>JAMPIV010023227.1:0-600000 GCA_024509875.1 Oreohelix idahoensis | reverse complement strand
GGCGCTCACTTGGGTTCCCGAGGGTAAGAGGAAAAAAGGAAGACCAAAAGAAACACTCAGAAGAACAATAATAAGAGAAGGAAGAATGTTGGGCCTAAATAATGTGCAAGAGCTAAGAGGAGTGGCGTCACAACGAACAACCTGGAGAGCACTGGTTTCTGCCTTATGCGCCGTGTTTGGTGCTTAAAGAATTTATTATTATTATTATTATTGGTATAAAACACATGGACACAAATCAAAGAACGAAATAGAACAGTCATCACTTATAAATATGAGATCTCCAGGGGGAAAAAAGGAGTTCATAAATATAAAAAGATCTAACAAAAAAAAGTTAAGAGATTACGAATATCTTTGTAACATTGCAAGTGAGGTAATATATTAGAAAAAAAAGTTTGTTGAACAGATGATGCCAGTAAACCAACAGCATGAGCACACAGCTTCAGAATGGAAGGAATAGGAAGTGAGGATAACCCAGGAGAAGATGGGTTAAGGAGGTGGCAGATGTTTTCAACAAAAACAACCTGACTGTACACTTGGCTGTAAAAGTGCTCTGGATGGGAAACTAACTTGTGATACTTCAAATCATTAACAGTAGATAAAGGAACAAGAAGAAAAAGTCAAACTTAAGAGTAATAGTTACCATTTTTAAAACTGATGTAAGTTATAAACAAAGCATTTGTTGTAATTGTGATGATTACAGTATGTTTTTATTGCTATAAATCTTATTTATGGAAATAATGGTTATGTGTCTTTAACTCTTTGAGTTATAAGCAAAAACATGGATTTGGTCAAAGGAAACTTTGATACATTATGAGCGAGAGGGAAAAGAAAATATTATTTACACATTGTTAGTGTTGTTAACTCTTAAAGGCTGGAACGACGCTGGTAGCGTACATTCACAAAACCCCTAGAAGCCGAAACGACGTTGGGAACGTCACTTTTGTGTTCTGTGAAATTTGTTCCGTATTTTCATTATGACTCATAACTGAATACTATATGTAGAATATCACTAAAAATCCTTCATATTCTAATTCTACATTCATTTATCTTTACTGTGATGTATAATATGTGTGTCTTTGTTGTGTAATAACTCAGAAACTTTAGAATTTATAAAGGTACTGCTTTAAGGTACAAAAATAATTCTGGCAAAACTGATGAAAAATTCCGGCCTGCAAGAGTTAACAAAATATAATAATGCTACATAATATCTCTCCTCATTTTCTGCATTTTTTACTTAAACACTGTCCCTGTATTTTTTTGCAATCTGATTACATTGTCCTGTCCCCTTGCCTTCATTTTCTACATCAGGCCTACTATGTTCTAAACTTTCATATGACTTTATTTCAGACTCCTGTTGATAATTATAATCTGATTCATCTTTATTATCATCTGCACAATCACTATAGACTAAATTTTTTTTTTTTTTAATCCACAATTTCTTCAAATGTTTTCCTTGTTTAACATAAACAACCAAGAAGTAACACACTTTCATAAGTGGGGGCTTGCTAAAAAGTCACTACTTTAGTTCCAAGCCCTTTCTCCTGACCTGAAGGCAATAAATCTTTTAAATTGGTGAATACAACATCGTTTATTTAGGTAGGAAATATCAGCTGACTTTGGCTTAAAAAGAATGAAATTTAAACCAGTTTCAACACATTGCTGATTAGCGCAGGTCTAAAATAATTTTCTAGAAAATAACGTCTTGCAAAATACTATCTCTATGTGGATTTTCATTGTTTCATTATTTTGCTTTCTAACAACTGTTACAAAACATCATCATCATATGAGGAAATATTACTGAGGATGATGCATTTAGAAATTAAATATCTTAAAATCTATGAAGCCTAGAAAGTTCAAAATATTAAAAAATGTTGAGGAGAAATTAAATATTTTCTCTGCCTAATCTAATCTTAGCAGCCCACCACATTAATGCAGGGTAGTCAATTTCATAGGTCAAGGATAACAATAACAGAAGCAGGAAGGTGCAGAAAGAAAATAGACAAAAGATTACACGTGAATGGGTACATGTAAAAATGAAAGAGTTTGTGGGAGATGATGGACAAAGACTATAGACACCATTGGCAATTATTAAAGATTTATGTGGCCTTATTTGTGGGCTGCTCAGCGACTAAAAGAGAGAGGGTTTATTAACATGGCATAATAATCTTATACCAGAAAATGAAGTTTGGCTTAAAATTGGAGCTGATCATGGAAAAGGAAGTTTGAAAGTTACAATGCAGGTAGTGAATTTAGAGAAACCAAATTCTAGAACCAATACCATCTTATTAGCAATGGCTAGAGTTAGAGACACATATAATAATTTAGAAATATTTATGAATGGAATGAAAGCTCAGATAGAGTCATTAAAAGATTTAGAGTGGGAAAGGAAAATGCGATTGTTCTTTTAATCGGGGATTATGACTGTTTGATGAAAATTTATGGTTTGTCTGGAGCTCACTGTGTCTCCAGCCAAATAAAATTATTAAGACATCAGTCCAACACAAATCTTTCTAACAAAGAAGTCTGGCCATGTTGATGAGAGATTAAAAAAGATTTATGAAATTTGCAAAAGGTAATAAAAAAACAAAGTGGCACATTACCCCAGTTCTTTACATAAACCAATGTTAGATATTGAAATTGAATATGTGGCTCCTGCTTAACTTCATATTTTATTAGGCATTGTTTTAAAACACTACACACTTCTAGAACAGGTGAATAGGACAAACATTGACAGCGCTACAAGGTAGTCCTTGTTCTGGAATCCCCAGGGTAAGAGAGATAGAGTGAAATCATAAAACACATGGAGGAGAGAACAAGAGACAAAATGTAAGTGATGAAGAAGATAGAAGGACCTTGAGCAGACATCACAGGTCAGGAGTACTTGGCATAAATTTGCTGAAGGCAAATGCTTCTCAGGATAATGATGAGAATAAATTTCCTCACTTGGTCTGAAGTCAACCAATGTGGCAATTTTGATGCTTTGAAAATGCACATTAAAAACCACTAATTAACAAGTAAACAGATCACTCACCAACACTTGATCAGAACGAAGTGCTTTCCATCATAAATGGCAATATTTGGTTTTTGTTTTTTTTTGTTTTTTTTTTTAAATTGCACTAAAATGAAACAAAATCTAAGAGCCAAAATATCTGTCACTTATCCCAACAGAACAATCATCAGAGATAATATAATGCTCGCTGGTACTTAAAAGAGTTAAGTGCTTAAAAGTGTAATGCGCTGAATACACTTTTTAAATTTTAGATGGTGTTTATTGAACATTTTTATATCCAGTCATCTAACAAAACAAATTTTTACTTAATTACAGTTGAAGAAGGAGAGAGAAAAACGAATTTTGCTTAAACAAGGAAATACTACAACGTCAGACAAGTCAAAAAATGTGATAACGGCAGAAAATGGGGGCAAAGGTAAGAAATTAGTTCAGTATGCATGATGTAAAGTTATGTGCTGTTCCTCATCCCTCTGATCATCTCTAATATAAATTGACCAGACATACTTGATGGGACACTGAGATTATGTGTTCTGCTGTCCCCTCAATAATCAACAAGAGAGGACATGGATAGCTTTCTTTGGACTCATCATTACAAGAGAACAACTAGAGTACCTGGTAACAACTGGTAAATTCAGCTCAAAAAGAAGAAGCCAGAAAGAATATTACATTGATATACTGATCATTTGTCTTGGAAAGAAATTGAACATTCAAGACTGTAAGAACTGCAGAGGCATGATCACCAATATCAATAGTCATGGCACACAGTGATGAAAAAAAATCACACTTTCCTGCTCTTAAAACTGGTCACTTTAATCTAAGGTGGAATAAACAAAAATTGGTAATTCATCTATACTGGGACAAAGGAAATGCCTAGGTCACTGCTAATACAAGACCTTTGTCAGGGGAAAAAAAGTAAAAGGAACAGCCTTAGAACAAGTCAGTAAATTTAAATACCCAGACATATTTATAACATTGGATAGATTATGCATCTAAATGGTGAAGAGTTGAATAGCTCTGGCAAAAACAGCACTCCATACTATGTAAAGTGTTTTATGCAACAACTTTTTGTCAGTGGAAATGAGAAAGAGTTCTTCAGCTTTATAAAGAGCCAATCCTAACATATAGAAGTAAGTCATGGACAATTATTATACAAACAGGAAAAGTACTGCAGGCCACAGAGATGTGGTTTTTTACAGAAGAATATAAGAATACCGTGGACAACTAAAAAGAGTAATGTGGATGTCCTAAAAGTAGCCAGTTTTCTAAGGAGGCATATTACCCCACATTGGAAGAAAGCAATCCACTTTCTTTTGGCTTGTAATGAGAAGAATAAAACTGGAATACATTGTGGCAACAGGAAAGAATGGATTGAACAGAAATTGAGTATGACTAATAGAGAAGATACTGGACAGTTTGACATCATGGCATGGAAGAAAGTCAACAAGAGAACTGATAAACAGCATAAACAGTACTGGAGACAGGAGTTTGTGGAGAGACATGGTCACCCTTGCCACTAGATTTGGTACTTGATGAAGAAGAAGCTATAGTCTCTACTGCTGGCAGTTTTTTATGCAAAGGTAAGGAAAACAAAATGCTGAGAACAGCTTTTTTGGCAATAAGAAACATTTAGAAATCAGAAGTGTTCATAGAAATTACATACCTTTATATTATTAAATTAACAATTCTTGTCAAATATATGCTTTGCTGTAAAGCAAATAAATGAGATGACTAGGATTACACAAATACAAAAATTCAGTCATTCATATATAGATATTCAAGAAGGAGCCTGAAAAGGATGTGGCACAAGAAAGTAGACATGAAAATTTGTCAAATAGAAACAAGGAGTTCATCAGGAATAGATTGTGGCAATGAACTTACAATACAGAAACTTGCTGATATCAAAAATTATGAAAAACTGACATGCACATTCAGGAAAATTGAGAATATAGAACATATAGAAGAGAGTGTACAAATGTGACATAAAGAATGCGCCAGGAAAGAGTAGCAGGGAGAAGATGGATGGGAGCTTTTGTTTCTGGTCACTGCACCCAAGGAAGCAAAGGATCATTGACTGATCTGATATGTAAATATAAATGATTCATATATGTCTAAGATAAGTAATAAAATAATACACTAAATAAGGTATATGAAAAAATGCAGTTACAAAAACAAGAGAAAGGCTGTCAGTCTTAACTGAGCCTTTATTGAGAAGAAAAACACATTCACTAACAGCATTCATATTGCTATTTGATAATGATTTATGTATGTGATAATGATTTATTATGTCTGTGGCTTTTGTCTGATTATTGAGAATTGTTTCTTATCAATATCAGTCAGGTAAATCAGCTGATTATTTATCTAATTTTGTAATAATTTTCTTTTTTGTAAAGGTGAATTTGATGACCTCATATCTGCTCTGAGGACTGGAGATGTGTTTGGAGAGGACATGGCAAAACTAGCAAAGCGCAACAGAAGGCGTGCTAACAATGCAGCAGACTTCTCAAGAGAACGTCAAGGCAGCATCACAAACACCTGAAATTATAACTTTAGCTGTGATGGAAAATTATGTTTTCTTTACAAGTAATTACTTGTATACTTGTTATCAAAGAATGAAACCACAAGCGTATGGTTATACAAAGGGAAAGAAAAGAGAAATGGAAAGCATAAGCTGGCAGTTTATGCAGAGTGAAGAATGCCATGGTTTCTGTGCAAACAAAATAATAAGTTTGTGTGTCACACAGAAAGAAAATGAGTTATACCCATCATAATTTCCCTTTTTTGCTCCTTATGGAGCCACCACTGCAACTATTTCCATTGCAGGAAGCCTGCACCAAAGCATTCATGTGCTCTTGCAGCAGTGTTTCTATAGCAGTTTGTCTTATATGATGAGGTTGCCAGCCGCAACGTCAACCTCATTTTAATCACATGACAAGTGTGAGGAAGCCTAGTCCTATTCTTTCTTCGTCTCCTCAGAGACCCCTGAGACATAGGCCAAAGTTATACTAACATTAACAGATAGGCCAAAGTTATACTAACATTAACAGATAGGCCAAAGTTATACTAACATTAACAGATAGGCCAAAGTTATACTAACATTAACAGACGACACAGGAGGAGACATAATATTCTGTTGAAAAATCTAATTATTTTGAAATGAATAAATGATAAGGGGAACAGAGCCATAACTAGCCATCTTGGTGACCATGGCAAATTTGGCACTACCAGGGAGAAATTATGTCAGGACAAAAATCAATATTAAGATAAACATCAGCTTGACATTTACACAAAGTGGCCAAGCAAATAACAATGTCTTTCGCTGGACAGTCCAACTCAGCAGTATATTTCCGCTTGTCTTATTTGATGTTTCTTATTACCCTTTACTCGCTTCTATGTGTATTTCATGAGCCTTGACTCTGAAACTTCTGATTGTGCTTCTGTTGTAATTTGCAGTCTTGTTGTTTTTGTCCATCATCTTGTTAATGGTTTCTATTGTTATCCATTTTTTATGCAGACATTCTCCTTTTCCCAGAAATTCTCCACGTCTCACTGCATAATTTTGTTTATGTTGCCAATAGGTTTCTATATTTGCCACATGGTATAGCTATTAGAGCACTTGGTACTAATTTGATTTTTTAACTACAAAGTTGTCTTGTGTTCGAAAATATCCCACTTTAAGCTGTTATCAGTAATCAAGCATTGTAGTATATCTCTTGAGTTTCATCTGCATTCTGGCCAACAGAAAATGGTAATCTAAAGTCATATCTGCTCCTGTGCATACTTTTAAGCCATGTAATGGTGATCTGAGTTTATGCATAAATAATCAATCTGTCTTTCTGTTCTTTAATCTTGTGGTATGTGGTTTTTTGCATTCTTTTATGTGGAAACATAATTCCCTCCTATGACCAGTTGATTTTAAACACAGAAGTTTATGAAAAGCTCTACATTTTCATTGATTTCTTCAAAGTTGCTTTTGGCTGTTGCTCTATTTGCTTTAGGTCACCAGTCAGAGAATTGTGATGACTTTTCTTCTCTTTTTATCCATGATATTATGTACTCTGTTGTAAAATTCTTCTTCCATGGATACTTCTTTGTCACTGATTGATGCATGACATTTGATGATGTCATTAGTTAGCCAATCCCAAGCCCAACCCTTTTTAGTCGCCATTTATAACATGCTTGGTAAGTTATAGGGTTAATATTCTTTGCTCCCCATTTGGGCCCTGATAACACACTGGCATTGGTTTGCACAGAATTAAAAAAAATATTTAATTAAAGCTGTTTTACAGTTTCTTAATAAAGGCAATGCATACCCTCTGCCAGACTTTTGCTATACATACCAATGCAAGTCTTGGTGCATTGTGAGAATAGTTTCTTGTGAATGTCCATATTGTTCTGAGTAGATTTTTAAAAGTGCTGTGACAGATATTAAGCAGAAACTTTGGTATATTTAACTCTAAGGATATACGATTGTGGACATGAACAACTACAAGCTGCTTTACAAACATTATTGAATCCAAAAAAAATGTATCTGATTTTATCATTGCAACTTAATCAAATATTTATCTTTTTCTCCATTCTTTTTTGTTATGGTCAGAACTTTGTGCAATAGTATGTTCCTCTTCCCTGGCATAGTATTAAATAACAGGGGTCAGTAATGTGTGTATGTGTTTGTTAGAATGGACACAGTGGTATTATACTAGTATGTATTGAACTGTGATAATGAAGTGTGGATTTTGCTTATATTTTTGTTTTCCTAGTTATTTTCTTGATGCCATTTTTCTCATCCGAGTTGTTTTTCCCTTGTCTGCAACAATTTAAAAAAAAAAAAAAAAAAAAGTTTCCCCTCATCTGTAATAATTGTAGGTTTCCTTTCACTAGTTGGCATGAAAAGTAACATGATTATTTTTTTGTGCTTTGACTGTCCTTTTTCCTTGAACACCTTCAGACATCAACCTGAATGTGCTTGAAGAAAGTTTCTGCTGTACTGTTACTGGTGATAACAATATACACTTTCTGTGTTCCTCATTTGTGGGACACTTCAGCAACAGATATTGAGCAGTCATTTTATAAATGATAACAATACCAAGTACATTCATCAATATTTTCCATCTTAAGTTTATTGAACAGATAGTGCCTCAGTTTATTGTGGCTTGTGTGGAGTTTGAAAATGATTACTTGTTCACTTCTGTTGAGCTGGCGAAATGCATAGTTTTTCTGGTGGCTTGGATACTCTATTTTCAATTTGGTTTTGCTCTTCAAAGTTTCTTGTTCTCTTCGGATTTTAAAAATAACTAGCACAGGGAAAAGCTCTAAGCATAAAATATTTAGAGAAATGCTGCCCAAATAGTTGTGTACAGTGATGAATCAACAAATAATGCAACTACCGATGGAGGTGGAGGAACCTTTCTGAAACAGAGCAGCAGTCAAAGAAACAACTCCGTAGCAATAGCAAAATTTTCATGCATTTTAAAGCTGATGCAGATGCACTGCAAACGGTTGCAGAAGTCATAATGACAGAAGCAAGCAGTAAAAAACAAGTAATGTTTTTCGACCATGAATTGTCAGTAATAACAGAGTCCAAGAAACGAAGACCTTTAAGTATCCAGAATCATTGTCGTCATCAAGAAACGAAGACCTTTAAGTATCCAGAATCATTGTCGTCATCAAGAAACGAAGACCTTTAAGTATCCAGAATCATTGTCGTCATCATCATTATTTTCCTTTTTGCTCCATGTGGAGCATAGAGCAACTATTGCTGCTGTCTCATTGCAGGAAGAATGTACAAAGTGTTAATATTCTCCTGCAGTGGTGGTTTCTGTTTCAGCATGTTTCACATGGTGAGGTTGCCAACCTCACGCACAACCCCAAATTAGTCGCCTCATACGACATACTGCGGGACCAGTAATCTTATTCTTTCTTTGTCTCATAAGAGACCCCTGAGAACTGCACCAGGCCACTGTCCAGAATGTGAACATCAATAAAAATTCCATTCCCGTACACATACAAACATACATACGCACACAGTTATGTTAAAGTTGTAGTTGAGAGTGCTGTCCCAGTTTTATGGGGCAGGCTGGGAAATGTTTATTTCTCCTGCACTATTCATTTCATGTAGCTCCTGTAAATGCTTGATCAAGATGGGTGAGACATGTTGTAAAAGTAAAATAGACTTAACTGTGATGAAAAAAGAACAGACAAATTATTTGCAGTTAAAACAGTTTTCTACATTGTGTACCAGTTTAAAAGAAAACCCACCATCATTCCACTTACACAAAGTGGAAGTAGACACTGCTGGACGTTGTATTTACATAAATGCACATGATTTATCATTGTTACTTTGTTGAATGTCAGTATTATACAATAGTTTTATAGACAACTCTCTCTTCCATTGGACCAAAAAATAAATTTTAAAAAAACATTGTTTAAAGTAAATATGTAGTTCCTCACATACTTAATTATTGATGAAAGAATGAAAGCAGAAACAACGCGAGATAGCAAAACTATTGCAATTCATGTTCTTCTTTCTGCTTTTTTCACTCCTTAAGGTACATAGGGATGAACTTGCTGTTCTGTCCCATAATGGTAACTAGGTGCAAGATAAAATGAAAATACTTTTATTTTAGGCTAATCTCGAACAAGTTTTTCGTCCATTCTGAATTTCGGCAGTGCATTGGAATTGCCATGGCTTTTGCAAATTCTATCACTTTCAGCTGAAAGCCAGCCTTGTAAGAAGTATGCTTTCTTTAAATCTCATTTATTTAGTTCTTCTTCAAGAGCCAGAAACGACAAAGTGTTCCCTCTCCTTGCTCATTTCGTTTTCGGCATTTCTTGCAAGGACTTTTATTTTAGGCTAATCTCGAACAAGTTTTTCGTCGATTCTGAATTCCCGCAGTGCAATTACCACAATTAACAGCCTAATAAAATTGATTCACACATTTATTGTTTTAAGTTGAACGCTGTGGGGCGTATATTGTCTTAAGCCCAAATATTTTTAGGGATTTGAAGTAATGTAAGAATTCGATTACAGACTATAAGGGGTACGTTGGAAGTTTATTGTTTGTTATTTTTATTGTATGATGTTATCTTGCAGTTTTTTTTAATCAGATTTATAATGTATCAAAAAGATGAGAAAGAGATGAGGGTTAGGGTTAATGTTGGCCACTAACTTTGTTTATATGTGTTTGAGTCATTGACGATGAAACCACAAAACATGCGACACAGTATAATAGGCCTATGTTTAGATCACTGAGGTAGTTACAGTGAAATTCATTCTGTGGGTACATGCGATAATCGTCTAGTATTATTCTTTTTTTTTTTAGTCTGATGTGTCTTTTGCACGATATTATTTGTGTATAACCTGGAAATAGGAGTAGGTTAAGGATTTAGGTTAGCATTATGAAATATGTTTTTTGATCTACATTATAGGGATAGGCTTGAAGAGATGAAATCGTGAAATAAAGCCACACGAGGCACTTTGGTTAAATTAGTGTGTCACATATTATTGTTTGTGATGGAATAATGTGTGTGTATTTGTATCACAGGAACACAGGTAATCGTTGATGTTTACGGTTAAATAGTAATCGCAATAGTGTAACCGGGAGTCATTATTGCAGAAGTAGATGAGAGGGCAAACATGAGTAAAACATTGAAGCTTATGGTCACCTGCTTACGGTAACAGTATATGGCGAGTAATGATTGCAGATGGAAACAGAATTATATGCAAAAAAAGCCTAGCTCAGATATTTATCGATTGGGTGGCTAATTAAGTCAGCCACATTGTTAGGGGTTAGGATTAGAGTTGGGTTTAGATTTAGACAAATTAAACTTAACATAAACCGTAATGCTAACTGTAACGGCACGATGACTTTATTGGGCACCGGATCGATAGTAGTTTGGGCAAAATGGAAGACACGTCCCACAATGTTCAATTTCAACCCATTCTTTTAATGTATTAAGATATTTTTTTAAAAACATTTAATTAAGCAGCAAGTTTATATCTTAAGGATACCAGTATGCGGCGGAAAGGGTGAGGGGCAACACTGACCGGTTTCATGAATTATTTTTGTTCTTGACTTGACTATAAGTCTGGGTTAAGATTTTTAAGGTCCGAAATAGGAATACATTTCTCGACCTATCATCTCATCTCAGCCCGTAACCCGTCATGGGTCGTAAGGGTGCCATGGTGGAAGCATCAGCAGACAGGGTCCTCCACTGCTCTCTATCCTCAGCAGTGCGTACAAGTGTGGAAAAACCGTGTCCTGCCCATTCTTTGATGTTATCAGCCCAGGATTTTCTCGAATATATACATTACTTGATGATAGGTCACAGCAAGTGGGTGTAAAAAGACACAGATAATGAGAATAAAAGCAACAAACAATAACAAGATTGCACTTAAAGAAGCACCCCTGCAAGATGTAGAATTATACATATACCTTAGCAGCAACAGTGACAGAGTTGGAAGGACAGACAGTGATATCAAAATAAGGGAGCTAAAGGTGAGAGGAGCTTTCATTGCATTGGGAAACATGTGAAAATCAAAAGAAATTAGGTCCAACCTAAAAATAAGAATCTTAACTCAAATGGCTCTAAAACATAGAGAACAACAAAAACAATAACCAAACAGTTACAGACTTTCATAAATGGGTGCTGCACAGAATAGAAGGACTGAATTAGTACAAGGTCTTCAGTGTAGTACTGATAACAAGAACCGGACAAACGCCAGTTGAACGAGATGAACAGACTGCTAGATATGGATAGGATAAACACTGAAGAAACCTGTTGATTGTATTACCGGGCACTCCTTTGTCTGGAATCCTTAGGGTAAGAGAAACAGCGGTAGACCAAAAAACACATGGAAAAGACAACTGGTGACAGACGTGAAAATAATGAGCAAGATGTGGAATAACCCTGAGCTGTTGGCACAAGACAGGACAACTTGGCATAGATTTTGCTGAAGACTTATGCTCCTTGGGGAGCTGAAGGAAAATGAAAGGTCTCATGCAGAATGTAGTTCCTACAACTTTTCTGATGTCATCGTTTCTCATTCTGTCACTCCTGGTAATATTAATGGCTTTTCTTAAGCCTCTCTTCTCACAGGATGGGATTTTTCCTTCTTCTGTGCTTTGGTCAAGGACCATGTTTGACACTGATAGTAAAGAGTTAGTAAGAATATACTGTTTGTCATTTAGTTTCTGTACTGATATTCTGATGTTTGAGTTGTGGTGATGGTGTGGAAGTCACTGCACTGGTATTTTTTTTTTAAGGTCAATTAAAAAAAAGTTAGTTGCTTATCCTTTACAGTGCAATGATATTTTATGGCTGTTGAGATTTTTCTAGTTTTTTTCATTCAGTAGTGATGCTTCTTCTGAATGGTACGGCGCTTATACCATTGTTAAAAATCCACACACAGCGATCTGCTACCAAACCGCCTGCAGCAGGTTTCGAACCTGGTATATCTGGATTATGAAACTGCGTTCATATCCATTAGGCCACAGACGCCGACAAAGGTCAATTAACGGTCATAAAATCACACAAACTAAAATGGGATGATGATGTTTTAAGATTAAACGGATTTTCTAAGACAATCCATATAGTCACATTCATCAATACAAGAACAAAATGGTAAACTAGGCAAACAATATTCAGCACAAATGGGCAGAAGAGACTTTTCTGGACAAACAGATACTAACACAGATAATAAAGCATTAAGTACCTTTACAGATACTGGCACAGTATAGTAAAGCATTTACTGGACACGGATGCTCCAATAACTACCTAGGTTATGGGACAAATGAAGAAAAATAAATATTCCTAACTGGTGTATAGTAGTTTTGAGAATGAACAAGATTTATGAACAAGAAGCTTTACCTATGTCCTTGACAGATAATTCATCAGCTTGTTCCTGCACACACTACACCAATAACTGTAATAAATAAATGTATAAAGTACACTTTTGTTAGTGTGTGTAAGTATTTTATTCAAATAAAATAATGTGTTCTTATATAATTGAACTATTTTTCTAATGTTAAAGATGTATGGTCAGCTTAACATTTTGTTTAGAACTTGCGGCTTTGACATTATGTTCCTTGACACGTTTTATATGTATAATCTGCATTATCATGTTTTATATGTGTAATTCTGAAGGTAAATGTTATTATTGTCATTTTTTAAAAATGGGGCAAATATTTCAACATCTGTAAGCTAACACTTCATTTTCAAATGTAATCTTGCCATATCTGTTTGTTTGTTTCATTTCACAAACCTCTCGACTCCTTGTTTTTTGGTGTGTTCTATGTGCACAAATAACTTTCCAGAAATGTGTACATGTCTTAGAGAGCTTTGTCATATTCATTTATCTCAAATTATGTGCCACTAGTTCTTGCACTTACAAATGCCCTCTTTCCAAAAAGATATTTTTAAAGTGTATGTTTTGTATTTATTTTATTTTGTGTTAATCATTATGTTGTCTTATGTTTTATGTTAACATTATTTCAGTATCTTGTAAAGTAAATAGCTATGTGGAATAATTTGTCCGGAATGTTGTTAAACATATTTATTTGCTTCAAAGTAGAAGCAGATTCTTGCAACTCATTAGAAAAATCTCACTGAAGTCACATCACCAAGTACCTAGCAACCTCAGCCACTAACATAAATAATGTAATAACATCACTACCTCAGCTATCACAACTACTATATTAAACTCAATTTATTATCCAGTATTTTTATTATTTGTTTGATGCTTTGTTGTTTTTTTCCAAAGGGGAGGGCACATTCACACGGTTTTAGTTTTGATTTACTGTATTTGGACTCAGTGGAGGGGGAAGAATATACTATATTCAGATATCGGAAACCAGATTTTATTATCTTGAGTTTACTACATTATGTATCCTAATTATAACTCACCAAGGGTTGAACAGGATACTTTGTCTATAAAAAGAAAAAAAAAAAGTTTCTATCCAGTACCACACCCTTCAGGTAAAATCTGATCTACCATTACCACTGACTCATCTGCAGCAGACGTCATACTATTGTCAATGTCTTCACAACCTTTTCAGCTTTAAAATTACCTAAATTCAAGAACAATGCTGAAATTTTAAGACAAGATTCAACAGTGAACTGTCAGTAGTCTTGTATTGTTCAAGAAATGAATGTTTTTTTACACAATAGTTTTAAATTGTAATTTTCTAGTGAGCTCTCACCATATACATTCTGGTTTTTGAATATTTCCACTCATGAAACTATAAGAAGATAATGAGGACTGCGGTAAGACGTGGTGAAAGGTGTATTTATTTTAGAAAAATAGACAAAAGTAATGTGGATTTGTGGCCGCAATGTAGACAGTTTTCTTTGTCTTTTGACCTAGTAAGACACATTACCTTTTTCGGTTATTTTTTTTATAAACACACCACATGAAATTGGGCTGTGAATTATTTTGAATACTACTATGTAGTAGTTCTTCCATTTATCTGACAGAGCTGAGAGTTGTTTGTCCATAACAGATATCTCAAATGTAATGATGTTATATTTTATTCATCACTGCCAATTTTAAACATTATCCTTTAATCTGTATAAGCCTAAAACGTGATGGCACTTGACATCATGATTTTTGGTATTATCCACTGTGCATGACATCCTGGTTTGTCATATATATTTTCTGATGTCTATAGCAGCAACAGCAGCAAATACATTGCCTTAATGCATTGAAGAATTAGACTAGACCAATTATGGCCCAATAGACTGGTAATGCAGTGGTGAATTAGACTAGACCAATTACAGCTCAGTAGACTGGTAATGTAGTGGTGAATTAGACTAGACCAATTATGGCCCAATAGACTGGTAATACAGTGATGAATTAGACAAGACAAATTATGGCCCAATAGACTGGTCATGTAGCCTGATTCATAGATCGCATACTGACTTGCCTACTCCTGAGTAGTAAATAATAAGCATAAATGGGTATGATGCAGGCACTCATAAGAAATAAAGAAGTAGAAAACTATATTAGCAGTGCTGTTAGTCACAATTGCCTCCAGTAGTAAGGCGATGGCACCGTTCTGATGGTCCTAGGTTCAAGTCACCAGTTAGCCTATCACTTCTATTATTTTTCTGTCATCTTGTTTTGTACCATACCTGTCAAGTTGAACATTTCTGCTGTACAATGTACGTTTTTTAAATACTTTTAGTAGTGTACGCCTGTATAAAGGTGGTTGGCTGCATTTTCTCGAGAAAAAAAAAGTTGAAAAAAATTTTCTTCTTTAAAAAAAAAAAAATCAGGTTTTTTTTTAAAATCAAAAAATATTTTCTAGCCCAGTTTTGTTAACCTTTTGTTTCTTTTTTTTTTTTTTTTTTTTTTATCTGAGGATTTCTCGGCATCAGTTTTTAAAACGAAGTCTTTTTTTTGTGTGGTAAAGTTGTGCCTCGTTTTGGCGAGGCGTGTCCCGTTCAACCTAGTCGGTTATATTAGGGCGCATGTCCAAATATAAAAGACCCTTAGGTCTGAGGTATAATCAATAAAATGAGGTCTCTCCCAGCAACCAATCAAATCCTTTTATAACTTCTGGTTGTTTTACCAGTAAGTTTGAATTCTCGCAAACATTTTTGGGCTCTTGGTGAGACAAGAAATATTTTTATCGCTATCTGTCATAAACCACACTTGCGACTACCCCTAGACGCCATTAAAAAAAAAAAAAGCTAAGTAGGCCCTATTTGATATTATGTTCATAATTTGATGGTTGAAATGAAGCACTGTAGGCCATGTGGTGTTCTTTAGCCCAAAATGCCCAGATGTTTATTGTTTATAATGAATTCGATTATGGATTTATAATGGGTAAGTTGGAAGTTTATTGTTTGTTATTTTTAACGCATGATGCTGTCTTGTGTTTTTTTTTTCTGATTTATTATGTATCAGTACAATGGGAAAGGAGTAGGGCTATTATTAATGCTTCACAACATCTTTACATATTTGTTTATGTGCGTCACAGCTACATACCAGGGTTGACGATGAAACCGCAAACAAAACAGGCGACCGCGCGGTGTAGTGGACCTATTTGTAGATAACTATGGAAATTGCACCGAAATCGATACTGTAGGCAGGAGCATAATTGTCTGTTGTTATTTGGTTTTTTTTTAAAGTCTGATATGAGTGTTTTCTATCACGATATTATTTGTGCATTTGTAGAACAGGGGTAGGTTTAGGGTAAAGGTTAGCGTTATGTGTAATGTGTTTCTTGATATGCATCGTAGGGATAGACGGTCAAGAGATGAAATCACAAAATACAGTTACATGAGGCACTTTGGTTAAATTAGTCAGCAAAGCCGATTAAACAGGGGTGTGTTTGCAATTATCATCTGTTATTACTGTGTTTGTTTGGTTTTTTTTTAATGAATTAATTCATCTTTTATTATTATGTCGGCGTCTGTGGCCTAATGGATATGAACGCAGTTTCATAATCCAGATATACCAGGTTCGAAACCTGCTGCGGGTGGTTTGGTAGCAGATCGCTTTGTGTGGATTTTTAACAATGGTATAAGCGCCGTACCGTTCAGAAAGCAATGGCAAACTACTGAATGAAAAAAAATGCCTAGAAAAATCACAAACAGCCAATAAAAGCTGGGGTTGATTGCCACGTCCTGTAAAGGATAAGCAACTAACTTTATTATTATATTAACACGATCATGGTGCTAGTGCACTTTATTATGCATGAAAAAGCTGTAAACATGATTTTCCATTATCTTTTTTCTGAGCAAAACTGAGAATGGTGTACTTGACCTTTTTGGTGGAAATGAACAGTGGGACGAGTTCTTCAATGCCATTGAAATACGTCACCATCATTGTTAGCGTCAGAATTATAGTCAGGGTATAGGGTTAGGTTTATGATTCCTCAACCTAACCCTTTACATCTTCGACCCCTCCCCTATTTACCGCATCTCTAAATTTGATTGAAATGAAGGACAGTGGGTCATCTGTTTAATACAGCCTAAAAATAGAATTCAGAAATGAAAGTTCCTAGATATGGTCAGAGGTCATGGTAGTAGTCGTAGTATTTTATGCAAGGGACGAAATCCTTAATTTACAACAAGCATAATAATGACCTTTTTTTTCATTGGAAGAATGGTTGGGCCGTGCATTCTCAGAGCACATCAATTTACAAATACTAGGATATTTTTTGCTTTTAAACATGGAAGTGTTTTGCCTTCATTTTTATTACATCATGATATATATATATGTATATCATCACCACAGTTATAATCTGACTTCTATTATAAAGTTATTGATTTTCTGGTTCATTTTACAAAACTAACACAAACATCACCATGTTATGAAGGCTGTAATAACTTTAAGGGATATAACACACATTTTAAATGACTATCACTCACAGCATTTCTAATATACATAAAGAACAGAAGGAGACTTTATTAGTATGTTTTATATTACACTTTTTCAAATGTTAAATTAATTAGTATATGTCATTTGTCGTTTTAAAACCGCATTGCGTTCAATATATTAATATATTTTTTGTGTAAGATTTTTTGGGTGTTTGTAAGGTTTTTACTTGTCTGGCGTACAAGTTTTTGTCTCAGGAGGTTGGCAAGTATGTTGTACTTCTTTATTTCTGAATGCCTGCAACATAACCTATTAATGTGTATTATTTACTGTTCACAGACTTCAGGTTTCCTTCTTTGTTTGTAGTTCTGAGTAGGCCAGGCACTGTTTGCAATATGTGTACTTAACATTACTTGACAAGATACTGTGTAGTGTGTGTGAAGTGTAAACTTTCTTCTTTATCTTAGTTATGCTTGAGCAATAAAATAAACTACTGCCAGTTCTCTGAGCCTGTCGCACCTCCACCATAACTCTTTAGCCATTTTTTAAATGTTCTGAGCCAGCCTTATGGCTACCATATTGATCAATCAAACTAAAACAATTGGAAGGGTTCAAATACCTTGGGACTACATTCTACTTCTCCTTTTTTGTTTTGCTCCTTATGGAGCATGAGTCACCATTACAGCTGGTCATCAAAATGTCCATGTGCTCTTGCAGTGGTGGTTTCTGTAGACATTTATTTGACATGATGAGGTTGCCAACCTCATGTACAACCTCATATTAGTCACCTCTAACAACATGCCTGAGGTGGCAGTAGTCCTATTCTTTCTTTGCCCCGTCACAGACCACCACAAACTGCATGTAACTCAGCGTCAGTGTCTATTCTCCACTCTTATTTCACTGATATTTGTCTGCTTCTTTCCATAAGTTCCACAATAGTAATTTTGTCATACAATTTGAATCCTTCTATTCTACGCAAGCATACATTTATGAAAGTCTGTAGCTTTTTTGGTTGTCATTTTTGTGTGTGGTTGATTTCCATGTTTCAGTGCCATATAATGGGACTGCCTTGACATTTTAGCAGCCCCCCTCCTCCTCAAGGACAAATACGTGTCCTCTGACAAAAGGAGACAGCTTTTCTTTTATTAGATGGGGGGAATAAATATCATTTGAAAATTCTGTTGTATTACTGGTAAAATCTGATTAATAATAAAACATAACATAAAAGAAAGCTAAATCTGTCTTTAACTTCAGTGACGTACCGTGTGAAAGGAAGCTTCATATGAAATGAAGATAAGTTGCAGGTCCACATGTTACATGTCAACAATAACTGATTTAAAGCTTGCCCTTAGCTTGGTCATGTGTCAGAATCATGATTGTATATATTATCTGGTGGTGCTTTTTCAGGCTGTGCTTTTGCAATCTCAGTGTGTGTTTTGTTTTCTTTGTTGTTAAATATTGCAATGCTTTAACTTCATGAGACCAATGAAGGATTTCTCTGCTGTGTTTTAACAGTCATACTAAAGATTACAATGAAAGTAAAATAACATCAATGTAATCATATTATTAAATTCATTTCCTGAAATCAACTTTTTGGAGCATATATTATGCACTTACAGCTACAGTTTGTACACAGTCCTAGTAGTGTCTGATGAAAATATAACTATTTTTCTCTATCTCATCATCGAAGCCATGTCATAATTTTACTACTTGAGTTTTTAAAATATATGTGATGGCCATTATTATGTATGTCTAAATGTGTTTCAGTAACTAAATGTGTTTTAGGATTGGTAGTCTCCCTAGTCACTGTGTTTTCAGTATCTAAATGTGTTTCAGGAATGGCAGTCTCCCTAGTCACTGTGTTTTCAGTATCTAAATGTGTTTCAGGAATGGCAGTCTCCCTAGTCACTGTGTTTTCATTATCTAAATGTGTTTCAGGAATGGCAGTCTCCCTAGTCACTAGGGCTTATTATCTATTTGTTTGTTTGTTTATTTTCAGCGCCTATTTTATAATCACAAAAAGTTAGACTTTTAAAAAATCACAAACAAAAATTAAACAGTCAGCACTGCATCAAGTGCAGATATTGCACATATCCTAAGTGCTTTACCTAAATATTTTCATTTATGTAAAGATTAGTGTTGTGTATGTGTTTGCAGCTTGAATTTTTTTACGCAATAAATGCAGTGTAAAAAACTTATAAGGTAGCATTCCTGAGTGTGTTTTTCACTGAAAATTTGACCTGCCATTGAAAATCAAAAAATTGTAAAATAAGTACTGCTTATACCTGAACAAATCAGTTTTTGTACAACTTTTAGATGTAATTTAAATTGTGTCCATCTGAAGAGACCAAAATATGGCTAAGATCTTAATGCAGCCTGTGTTATCTCTTAAAGAAAGTTGAATATACAACGTTAAAGAGAGCAATGGTCAAGGCATCTCACCTCATACAAGAGCAAAAACTACTTCTTCTCATTGCACTTGAGGAATAATAGTGAACATTGGTGTCCAAACTGGTTAGGTGTAGGTTAGGGGTAGGGAGTGGTATGTGTCTCCTACTGGGAGCATGCTAGAGGACAGAAAAATTGCTAGCCAAATAACAAAGTTTGTATAAACATGAGCTTGGAATGCCTTTCTTAAGATGTGTTTTCTGTTGAAGAACTATAGTATCCCGTTACACACCCACTGAGGCGTATTGGGAATATGGTGTTAGGCCCATATTTTCTTGACCATTGAAGAACTATAACTATACTAATATGTTTGCGTTATGGGCCATCACTAAGTAGGCTTTTGTAATTTAGTAAGCAAGGTAGACAAGGCAGAAATAAAAAAAAGGTAATGGGAGAAGTCTTACTAATGTAAAGGAAAAAAAATACTGCCTACATTATAACGAGGTCTTTACCAGAGGCAGAACATTCAAAAACAGAACAGAAATGAAATGGTCATCTTATCTAAATATATACAGTGAAAGATAGAATGTGAATTGCTACAGTAAGTAGATAAGTAAGTTTCTGTATTAGGCTAACAATCTGTGTTAGTACAGTAGTAGCAGTTCCATTTACTTACAATGACCTTAGTAAGAATTTCATTTACCTGTTTTCATTTACTTCACTGTTTTCTTTAGCCCTACTACAGACTTATCAAATCTGTTAGCACAAGTAGCTGCGCTAAGCCACAAGTAGGTACCAACATTTTTTTCCAGTGTATCTATGTTAAGCAAGTTTTTTTTTTTTCTAACAACTTAAACAATCCCACTGTATGTTAGAAATGACCTGCCTTATGCTTAGTTTAACTTTCACATCTGGGAATTCTCAAGTCATTGAAAACTGAAACATCATCCCATTACATTAATAACAAGATAGGTGTGCATTTAATTTTTTTTTTTTAATATTATCTCTAATGTTACATGGCCTGTTTTTGTCTTTAATTGCAATAAAATGTGTGTGAATATTAATATTCACAAACTTAATTGAATGTTTGTAATCAAAATAAAAGACAGTGTTGTGTTTGAATGTAATTTCAATTAAGTGTTGAATTCTTCTTCGAGAAGATGGGGCTGTAAGATTAACTAAATGGCATCAAAACAGATATGAGGTTAAAAAGTTTAGGAACTCCTCCTTAAGGAACATCCTCCAATTATCATACATGGATTACATTATTAAGGACAGTATGCAGAACACCACAAAATGGACTTTTGTGTTATAAAAATATTCAAACTTAGTGGATGGAAATGTGTCAAAATCAAACTGGTTGTCCAAGACCATCTTTTGAGAAACATTTCCAAGGAAAAAGAAAGTATGGTTGACCAAAGATATGCTGGGTGAACATTATTCAGAAATGGGCAGGAAAGATATTTTTAGATGTACAGATACTGGCATAAGAATTAAAGTGATTAATCAATTGTTCCATGGTAATTGTGCCTCATTGACCACATAAGTTACAAGATTTAGGAAGGAAGGAAGATCTTAGTCTAGTGTAGAATTATTCTTTCACAGATTCTCCTTTGTCATTGGTTGGTGCATAACATTAGATGATATTCTTCTTTGTTTTGCTTTTGGCAGTTTTGAATGTTGCTGATAATAGTGTGAATCAGGGCTGTGGAGTCAAAGTCGTGGAGTCAGTCATTTTTTAGCGGAGTCGAAGTCAGAGTCTAAAAATATTTTGGCCGACTCCACAACCCTAGTCTGAATCCAACTGCTTCCTATTATTATTATAAGTGTCTTCTGTGCCTGCTTTGACAGCATTAGTGCCACTCCTTCACTGAGAGATTTTTTCCTCATCCCTAGGATATCACAGTTTGTCCAGTGTTCAGATATGCCTTAATCCTTTCATCCTTCCTTCTATCTTGTTGCACACAGTTCTAGTGTATAAATTGTATAGTTTCTTATGTCTGCTGCCACAGTGCAGTTATTTGTTTAGTATTTGAACACTCCACATGCCAGATCTGGTGGTTCTCCTAACTGATGAGGTTGGTCCACAGTCCAAATTCCTTTCTGCCTTCTCCTTATTGATAATCTTCACTTATTATGCAGAAAGGTGATATCCTAGCCAGATACTTCTGTAACAAGCTTGGGGCTTCTCGGCCATGGCTGAAGAAAGTGGAGCTTATGTGACAACAACCTCCAGCATGAGAATGAAGATAGAGGCGGGTACTGCAGCCCTTAGGTGGCTGTCTGAAACTACATCAACCCAGAAGTTATTGTGTCAGACACTCAATCCATGCCATGGAAGGTCCAAAGCGGATGGCTCCAGCATGAATGGAAAATATCTTAAAAAGCCTCAAATCTTCAAGAGCTGGTGTGGATCTACTATCCTGGTCATGCATATGTACGCGGCAATGTGAAAGTTGACAGACTAGCTTCGATAGCTCACATAGTGGGGACATTGGAGATGGAGAAGGGAGAAATACTAAGGACAATTACTGATCGCCTGCTAGAGAAAGCCATTGCGATTGTTGAATCAACAAGGCTAAGATTTCTAGAATTTGACATCAGTCGTAAGACTAGCATAGATGGATATATGAGAGGATGCATCCAGGGGAAAGGGGGTGTGGGTTGCATTGTGGCCCAAAATCAAAAAGATAGTATCAAGGGGTGGAACTTTGTCTCAGAGCGCATTATGGTTGTGAAACTAAAAGAAGGAGAAACCATAGTCAACCTGGTCATAGTGTATGGGCCAAATGAGGATGAGAGAGCAGAGGTCAAGGAGGAATTCTTCGAGCTGCTTCAAAGGACAGTGGATGACTGCGTAGATGAAGTTATCATGCTCGGAGATTTTAATGCCAGAGTTGGAAATGACCATGCTAGATGGGGTGGAGTTATCGGAAGATATGGAGAAGATACTCTCAATGACAATGGAAAGCGACTCCTTAGATTCTGCAGTGAGCAGAATCTGATCATTACAAACACAAAGTTCCCCCATAAGTGCATACATGCATACACTAGATGTGAACCAACAAAGAATGAGAAGTCAGTGATCGACTATGCCATTGTTCGGAGAAGCTCATTCAAATATGTCCGAGATGCAAGAGTCTGGAGGGGGCCAGAGATTGGAAGTGATCACTACCTGCTAACAATCAAACGAACAACTGAAAGAGTTGCTCAGCCTAGGAACTGCTCAACATCACGCAAGAAACCAAGTAAACGAGCAGGAGAAATGAGCATTAGGACCTACAAGCTGAGAGAGCCAGAAATTAAGACCAGATATCAGGGGCTTATTGCTGCAGCGGTGAGCAACACAGAAGAACAACCTGATGACTTGGAAACCCTCTGGATTAAATTCAAGGATATCATAAAGACAGCTGCTGCAGAAGCATGTGGTGAAGTCCGACTTGGGAACCAGAGAAAGAGGACACCTTGGTGGACAGAGGAAGTCAAAGAGAAAATAAGAGAGAAGAAAATGGCATGGAAACAATACTTAGGAGCTAAAAACACAACAGGACAAATGGAAAAAATATAGAGAATATGTGACACTCAGAACAGAAGTAAAGAACAAAGTGCTAGCAGCAAAAAAGAAGTCCTGGGAAGAATTTGGAGAAAAGCTAGAAAAAGATGCACAAGAAAACCAGAAATTGTTCTATAAGACCCTAAAGAACATGAGGAAGGAAAAACAATGCCCTCTCAAATTTATAAAGGACAAGCAAGGCAAATTGCTTACTGCCCCGAAGGAAGTAATGGAAAGATGGAAAGAATATTTCTCAGAACTCCTTGATGGTGAGCAAGGTCAAACATCAGAAATGATAACCACTAGCACAGAAGAGGAAACCAATGGTGATGAAGATGACATAAAGATGGAAGAACTGAAGGCAGCACTGGAGAAAATCAAGATGGGCAAAGCAGCAGGGCATGATGGTATAACACCAGAAATGGTTAAGTACATGGGAGCATCAGGCGACCTGTTACTCTTAGGGGTCCTACAGGCAGCATGGTGCAACAAGACCATACCAAAGGATTGGGAGATCGCCATCATAACACCAATTTTCAAAAAGGGTGACAATCGACAGTGTGGAAACCATAGAGGCATATCCCTTCTCAGTGTCCCTGGAAAAATCTACTCTAGAATCCTAGAGCAGAGACTCCGACGCCTAGCTGAGCCACAATTGGATGAGGTCCAGTGCGGATTCCGAGCAAACCGAAGTACTCAAGACCTAATCTTCACACTCAGACAGCTGAGTGAAAAGGCCCTTGAGTATAAGAGTGAGATCCATCTTTGTTTCATAGATCTGGAAAAGGCGTTTGACAGGGTCCCTTGGAGCAAACTTTGGGACTGTTTGGCAAGGAAGAATATTCCAGCACCTCTGATTCATGCTATACAGAGCTTCTACAAGTCTTGCAGAAATTATGTGAGGACAGCAAACCATAAGTCAGAAGAGTTCAGGACCACCACTGGTGTAAGACAAGGTGATATCCTATCACCTTACCTCTTCATACTCCTTATGGACGATGTCATGAAGGCATGTAAGGAGAGAACAAGAAAGTATTCAGTGGGGTACTGGAAGATGAGACAGGTCTATATTTCAGAGCTGGCATTTGCTGATGATGTTGCCCTGATTGCTAAATCAGAGGCACATCTCCAATCCAACCTGCAAGTCTGGAAGGAAGAGCTGGAGAAGAGAGGGATGGTCATAAGCAGCTCTAAAACAAAATCCATGGTGATATCACGAGAAGAAAGAAAACATCAGATTAAGCTGGGAGAACAGGTCCTGGAGCAGGTCGACCACTTTAAATACCTCGGAGCTATTATAGACCGAAAGGGAGGCATCAAAGAAGAGTTGGCCACTCGAAAAGCAGCAGCTGGGAGACTTTTTCAGGCCATAAATCGAGGATTCCTCAGCAAGAGAGAGGTTGGTAAGAAAACGAAGATGGCTGTATACCGCTCCACGTATGTCCCAGTCTTGACGTATAGCTGTGAGTCATGGGCAATGACTACAACCCACAAAAGCCAGATCCAGACCTCAGAAATGAGGTATCTGATGAAGGTGGTTGAAATAACAAGAGACATGGTCCGCAACCAGACGATATGTCAAGGCCTAAAATCCCACCCTCTGCAGACCCAAGTAGAACAGTCCCAATTAAGATGGTTTGGCCATGTCTGCTGAATGGGAGAAGATCGGCTACCACGACAAGCATGGGAAACAAAGAGCCAAGGATCCAGACCCCCAGGACGACCCAGAGTCCGCTGGGAGGACAACATTAGACAATCTTTGAAGGACCGAGGACTAGAATGGAACCAGGCCAGGAGGAAGACAGCCGATAGGATAGTCTGGCGCTCTCTCTTCCAAACCTCTACACCTCACGGTAGAAGGGGAACGACTAAGTAAGTAAGACACTCAAACCAAAGGTTAGTAGCAAAATTGTTGGGAACACTCCCGGGGAAAAAACCCCATAGGTTCTACGCTCCCACAATTTTAGGGTGAATTTAAAATTAATAATCCTTTGCTGGAAAAAAAAAAACCCAAAATAAAGAACTGTACCTACACAAACACAATCCCGCTGACTTGTCCCTGTCCGCAACACTGCTATATCACTTCACTCGATGCTTAGGTACACAAGTTCTTAAACAATCTACCCTCCCCTCAATTAATTTGAGTGCAAGGGGAGTGGAGTGTTAGAGACTTCACCTTACTAGATTCAGCATAGAGCAAAATAATGAATGGAAGGGTAAAAAATGGCCATATAATAAGCGATCGGAGAGAAAAATGAAGAAGAAATGTTACTGCCGGAGGGCTGAATGTGTGAGAGGTCCACCAAAAGAACACGTACAGACGCGTTGTCACATATTCTCAACACCTGTTTCACGTGGTATCCTGATGACATACCAATGTGGTATGCCCATACATGCCACACTTAAAGGTTTACCCATAATCTGTACGGGGTGTTTGCGTTTTCAGATGTGTACGGGCCGTACACGGGTCTGTACGGGTTTTTTCGCCTAATTATTAACCCTTTCAGCACCATTATGACGTACGCCATACGGCATAAATCTTGACAATTTTTGTCGCTGTGCCGTACCGAGTACGTCACGGAAGTAGTGCGATACCTCGTTCCCATACACCTATAAAACGTACGTCCTATTTTAAAAGCACCAGAACTCTTCTGTTTACAATCGTATCGGCAATTGCTGGGCATAATCGGATTCAGCATTGAAAAATCTGGCCACTAAGCTTGAAACGAACAAAATATTTTACTGCTAGCGAATACGGTAGAACTGATAATAGTGATTTTACAAAAGCGAAAGTTACAAACATGGACGCTGCCATACCGCCGAATCATAAACATTTTGTGGAAAAAGAGCACGAAAATTCTTGTTTGAGTTGAATTTATTCAACTTGAATGATTCTGACAACTCTTTTTACTGAGATTCTGGTAATCTTTACCTTTATTGCCGTCGAGTATGTTTAATATTTGTATTTTCGTACCATTTAGAGTTAAGGTTGAGGTTAGGTTTACGGTAGAAAGTGCGTAAGAAATGTAAATTTGAATAATAATACAAAACAAATTATGGGTAGGCCTAATATCGGAATGACGGTCGCCGATGCTCTGCATGTATTTTCGTACCATTTAGAGTTAGGATTAGGGTTACAGTTGGGGTTAGGGTTAACCCGAAATCTAAATGGTACGAAAATACATGCGGAGCATTCGGCGACCGTCATTCCGATATGACCAAATTATGAAACTGAAAAAAAAACCCACAAAAGCAAGGCAAATTTGCATCTTAACCAGGTCAGAGAAAAGTTTATTTGGAGTTACTTCTCTTCTTAGTTTTAATTTCGTTTCTTTAAAAAACAATGTGATTTTGCCTTGGGTGATCATCATTACGGTCATCCAATGATTTATATTTATTAAATAATTAATTACTATCAATGTTTGATTGACACTAAAATTCGTATGGGTATAACGGCTATTCCAATTTTTGAAGTTCGGTAGAGAATGTATAATATTGCGCCAGTTTATATTTTCATTGCTAGCTTTAAAAAAAAAAAATATATATATATATATATATATATATATATATATATATATATATATATATATAATATATATATATATATATATATATATATATATATATATATATATTTTGATTTAAGATTCCTAAACCTAACCCATAACGCTTATTACTGGTCTCTTTAGATCTATACTTTTATAAGGCACTATAGAACACACACCAAACTGTTCTTCATTTCCACCATAAATTGTATTAATTTTTTTTGCAGAAATAGACTAAATGATGATACAGTCACAGCTTTTCTACAATACCGGTACAAAATAAATTCTAACTCTTGTTGTTTAGGTTTTAAAGCAAGTGAAGACATGCTTAAAAAGGCAAAGGGCGCATGTCACTATGATGGTGCAGAACCATCTAATTGAATATATTTGTACATTAATTAACTGTATTGTTACGTTTTTCAGTCTGTACAGGTTTTGCGGGTCTCTGTACAGGGTTTTTGGATTTGTTGTACAGGTTTTTCATGTCTGAGGTGTGGCATGTATGTATGCCTACCGGATTCCTGAAGGCTTTATCGAAGGTTGTCTGTTTCCAGCACTCACCACATGGAGGTGATTCAGGGTAGCGGTTATAGGTCTAACCCTGAAATTAAGCGAGAGCAGCATGAATTCCTTCGCGTCCCAGAAGTGGAAGTAAGATGGTGCATAGAATAAAGGACAGTGGCAAAGAAGGGAAGAATGTAGAAGAGGAAAAACATGGAGAAAGTGAGCACATGAATGTCTTGTAGCAACATGTCAGATATTCAGAGAGCCAACACTATCATGCAAAAACAACAACAACGATAAAACTGTGATTAGGTTGGAGCTAGGGACAGCACATTTTATGGTAGAGGAGCCCTATTATCTTGAGAAAAATACCATAACCTATTATCTGCTAACATGTGAGAAGCATGAACAACAAAGAAAGCCAGTAATTAAACATTTAAAAGCACAAAACTCACTACCATCTACACTATCATTAGAAAAAGTGACCTATCCTAGGCGCTAAACAACAAAGTAATATTTTATACTAGTAAATACAAGGTACACCCATCAAAATAATGACTGTAATGTTATGATGTATGTATATAAGCATTACCTCGTCATCTACACAAGCACACACATGTTTCAGAAGGCACTCAGTAAAAGCATGTTCAGTTTGTAGCCATGTTTATTTACAGTATATCGTACATGTGAAGATTCGCATATTATTACAATGTGTGGTTCGTATTATTAATGTATTATATTACATCCCCCCTTTTTTGAAAAAAAAAAAAAAAATGTGTGCAAACATTTCCAACGAATTGTTTCATGTGAGAAAGGATAAGTATGTGTAATGCTCAGTGTGAGTATATATATGTCACTGTCTGTATCGGCTGGGAGGTGTCACTGTACGGCCAGAACGAGTGGTGTAAAGTGCTGGTGGTTCTGCGGAAGTCCCTGGTTTAGCTTGAGTTGGTTGTGATTTCGGCCTTGGCGCTTGTTGGTTTTGTGGGGTGCCAAGGTCTGGAGTTACTGCATTGCCTGTTGTAAGCGTGGGAATTCTCTTCTCTGTTGTATTCTGTGGGATTTCTCTAATGTCCACTCTGTTTCGCCTCAGGAGGTTGTTGCTGCTGTCTGGTCTTAAGGTATAGCTCCTGGGTTCAGGGTTTCTGGAAATGATTGTTGCTTTTGACCATGTGTCATTGTCGTGGTTGTAGGTAGTCACATGCTGACCAGGATGTAATGGTGGTAGGTCTTTAGCACATTTGTCATAGTTGGCTTTCTGAACTTGCTGACGATGCTGAAGTTGATCATATGTGCTGTCTCTATGTTGTGGACGGAAGTGGACCTTAGATGGTAGAAGGTCTTTAATTCTTCTATCAAACATAAGTTCTGCTGGACTGTCGATCTTACTGTCTACCGGTGTTGTTCTCCATCTCAAGAGTGCTAGGTGTACATCCTCTGTTCTTGTTTTCTTCATGATTGACTTGATAGTTTGTATCTGTCTCTCAATGAAACCATTAGATTTAGGGTATCTAGGTGATGATGTTGTGTGTTTGATCTTCCAGTCCTTAGTGAAGTTTCTGTATGCTTGACCTGAGAAATGTGGACCGTTGTCTGATCTAATTTCATCTGGGATGCCAAACATGCTGCAATACTTCTTTGTAATGTCTGCAATAACAGCTGATGGTGAGGGTTGTGGAAGTTTCTCAATGATGGGAAATTTGCTGTAGTAATCAGCAATAATAAGATAGTCATTATTGTCGATTGAGAAAATATCAGTTCCTATAATGCTCCAAGGGCTCAATGGTATGTCTGATGGTATGAGAGGTTCTCTGCACTGCCTATTTGCATGTTCTTGGCAAACTGAACAGTTTTTACATAGTGTTTCTATGTCCTTGTTTATCTGTGGCCAGTAAACATCTTTCTTTGCTCTCAGTTGTGTCTTCACAATACCAAGGTAACTATTATGGAGCTGTTTAAGGATGATATCGCATTGTGTTTCTGGTATAATAATGCGATCTCCTTTAAGGATCAGACCATCTTCGATGCTTAACTCGTCCCTCATAGAGTAGTATGGACGGATGTGTGTTGGAACTTCCCTGATAGAGCTTGGCCATCCATGGTATATCAGTTCTTTGAGAGAGTTAAGGATAGGATCTCTCATTGTGTCTTCTCTGATGTGTTCAAGCCGATTACCGCTAAACTTGACAAAATCAACTTTGATGTTTGGGGTAAGATCTGCTGTCTTGTTGGGGTTTGGTAGTCTGCTGATAGCATCTGCAAGACCTATATCCTCTTTAATGTTGTTAATAGTTACCACACTCAGCTTTTCGCACATTGGTAAACCCAAAATTGCAGGTCCTTCAACATCTACCAAGTAAAATGTTGACAATGTCCATTCAGAGCCTCTGTATGAACATTCAAGTGTTACTGCTCCAAAACAGTCTATACTTGTTCCATTGTAAGCTCTTAGCTTTGTCCTGCCACTCCTACTTTTTACATCCCTTGTGGGAAATCCTTGCTCATCCACCTTGTCAGGCATGATCTTTCTGAATATTCTTAAGGGTAGAGTGTTACCTTGGGCACCTGTGTCTATCTTGAACCGAATGTTTCTTTCTTTGTGCATTTTAATTCCTGGTATTCGGAATTGTACCTTGCAGAAAGCCTGCGTTCTCTTTGGTTCATTACTGAAAGTTAGTATCTTCACAGTATCAAATGTGGAAGGATCACTTGCTTCACCGGAGTCAAGGTCCTCAGTCATCATAAAATGTGTTTGTTTTGATGACTCTCTGCTGTGAAGGTTGTGTTGAGCACTGTCTTGTTTCCTCTTGAAACATAATTTTATCCAGTGGCCCCTCTTTCTGCAGTAATGACATGTAGAGTCTTTAGCTGGACAGTGGTTTTGTATGTGGTTTAGGCCACAACATTTACACATAGCACCTCTGCTTGTGTTGTGTTTTTCTTGTTGCTTCGAACCAGTTGCTTTGTTGTGTTTAGGTTTATAGCTTTTCACTGCATCCACCTGGGCTGCTAATGTACCTTGCTGAATTTGTTTAATGTTTAGTGCTTGTGCCTCGTGTTTCCTGCCTTCATCCAGAAGTTGTTGTAAAGTTAGTGTATCACTCTGGCTCAGTATCCATTTCTGGAACTCTGGCATTGGTGTGCTGAGAAGGATCTGTTCGATAATTCGCTCTTTTTCTTCTTCTTTGTTAAATTTGCATACACTTGTTTTCTCCTTGATGCGAGTGAAAAAACCATCTAGACTTTCACTAGGTTTCTGTCGCAGGTGGTGAAGTTCTAATCTTGCCGCTCTAAAGTTCGTGTGCTTTATTATCAGACGTTTTTCAAATTCGTCCAATATGGCTGCGGGGTCTGCCGCCGACTCCACAGGCATGGCGGTAGCAAAACTGTTGTAAATTTTTAAACCTTCATCGTCCAATGCTTCTAGGATATATGGAGTTAGGGTTTGTCCTTCCAGACCAGTGGTCTTGGAATATAGATCTATGCGTTGGCGCCATAACAAGAAAGCTTCACTCTTATCATCTTGACCGGCGAATCTCATTTGCGGTGCGTTGCGATACTGTTTCGCCGCCATGGCTGACCTCGATGACGAAAATTAGCCGAATACTGTACTCACGTGTTATCGTGTAGCTGTTTTTTGCGTCAGTCCGGTATCGACCGCTGCCACCATGTAATGTTATGATGTATGTATATAAGCATTACCTCGTCATCTACACAAGCACACACATGTTTCAGAAGGCACTCAGTAAAAGCATGTTCAGTTTGTAGCCATGTTTATTTACAGTATATCGTACATGTGAAGATTCGCATATTATTACAATGTGTGGTTCGTATTGACCTTCCACTGATGTTCAGTCCTGGTATTTCCTGTATCTGTTTGAAAATTTTTTCAGTGTATAAATTAAATAGGCAGGGGGACAGCACACAACCTTGTCTGACACCTCTTTTTATGTCTATGTATGGTGAATAATTCCTTCCAGTTCTTACTGTGGCAGTTTGCTCCCAATAAAGGTTACTGAGTATTCTTATATCTTTTCCATCAATACCTATGTCTTCGAGGCATTCAATTATTTTCTCATGATGGACTCTGTCAAAAGCCTTCTTATAGTCAATGAAGCACATATACATACTTTTTTGGACCTCTGTATATTTTTCTGCTAATATTCTTAGGCAAAATATTTTCTCTCTTGTTCCACTGTTCCGTCTAAAACCAAACTGTTCTTCCTGGATGTCGCTGTCTACTTTACTTTTTATTCTTTCCTGTATGATTTTGAGCAGTATCTTAATTGCATGACTCATCAGGCTGATTGTTCTGAAGTCTGAACATTCTGTAGCATTTGGTTTTTTGGGCAATGTTATAAAAACTGATGTCTTCATGTCGTGTGGTATATATCCTGTATTGTATACATCGTTGCATATTTCTGTGATTGTATCTATACCAAAGCTCTCCAGAGCTTCTATCATTTCAATTTTTATGTTATCCATGCCTGCTGATTTTCCTGTTTGTATCATATGAATGGCATTCTCTACTTCTGATCTGAGAATGTTTGGGCCTTCATTAGAATCTGGTGATGGTTTTTTTCCTCTGTTGTCCTCGAATAATTCTTTTACGTATTCTGCCCATCTGTTTGATATGTCTTTCTCATCAAGTAATATTACACCATTTTTGTTCTTGATACAGCTTCCTCCTTGTGCAAACCGTGACCGATTTGATAATTTCTTTATTTCTTCATGCATATCTCTTGTTCTGTGCTTTGCTTCCAAGTCTTCTATTTCCTTGCATTTTGTTTCTATCCACCGTTCTTTTGCTTCTCTACACATAGTACGTATGTCATTGTCTATTGTTTTATATTCTGGAGTGTTTTTTGCTTTCTTTCTTTCGGTCATTTTATTCAAGATGTCATCTGTCATCCAAATTTGATTTTTCTTAGACTCCTTTTTAGGTAAATTTGCATTTGCTGATTGTATGCTTGTTTTTAAGCATTCCCATTTTGCGGTTGCTTTTTCTTCTGGGTTTTCTCTTCTATACTGCTCCATGCTTTCTGTCAATAACTGTTGATATTTATTTTTGACGTCGATTAAATATTTCTGTTTTATATCTGGTTGTTTCAGCGCTGATATTTCTATCTGGGGTTCCTCCTGTCTTCTGTTTCCTGCTCTTTTCAGCTTTATATTTACTTTGATGACGACTGGATTGTGATCTGAATTTATGTCGGCGCCAGGATATGTCTTTGCACTTGTGACACTGTTCTTAAATCTATGTTTTATCATGATATAGTCGATTTGATTTCGTGTTATATCTCCTGGGCTTTTCCATGTGTATAATTTCCTTGGGTGGTGTTCAAAAAAGGTGTTACATATGACCAGCTGGTTTTCTTCACAGAACTGGATAAGTCTGTCTCCTCTATCATTTCTTGTCCCTAATCCATACTGTCCTACTATTTTCTTGTATTTTCCTTTTCCTACTTTTGCATTCATATCACCCATTACTATCAACACATCTGTTGATTTGACTGGTTTAAGTGTGTGTTGTAGCTCTTCATAGTATTCTTCTATTTCTTCCTCGCTGTGATCTTTAGTTGGTGCATAAGTTTGTAAGATTGATATGTCGAATGGCTTTGCTCTCATTTTTAGTAACATCATTCTGTCATTGTGTGTCCAGTATCCACATACGTATTTTTCTAACTCCTTCTTTATCAACATTCCTACCCCTCTTTCATGTTTTTCTCCGCCTGAGTGTATAAGCGTGTACTGGTCTCTTTTTATGTAGCCTGTATCCAAAAGTCTTGCCTCTGCAACTCCCAGTATATCGAGTTTCATGTCTGTTGCTTCTAATATAAGATTGTCAAGCTTTCCTTCTCCGTTCAGAGTTCTAACATTCCATGTTCCTATTTTTAGGCTTCTCCTACTAGTTTTTAGGTGGTCTTTCTCAGAATGCTCCCTTTCAACAGAATTTAAGGAACACTCGTCATTATGTACTTCCTTACTCAATAAATAACCTTAGATATGCAGATGATACCGTGTTGTTAGCTGAAAGCGAACAGGAGTTACAGGAACTAGTGAAGCAAGTGAACAGTATAAGTCATGAATATGGACTCGACATTAATATTGAGAAAACAAAAACTATGATAATTAGCAAAACAGACGATAAACCCACATTAAAGATAAGCGTAAATGGGGAAATCCTGGAACAAGTCAAGAGCTACGTATATCTCGGTCATATAATAACAGAAGATGGCAGATGTGAAACAGAAATCAAGAAGAGAATAGGAATGGCCAAAGCTACATTCAACAACATGAAACATATACTGACATCCAAACAGTTATCTCACAAATTAAAACTGAGAATCATAAAGTGTTATATATATTCTGCATTTCTGTATGGTGCAGAAACATGGACGATGAATAAGCATTTGGAAGAAAGAATTGAGGCTCTTGAAATGTGGATATATAGAAGAATGGGGCGTATCTCATGGAAAGAGATGAAAACAAATAAGCAGGTCCTAGAAAATCTAGGTATGAAAAGAGAACTAATGAGGGAGGTCAAAGTTCGACAGCTAAAATACTTTGGCCACATAAAAAGGCATAACACCTTGCAGAAGACCATAACAGAAGGGAGAGTTGAAGGCAAACGTGCAAGGGGAAGACAGCGCTATAAGTGGGAAGACAACATCAAGAGATGGGCAGGAAAGAGTCTGTCAGAGTGCACCATCAAGACAAGAGACAGAAGACGTTGGAGATCCATTACAGCCAACCTTCGTTGTGGAGATGGCAACTGATGATGATGATGGTTCGTATTATTAATGTATTATATTAAAGGAAAGAACTAAAGCAAACGTCTTAATCTTTCAGCATCTGCAGCACATTTAGAAGACTGGTGAACGCATTATGTTGATTCTTTAGAGAATTATATAGTATATTACCACAGCAAGAATCATCATATTAGCAGCTACAAGAGCAAAAGAGAGCGAATAAGTATGAACAAAGACATTTATTAAATTTATACTGAATTCACAATTTCAGTGCAATAAAGACATATTAAACCTTTAAAAATCTACAAATATAAAACATATGTTTAAGATTATTTCGATTACAATAAATGGAACAGAAAAAGATGCAGTACCGATACACCAAAGTCTGCAAACAGCTCAAACACTACCGTGTAAAGAGAAAGGGGTGCACCATATACAATAAAAACATTATGAAACACCATAACGAATGCTAAAGAATTAGCAACAATGAAGAACCAACAAAAGAAAAACAACAAATGTAATATTCTACGTAAAACAAAGAACGCTATATGTCCAAACTATAACTCACATAGGGTTAAACCGGGTATTCCTCGCCAGGGACGTACTTAAAGTATTTGGCACTCGGGGCGCACCATACATTTGTCCGCCTCCATCAAATAAACACAGAAATATATATTATGCTTGCAAGTAGATATTTAACAGTACAATACTGTCAATATAGTGTGCAATGGCACCTTCCTCCTAGCTGTCACCCAGTCTGCTTGAGCATGCAACAACAACAACAACAACAACAACAAAATAACTCATGGAACCCAGACCTAAGGGTCTTTTATATTTGGACATGCGCCCTAATATAACCGACTAGGTTGAACGGGACACGCCTCGCCAAAACGAGGCAAAAGTTTTACAATTAAAAAAAAACTTGTATTATTTTCTTTGGATTACTTTGTTATGTTTCTGATAGGTTTCTATGGCGTGTGTATCAGTGTAGTCAGCCTCATGCTAGATTCTTCTTCACCGCCTTTTACGACATGCATCACGTGGCAATGTCACTCATTCATTACCATAAGGCTCACCAAAAGCACATGCCTTCAACAATCAAAATCACGCCAAGCCATCCTGGCGTGTGCAGTTTGGTAAGATGATAAATGCGTTAGCTATCTCTTCTTTCAGTGTTATATAAATCAGATCGTGCTATGAAATGACGCTATTTTTTAACAACAAATTAACAAACAAGAAGATTACAGGAAGCTTCGGAGACGCATTTTTTCCAGAGTGGAAAAAATGTTAAGAATCAAATTGAGAGCGAGCGAGAATTAGAGCATGTCACGAATGAAAATGTAAAGCGCACACATTAAATAGAAGCAGTTCATGTGTGTGTTGTTGTTTTCAGTGAACTGTGGAAAATGGGAGCATTTGGTGACCAGTGGCGGCTTCAATGCTGGCTTTGGTGGTTGGTGGGGATATCTATAAATAATCTTGTAGTTACATACATTCATACTCGCGCGGAAGCATGTGACACATCTAGGGTTTAAGATGGCAATTTCATACACACAAATAAAAAAACAAAACAGTACAGGCTATTCGTCGTCAAGATTACACTAACAAGGCAACATAGGCCTACTTTATTGTTTTACGCTGACACATTGAAAAATTATAAATCTGGGGCTTCTCTGCTAGAGTAAAGGGCAGAACCATCGCTGAACATAGCGGGGCTTACATGATAACAACCTCCAGCATGATAATGGATATAGAGGCAGCTACAGCTGCCTTAAGATGGCTGTCTGAGACTTTATTAACAAAGGCAGTTATTGTATCAGACTCACAATCCATGCTTCGAAAGGTCCAAAATGGATGGCTCCGACATGAATGGAAAACCTCCATAGAAGCATCGAATCTTCAAGAATTGATATGAATCTACTGTCCTGGGCATGCAGGGGTACGCAGCAATGGAAGAGCTGACAGGCTAGCTTCAAGAGCACCTATAGAAGATGCTTTGGACATGGATAAGAGAGAAATACTGAAGGCAATTCACGATCACCAATTAGAGAATGACACTGCACTCGATGAATCATCAAGGCTAAGACTGCTGGAAGTTGGCATCAAATGTAAAACCGGCAGAGATGGACGTATGAGAGGATGCATCCGACATGTATACAACCAGTACGCAACCGGAACAATTAGTATTCATACCCTTCGACATTTGCCGAGGGAGACTTAGCACCCATGTGTTTGCCCGTAGCGCAGGGACGTGGATTCTGATCAACAACAACCACAATAACAACAACATTGAAAAATTACAGTTTCTAATAACTTTGTAATTACTCAAAACTACTGGCACTGAAATCTCAATTTACCTTTAAGTTTATCCAATTCGTCTTTAATGTTGACATATTCTAAATGTTTTACATCTAACTTTTCTTTGAAAGCCATTGCCCTGAATGTGGTTTTAATTATTAAAAAAAAAAATCTACTTCGTTCATTGTAAAATGTGTCTTTGCCCCACTTATCTATTATGCGTATTAGCATTTAAAAGAAGTCAATTAAAGTCAGTTATATAACTGGAACCACCAGGCCTTTACACCCCTCCCCCTTAATATTATACTTGTTCAGAGTTTCTGCTTAATTTTGTTCGTTTTTTTTTTTTTTTAGCATACAAGCATAATTGGTACCGTAATTGTAATTTTCCCTATTTACAATGATTTGACAAGCGTGATGCCACTGTCCCACATCGGCAGTTGTTCATATTATTTGAAATTGAAAACAATACATCCTAATTATAACCCATCAGAGGTTGAACGGGATATTTTTCATCATTAATATATATAAAATATTTAAAAAAGCATTTAAGCGCATTTTGTCCCAGCGTTGGGATATCTGGATTCGTTAAGCGCGAACAATTCTGTCGCGTTTTTGGAGATGGTTATCTTTCATCCCTCGAGTTCATAAAGGATCAATACGAAGAGCACGCAATGGGGAAATGGGACTGAGTAGCGGCGAAACAGTTGATGGAGGAGAGAGAGAGAGAGAGAGAGAGAGAGAGAGAGAGAGAGCTTGAGGATGGTTCAATGTAGAATTACAGAGGTTGTAATATACTGTATATGCAGAATTGTTATATGTCACTATTACAATTTTAAAAGGGGGATTTTTAAAAATAAGTTCGGATGAGGATGGACCACACCATCCCCTAAGAACGAGCCACCACTGATGGTGAAAACAAGACTGGCGATAGTGAACAGTTTAACATCATGGCATTAAACAAAAGTCAGCAACAGAATATATAAATTTTTTAACAGTATTGAGATGGATACATTCTGATTCATCGATACCGTCCTTTATAAAATACAAAGTGGTGACACTTATTCAAGGTCAAGGTGATTATTTTAGGTTCGTAGTGAAATCTAAAAAAGGTCGATTTTAATCCAAGAGGGTTTGGGAGGGGGGGGGGGGGGGGGGAGAAGGGGGGGAAACAATATATGGATTGTCGTTGTCAGTGTTGCCACAGCTGGGTATTTTTAACTAGATCTGGGTTTTTTGGCGTCCGTCTGGGTATCTGGGTATTGTTTTTCCAAATCGGCATTAATCTGGGTATATTTGACAATTGGCATTTACAATGTATGTATATTCTGTGCACTGAGCATTTTACACTAAATTTATATTATAATTAAATGTAAAAAAAATATGTGCTATTTATTTGTTATTCCACTTAAATGTAATTCTTGTTTTTAACCACATCAATGACGTTGTTTTTTGACGCCTTTACATCAAATATTTATTTCCTGTTATTCTGTTTGGCTGTTATTTACAATACTTAGTCATTTTTGCAATATGTTTTAACGTATTCTTTTTAAATTTTAGACTCAAGCAGATAAACAGCACATTGTTTTATTTTGTTATTATAAGATTTAAAAATGAGCGATGATGAAGGTACGCTAAGTAGTTGTAGCAGCATGACGACACACACGCCACCGCATAAAAAAATGAAGCCATGGTATCAGCAGGTTTTTTGTGAGGAATGGCCAACAAACAGCGGATTGGAGTTTGTCATAACTTTAATCCTAGTAAAAGCGTGGTTGGAAGATGTGCGTGAAGAATCTCTGCATATCAGCAGAGATATGCAAAGATTTCGGAACGCCACAATCAAGATTCCACGTTGCCAATTCATGCATATGATATTGACGAAGGAGAAATTATCGACATGGATGCCGAGTCGCTGACAAGTGACAATTTTCAACAGTAACAAGTTACAACTAACATTTTATATTTGATTTGAGGAACATTTTGATAATGTAACTACTGTAAGTATGTTACTGTTAAAATATCTCATTTTCAAAAGTTCATATATTGGGATGTTAATAAAATCATTTTTATATAATTGTGAATTTTTGGTAATAAAAAATAAAAATGAAGAAATACATAAAAATTGGTAGCACACAGCTTATTTGTGCTAAAGGTGCACTAAAAGATTGTGTAAGCATCGTCTATCCCGTGTATTTGAGGCATAAAATAATCTGGGTATTTCTGGGGTTTTTAAAAAAAGAAATCTGGGTTTATCTCTAGAACTTGAGTGGCAACCTTGGTCGTTGTGTTAGTTTGAAGTCGAGTACATGTTTTCGGTTCACTGCCGATCAAAAGCGCGCCAATTATAAAGTCTAGCGATTTTCATGCAAGACAGCCGCGCGAAGATTATCAAAATGTATCCGAAGTTGTATTGTTTATATGATGTGAATTGTGCACCAGTGGCTTTCCAACGAGTGTAAGTCATTTTTAATTAAGTTAATTTGAAGTGTGCGATTCATTAGGCCTGTAGCGTCACTTTTTATAAATAATAATTTGTTTAAAAGTCTGAGCAGAGTAAGTTGACTCATCAAGAGTGATGATACCTCATAACCATCTGTGAAAGATACAAAGTGAAGATCACATCGAAGATAGAAACTGTGAAGATCAGCAGACCACCAGGCTCATTTAACAACTTTATCAACTTACCAACATGTTGCTTGTTTCCTGTTCATCTATTGATTTTCCCACTTATAGTGTTGTCTTCCCTTTGCTCATTCAAATTTTCCGTTATTTCATTTCTTTTGTTTTCAATAGGCGATGTAGGCCCTATAGGCCTAGGCCTATTCCATTGCACTGAAAGATCCTCTTGCCTTTTGTGTTAGTATAGTTATATCACTATCTGTTCCTCAAACTGTCCAAGGTGCTGTCAAAATGTTCAAGTCCAGATTGAAATGAAGAACAGTGGGACATATGTCAGATTTCGCCCAGATGTCTACTGATGCTAATTAAGTCGCTCAGATTCCTAACCCGAACCCATTATTACTGCCTGAATTTTTTTTCCCGGCTCTATAGATACTATAATCATTTTCCTTTTCACTCCCAATGGGGTGTGGAGTCCCCACTGCAGGAAGCAGTTGAAATGAAGACCAGTGGAACATATTCTTCAGTGTCATCCTTATGTTGTTAGGCCTAGGATTCCTAAACCTAACACTTATTCCTTATTACTGCATCTTTTAAGACTATTGAACACACATCCTGCTGTTCTTCATTTCAACCCAGGAAGCATGCACAAGGCATTCACATTCTCTTGTAGTGATGGTTTCTGTAGCAATTACATACATGCCACATGCTATGGTTTACCCATAATCTGTACAAGGTGTTTGCGTTTTCAGATGTGTACACCCTGTAGCCTAGGCCTACATAATTTCTGTACAGGTTTTCTAACCCATTCTCCTTATTACTGTATCCCAGAGTTCTTTTATAAGGTCCTATTGAACACAGGATTTCCCAGTCTGTTAGTGATAATTAAGCACAGAAATAGACTATGCCTAAATGATGACACCAGCACATTATTTTTACAGTGTAAAATAAACTCAGACATTTATTGTTTGGATCTTAACTCTTAGTATACGTGCTCAAAAACCGTGTTTTTACGAGCTGATTTCAGAGAGTACATTTTTAGACATGACTGCCTTTACTGATTTTGCATTAAGTAGGGCCTAACTTATTTATAATGATAACAAAAAGTGTTATATATTATAATGTAGAAAAATGAAACATCTGTGACATGCACCTAACTTAATTGTTAATTGGTGTTAAACATGCATGCAACATATACAGTAATGAGTGCAGAAAAATTTCAAAATTGAGAAACAAATTGTACTTATTAATATGTATAATTAATTCTGGTAAACTTCTACCCCTAAGCCTACTTTCATTTTAAAGTACATCCATTTTCACATAATGTAGGAAAGTTGGAGCTGTTTCTGAGCACAAATAAAGTTTTTATCACAATTTGAATTTTTTTGGTATATTTAGATAAAGCGCACAAATATTTTAACCTTTATTTACAGACATGGCTACCGTTATTTTTTTGTCAACAATTTTGAATTTTTTGGCTTGATATAGTTTAGATATTTAAAGCGCACAAATATATTTTAACCTTTATTATGACAGACTAATGACTAACTACGTTAACTTCCTGATTTTCTAGCAATTTACATAAATTTATTTTATAATGGATAACATAAAAGTTTTGATTATAATCTAAATATAGAGAAATGAAACACCCTTTGACATGCACCCTAACTTAATTGTTAACTGTCCGTGTTAAACATGCTCATGCAATCATATACAGCTTATAATGAGCTATGGGCAGGAACAAATAATTAAAAATATTCGCGAATTTGGAATAAAAGATGTAGCTACTTACCGCACATTAAAACTAATCCAATTTTGAAAGCCTGGAAACATCCTAAGAAACCACTTCACCCATATTATATAAATTTTTATTATTGGACACAAGACAAGTTGTCAGTCTAGGTGTTTGAATAACTAAATTAAAAACATGTTTTCACTCTTTTGAAATGTTCCTCGAAATGTCCAACATTATTGAACAAACTTCATGACCGATAAATAAAACTATGTACACACTTCTATATAACCACAACATGATATTTACACAAAACTATATTCCTTTCATGACTCAAGCAGCAAAACAGTTTTTTGAGATGCTAGGATGGGATTATTTTTGTGATACTTCACAATAAAAGGATGTCCAATGACCCTTACTTGATGGGTGCTGCCAAACGACACAGTTGCCTGATGATGATTTTGATTTTTATATATTAAATGCGTTTGTTCCACCTAGTCTGCTCTACGACTGGGTTGTTCACTTGATTGCCTATGTCCAATCGTGCGAGCGAATTTAGCATGGAAATCCACAGCTTAAGCAACAAGGAGAGACTCATTGACAAGTGCCGTTTTGTTTTAATATGAAGAAGGCTCGTTTATTTGGCAATTATAAGTTGATTCCTTGACAAGTGCAACATATCACGTTATACGCATTGAGCTGAGCTATTTCAGAAAATCAGAAGAAAATTTTTTTCTAAACCACCTTTCTCTTGATTACTTCCTGCCTTAAATCGTGCCATATGTTTACAATGCTTACGACGCTCCATTCTGTCAACATCCCTATTCATGGAACGTTTGACCTGTAAAATAATCAATCATCACGTGGTCTTATTTGTTTTGTATTCACTCAAAAGCCATTGGTGATGTCACTTGCTTCACACTGATGCGCAACTTGAAACACAAGATTGCAATATGTTTTTTTTTGCTATTTATTATCCCTCCTAAACATTACACATATAAAAAATTTTATGTTATATCTAATGCCCTCCCTCTATTCCAATCTTATATTTCATAATGCTATTAGCACTTTGTGTTGTTTGTAGTTATTCAGCTCTTTTGCGGAAGTTTTTCGATTAACGTTAACATGTCCCTAGTGAAATAATGACTCCTGTTCTTCATTCACGATATTCGAAAGCAACGATTCAACACTTGTGTCTATTATTCGTCAGCACAATAGATGGGACTGAACCCGCATTTTACACAGATAGGTATTCTGTAGCAATAGTAGTCAAAAAAATTTGGTTTCGAGGTGTGTGAAAAAAAAAATCAGAATAAAAAAGAAAAAAGGTTGATTCGGTCTTACGAGGACGCAAAGAATAAGAAAAATAAGCAAACGTTCTTTACTGTTGGCCCAACAATCGGCCGCCATTATCTTGTCACGGGAAAGGAAGAAAGTCGAAGCGTTCACGAATAGAGAGATAAGAACACATAAGAACCTAAAACATATTAAAAAATTATAAAACTATTAAAAATAAAGGTACATTAGACTATCCAATAAAGCCGTCGAAGTCCTAACGTCTTCTATTAGGCTCAAACCCGTGCTCCATGAGAAAAGGAAATGACTCGCTCACCATGGAATGTACTCACAATACATAACTCTAAAAACTCATAAAAACGGAAACAAGCACATAACTAGCCTGCCCAAAACGTATATACGTGGGACCGATGGAAATAGAGGGGAACAGAAATGAGTCGAAGATAAATAAATAAAATAAAAAATCTAATGACATATATTTAAAAAACTAGTGTAATTATATTATTCATGCGATTATAATTAGACGGGCGAGGCATGGAAATGACAAAAAATGGGATTGATAATAGAGTGCGAAAGAGTCAAGTCAGAACAGAAAGTATGACGGAGCCAAAGGCGTGAAATCAGTAACAGAAGGTGTGTATGGGAAGTTGTCATGCCCAGCTGAAGTTTTGTAGACTCACCAATGACGGGTGGTATATAAGACGGTTTCAAGCCTAGGTATCTCGGCTAAAGCAGCTGTCACCTGAGGAGCAGGATAAACTGATCGCCGTGACCTGGAATGTTGATGGGACCTGGCTGTCTAGTGCCCCATTTCCAAGTGGTATGTCAATGGTTGGATTTGTGCCTGAGAGATTTGTCAATTCAAAGTGCTGGCTGAACACTCTGACTCCAAAGACTCGTTTTGCTCTGTTTGGCCCATATATATGGTTTTCTGACACAGCAAACGTTTTACATCATAGATTCGTATAAATGATGTTTGCGACGACCTCTCACATGTGAAGCTACTAGTTATGGGTGTCACGTTTACTAGGCCTCAGAAAAGAGCACCTTGTGGAGTTTGACTAGAGGACATAACTCGTGCACGTGTTATCCAAGCATCGTGTGATCTACCGACACACATGAGTAATGTTAGCCAATGTGATCGGAGCATTCTCCTTGCGGAAAGACATTTTGCATGGCTTAAGCTGGCTATTCTACGATCAATCATATGGACTGATTAACGTAGTATTTGAAGGCACCAACACACGTACTATCTAATACACACAATTTACTAATATTACTCCTGGCGCTACTGTCGCAAAGACCCTTATGTATTCACATGATATATTTTTTGGGTTTAGACGCATTTGAACATTTGTTGAGCCCATCTGCATTTACATAACCACCAATTCACCAATCTTAATCCAAAGAACAGCTCCTTGTAAGGCGATATCTAAAATGTTTCCTGGAATCCATAGATATACATTTTCTGTTAGAAACTGGCTTTCGACTCTTTTGCTTTACCATTCGATGCCATCGTACTTACAATCAAGATCACATGAACATCTGGAAGTTCGTGTAGTATACATCTGAAACTCTGTATCCCATGTTAAATCATCTGTCATGCACCAGAGAGTTTGCCATAAGCACTTCATTGACCAAATAATTCACTAAATGGCTGTTTTTTTACAATTCCCATTGCTCATTATCAATTCACAGCAAAAAAAACTTGCACAGTATCTGGAGATGTAAAGGGATACCAGTTTTGATAGATCAGATCATTTTGTCGTCCGCATATCCTGACATTCTTGACTTCATGGACATGAGCCTATCCCCTATCCCATTCTGATCAGCCATACTCATTTAATAAGAAAAGATAGCTACATCTATAATCTCCATTACGTTAAAAAGAGCTTTTGAAAAGACAATTAAAATGCTCAGAAGAATCCATCAGGTATAATATTTGCGATTTTCACCACGTAATATAGCATGAAGGCCTGGATGTATTTAATACTGAAGCACTTACGCCTGGGTACAATCGTAGCAGAAAGAATTTTGTCGTGGAGCCAAGACTTCACTTCATTACACACTAATTTCCTCATTCATTTGCTACTTGTATTAACCATCTGTACTTATTGGAATTCTGCTTACTTTCATGAGGTTTGATCTTCAGATGTAGGACTCTATCTTCTCATAAATCTTTTCTTAATGGGAGCTTACCTTTTCACATTGTCTTTTCACTGGCCTAAGGCAATTATACTAGTACTACTACCACTGACAGACCATCTAGGGTGAAAATCGCCCCCTTCCTCATCTGATTCCAGATGTTTTGATTAAACACTATATCTTTTCTTTTTCATGGGCGCGCGCAAAAAAATATATTCTCGATCTGCAACCTGCTGTCATCTTCACTCAAATCAATCTGATCCAAAAAATCCTCTCATGTTCGATTTAATTTATTTGATTTTGATTCAATTCGCAGAATATAAGTCTTGCTGCTTTGCACCGCCGATACACACTTTGCGGGGGGGATATACAATCGATAGTATTTGTAAGATTTGAAAGCCATTTTGGTTAGAAAAAATTTCGTTTACGATACAACAGGCCCAGAACAAAGGCGGTAACTAAAAAACAATCCGAACGTAATTTCAACAATTTCACCAACGCTAAATTCGTAATCAGATCTGAATACCTAGGAGAAGCTGACTTATAAATGTAGATGGATTGGATAAAACATTGACAAATTTTTCTATTAACTCTTGCTTGGTTAGAGACTTCATGCTCTAAGCCACCTTTCACGGAGGCCGAGCCGTATATTTGGTTTCTAAATAAGCGCCACTTCTACCTGGGTACTGCATGGCAGCCGGCTGATACTAAGAGTTAAAATTATAGTGAAGACCCTTGCATTTTAAAAGGCAAAGTCCCGCGCACTCTTTTTATATGCAGCCCACTGTAATTGAAATATGTTTACATGATACTTAACTCTTAAACTCCGCCTATTGCCATTGCAGGGTCCAAGCCCAAGAGATGAATTAGGAGTGATGGAACGGCCATGCAAATGGCAAGGTCACGTAAGGACGCGCTAGCCCCTCACCATGACCAACAGGAACAATCAGGGCACAATCACCTGCCTTTTGTCTTCCTCTCTTTTAATCTCTTTCAAACTTATGTAGTTAAGAAGCAATTACAATATGAGAATATTACACTCCGGAACTAAATTTTAAAAAGGTCGAACGAACATGGAGAAGCGACTAACGACTTATGGTAACTTGGAACCAAACCCAAGATCTCAATGAAGTTATAAATTATGGGAAGGAAGGAGGAGGACTGGTGGAAGCAGATGAGGAAATAGCAAAACTAGAAATCTATGCCAGCATTATAACTGGAAGGACCGAGAAGAAAAAAGCGACAAGGCAAGTCATGGATCTCAGTATGGACAACTCTCGTCACGCTCTTACAGTGGTGTAACTCCGTAATCATACTGCAAAGAGTAGAAATGAAGGGGCAGTGTGAGGTTCTGCATTGTGGTCCCCACACAATTACCCCCAAATAGATAGTTATATCAAGGGGATGCGGAAACTTTGCCTCGGCAGCGGCATTTATGGTTAGTAAGAACTAAATAGAAGCGAGTAAATACCTTATTGTCAATCAATGGGTCAATAGTGTATGGGTCCGCAGATAAATGAGTAGGATGAGAGAGCAGAGATTGTCAGAGAAGGAAATTCTTTCGAGCTGCCTTCTATATATGGGACAGTGGAAATGATTCTGCTCTAGATGAAAGTTTAATCTCATGCTCGGAAGATTTTAATTGCTAGAGTTGGAAAGATGACCCAATGCCATAGATGGGAGTGGAGTATATCGTGAAGAGTATGGAGAAGATTACTCTCACAATGACAATGGAAAGCGTACTACCTCTAGATTCTGCAGGTGAGCAGAAAGCTATCTGGATCCATTCCACAACAACAAAGTTCCTCCACAACTAAAAAATTTATAAGCCGCACATATAGAGTCGATACAGCTTACACTCTAGGTGTGATCCAATCAAGAATCGAGCAGAAGTCAGCTAATCACGACTATGCCAACATTTGCTCCCCTTCCCACCGGTGGAGCCCTCAATTCATGATAATGTACGAGTCAGATGCTACGAAGTCTGGAGACGCGGTAGGCAAGAGATTGGAAAGTGCCTCTATACACTAACCCTGCGCTTATCCATTCATGACAGAACAGAACTGAAACGGCAGCTGTGCCCTCTACCGCCTAAGGAAAACTAGCAGCAACCATTGCCGCTTAGGGAAACCAAGGTACCATACTCGTAGCAGGATGACTTATCAATGCCGCATTACCGCCACCTACACAGCCCTCGACTAGACCCCCCCCCTGCCAGCATATTAACGATCCATGTTATCCCAGGGCACTTATATCCCGCTTCTGCACGTGAGACCAACCCCCCATCTACACTAGAACGTACAAACTTGACATGCACTTGGAAACCCTCTGGAATATAATTCAAAGGGATTCATCATAAAGACAGCTGCTGCAGAAGCATGCGGTGACAGTCGAGAACTTTGGGAACCAGAGGAAAGAGGATCACCTTGCCGTGGACAAGAGGAAGTCCAATGAGAAAATATAAGAGAGAAGAAAATGGCATGGAAACAATACTTAGGAGCTAAAAAACAACAATACAGGCACAAATATAAGGAAAAATATAGAGAATCCATGTGACTTAATACTAGAACAGAAGAAGCATAAGAACAACCCAGTGGCTAGCAGCAGCTATAACAAACAGAAGTCCTGGGGATAGGGGAATTTTGAGAGAAAAAGCCTAGAAATTAGGATATGCAACAAGAGGACAACCTAGAAAAGATTGTTCTATAATGACTACCCTAAAGAAACACATGAGGAAGCAGAACAAACAATGCCCTCTCAAATCTTTTATAAAGGACAAAGCCAAGGCAAATTGCTTACTGACCCACCGAAGGAAGTAATGGAAACAGAATGGTCCACACGAATAGTTTCTCATCAGAAACTCCTGTGATGGTGAGCATGGCCTATAGAGGCATCAGAAATGATACACCCACATAGACTACAGAGAGAAAGACAAGAACTAGATGCATGGTGAATGATGATGACAATAAAGAGATGGAAGAACTGTGGGCGCTATGACACACTCAAGTGAGAAAATCTGATAGATGGGCATATAGCAGCAGGGCATGATGCCATGGTTATATAACACCTTTCAGAATATGGTTGTAAGTACAATGGTGCGTAGCGCATCAAGCGTCACGTCCTATTACTCTCGTAAGGGTACTCACGCCGTATACAAGCTAAGCCATGGTGCAAGCGCAATCGTAAGACCACATACCAAAAGGATTGGGAGATTAGCCATCCATAACACCACCAAAATTTTCAAAAGGGTGACGCAATCGACAATGTGGAAAACCATGAGAGGGCAATATCCCCTTCCTCAGTGTCCCCCCCCCTGGATCAAAATATAACTCTCTAGATCCTAGTAGCCTAGAGACTCCGACGCCTACTAGCAAATGAGCCTACAATTGGATGAGGTCCAGTGCGAGGCACGCTCGGCAGCAAAACCGAAAAGCTACTCATCTGCTCCTAATCATTACTCACACCATCAGGCAGTCGTTTGCCCGTGAAAAGCCGCTCCTCTCTGCGGGGTACAAGAGTGTCTAATCCTTAGCTTTGTATCATAGACTTTGCCGAATCGGCGTTTGACAGTGTCCCCTGGAGCAAACTTATGCGATAAAATACGGATCTGTTTGGCAAGGTAAGAACACCATTCCTAGCACCTTGCTGATTCATGTCTATATACAGAGACTTAATATCAAGTTCTATCGTCAGTATAATTATGTGTGGGAGACAGAACAAAACTCAATAAGTCAGAGAGTTAAAGCCGACCACCACCACCCGCTGTAATGACAATTGGTGCGATATCCCTGTCACACTTATCCTCTTCGTACTCACTTTATCCTCTACTGGATACTGATGCGTACATTCAGAAGCAATGTGAAAGGCATAAGTAGACAAAGCAGGTGAGGTCTCACAGAGAAACTAAACGAAAGATATTCAGTCGCAGTGGCTAGAGATACTGGTAGATGAGTACAGGTTGCTGTACTTTAAGAGCTAGGTCATTTGCCCTGATGATGTTCTAGTCACTGATTGCCCTAAATCAGCAGGGACAATCACAATCCTCCAATCACCAAACCTTGCCCCAAGTCTGGCATCGGGCAAAGAGCTGGCAGAGAAGAGAGAGGGTACACTCAATAATGCAGCTCTCATCTACCAAAAATCAACCATCGGTTCCGTTCCTCTATTACGATGTTAGTCCAGCAACTAAACATCAGACTTAAGTTGGGAGCAACAAGGTCTACCTGGGAAGTCAGTGTTCTGACCATGTATTCAAATATCTTCGGAGCTATTAATAGACTGCAATCCAAGGGAGGCATCGCAAAAGAAAGAGTTGGCCACCTCGACAAGAAAAGCAGCGGCTTGGGAGACTTTTTCAGACCATAAAATCGTGGATTCGCTCACAGTGTCCTGTAAGTGGAAACCTGCTGTGGGTGAGTCACCTGGCAGTCTTCATAAGGTAGGCAACTACGACAGCTAGAGATTTTGCACAGGAATTAGTCTTTTAGAGATTTAGATATAAGGTCATCTAGAAATTAGTGGCCATCGTTATAGAACTGAAAAAAGTATCCTATTCGAGGATCAGGGACAGAACGCACATGGATAATCGACGAATGCCTTCTCCACTAGAACAAAGTGTTATTCTCAATAAATTTTATGGAAAGAGTTCTGTTTTCCCCTACGCACCTTAGCCTTCTGCCATTAGATCACGTAAAAGAAAACCCCTCCCTCCCCACCAACCTCTCTTCTGAGTAGAGAAAGGTTTACCTATTAGGTGATAATATGTAACACCGACAGCAAGACGAAATGTTGAATACTATTACACAAACTCTTGATACATGTTTCAATCTGAATAGTTTGCTGGTTTATCTAATGAAAATATCCACACATATACTATAGGCGTTGTAATGGTGAAAGTAGAACGGTGATGGATGGTGAAAGACATGATTCACTCATACAAAAACACGACAGATGAGATAAATAAAAATTACAGTTAATTTAAGTAATAGCTTCAATAAGGATGACCTGAGATGTAGAGTGAATGATGATGTGCTAATGATACGTGTGGTTACCAAAATGTGGTGACTAGCTTACTCTACACAAGTCCATTGTGTCTCTAAATGCCTTCTCCTAGATATATGAGGTAAATTCACATGTATTGCATAAAATGTTCACCCAAGTTTGTTTAGCGGTTATGATCGAAATGGCGGTGTATCTCTAAGTCGAGGACGTTCTGATGAATAATGGTTGTGTCGTACGGATAAGCTATGCTGATGAACGAGATATTGCTATCGTATATTCCTTCACTGTTTGCAGTATTATTCTGTAGGTGTGGCTAGATCAACAGTTTATTAGTTGTCATTATGCACAAAAAGGTCTGTGAAGGCTCTAATCTCCTCGGACAAGTTCAAGGTACTGGTCAGACTGGAATATCTAACGAACATGTTAGTTATATGGCTAGAACTCCTAATCTTGCGATATGTCAGTGTGATTCATATACTTTGAGTCTGCTTCATAAATGCGTTAAGAGTGTGTTTTAGTACACTAGCTATTACTTATAGTCGTTACCTTTTACCGTGAGTGTGCTTGAAACGTAGGTTTGGAATGAGGATAGAGTGGAGCGCCAGACTGATTATCGGTGTCTTCTACTGGTGAGCCTCATTTTGACCTGCTCGACTCCTTCAAAGATTGTTCAATGTTGTTCAGGCAGTTGGTCGTTGCAAGATGGTATCTGGTTTTGTTTCTGCTTGTATGGTATAGATCCTTTCATTCTGCCAGACCATGGCCAAACATTTAAGAGTGTGTTGCACGTGGTATAAATTGCGTTCATCTTTTGAGTTTTGTTGTTAGTTAACTATTTGATTTTCGAGTGAATAATTAGGTTTTTGATGATTTGTATTGAACTTGTTATAACGTAGTATTGATTGTGATAATTGATTTGAATTGTGAGAAGCGGATATGGTGAGAAAAATGCTTTGCGTCCACCTTCTTACATGCCTTGTGGAGTCCTGAGACAATATTTCACTTTAAATTGATGGAAATGAAAGATCCCGTCCCCATATGGCGAACTTAATAGCCTTATCCCAATGACCGTTTTTGATAACTTATTTCTGGTTAGACGTCATGACTACGTTGCGTGTAGATCTAGAATTATGAATGGACCTTGAAAGACACAACAAAAAGTCTTCGTAAGGTTTTAACACTTTAGAACTCACTCATGGTTGATCCTTTCATTTTAAACATACTTGCTCATTCATTCATCTCCCCTCTCTGTGAGTTCAATTCAATTGATTGTTTATATATCTTGCCTCGCATGAGAGTGATCGTGCATTATGGGGTAGACTGTGATGATGTTAAAAGTGTGGAAATGTATGAAACTATTATTTAACCTTCTATTCATCCTTTATCTATTCTTCTATGAAAATCTTCTGAATTTTTAATTAATCAGTTATGCCCCTCGCTAAGAAATTATTTGAAACTTTATCTTCCGCACATTTATGCTAGTCGATGGTCTAAAATAAAAACAAAACTTAAGAAAAATTGCTCGGATTAATAATGGATAATTGGATTACTAACTCTTCTTTATCCCTCTCGCATAATCTTTTAGAATCACAATTTTACCAAATCAACGGAATCGAAATTATCATCCACTAAACCCTGAAATTAGAAACTCGTGTATTAGGCCTGGCTATGCTGTTATTTGGTTTGATCTTTCCTCACAATGGTACAAAAACCTGGACTGCCTCACTATAGTAGATAATATGACCTAAAGGTATTATATATTTCTGCGAAAGTCAACACCTTCTGCCAAAAGCTGAACGCCCGACGTTCAATGTGGTCCGACCCACGCTTGTCTATGCACCCGTCGGCCACGTTTTAACCCTGGACCAATCTCGGGTTCTGTCAATGTGGTGTCAAGAGAAATTTGACAGTTTGATTAAGGCTGACCTATATGTGTTCTTTAACCAGATTTTTTTATCGACTCGATACAACTGCTGGGTTTAAATTGATAATGTCACGGCTCATGTTGGAGACTCAAGCTCAAAGGAACTTTATTTTCCCCGATGAAAAGAACAAATGTGGTTCTCATCTAGATACCCCGGTCATTAACTCTCTCTTCATAATGCAGTGAGTAATGCACTAAACAATGAAATAGCAAGAATGTGTTTGATCGCAAACTTTTGACAAAATAATGAGCAATGAGAGAGCAAATGTCGCACCGAAGAATATACAGTATGCAAGAATGTTAGGAAAAAGACTTGCAGTCAAATCTAAAAGGCTTTGCCGCTCTCGTTTATCACAATAGCTCCCTCCCTCAAGTGTTGCGGATGTCGAATCGTTACTTCAGGATGAAGCTTCTAATATAGACTTCTTGCTCTTGGAGTTTTTTGTAATCCTTTTTCTCCTCATCTTGCGTTTTTCTACCTCCCCGCCGTTTCCACCCTTTCATGTAATAGTCCGCTGGCTTCTTCGTCACTGCTACTGCACATAGGATGACGAGCCCTTTAAAAATACCAGCTCACTATACCAGTATCATTCCCATTTCTATTGGATATAGTCCAGCTTTTGGAACGATGTAAGGTTGCTAGAAGACAACAGCGAACCACAAGCTCATCAGTCTAGCATATCAAAATTCGTGAATTGGCCGTAGGACAGGTCAAGAGGTTGTGTGATCACATCTGGATTGTAAATTTCTCTTCCGTAAAGAGCTATATGCATTGAAAATTTTTGTCATTCCCAGTACGAGCGGAACAAAAACATCTCCGCTCTTCGATTGTGGAATAGTTTGTTTTGTCTTATGCTCGTTTTTGTTTAATTTCCAGACTCGCATATAGCGGACCGGAAATTTAGAGTTTGGGGTGGTCTTCTGTCAATTCTGGCTATGTCTAGGTAATGTGAACGCATCCGATATCCAAAATGTTACTGCGCATTTGTGCGCTCAAGATGAATTTTCTAGTTAAATCGACTTTGGAAGCCGGATCTTAAAATATGGTTTGTGGTGAGGTTTACTCTTTTAAGGTCGCATTATAGCATGCTTCACATTCATGCTGACCATGTCAACTTTCATCTGAGTTTCTTTATTGGTTCAGTAGAGCCGTATAAGCGGACAGACACAGAGGCTATTAAAAATCCTTTATATATACTCTAGCCGTAGATATTCAATCAGAGTAGATACAAACATGACCCGGACATCCACTTTTAGTGGACTGGTCTCGGACCTAATCGTTGTCAACACAGTCCACCGCGACTTCCTTAGGCAGCGTGCATTTTCTAGCCATTCTCAACGTTTTCTGAGTATCGGCCGAAAACATGACAAGGTCCATGGCGTAAGTTATGTACTAGGAGTATTCTAAGCATGTTCACACCAATTTGACATTTGTTGGGCGGCCGCGTGCTGGTTAGTCCACGCTTCTCTGAAGTCTGTTAAACAGCAAGGATCACAGCCGGCATGACATATCATTGTTCTTTCATAAAACGATTCCAGTAGCAACGTAGGATACTCATCCATAAACATTGCTGATGGCGAGCGGTTGATTGCCAAAGAGACCAATAAACCTTTTAGCAGAATCATCCTTGTGAAGACACGAGTGAGAATCTGTTCAGTCCCCCAAATATGCGCATCACATTAATATTCGGAAGTGTCCATCTACGCGAGTACTGAAGGCTAACAGATTCCTCACCTCAGCATAATTTACCACAGGTGTATTTGATAGTACCCTTTACTGAGTCTGATCTTTGGGAAAAGAAAAATAGCGAAGCCCTGTCTCAGCTTAGATAAATAGCCTGAGTTATAGCGCTCCAAAGCGCTAAAACAGGCTTGTCATCCTTAGCTGGGAAAACCTGTGTTAAACGCATTCAGTAGTCCGGGTAGTCGCATGCACTGGCGCGGTGTTCTAACACTATATGGTTTGCGTACACATATAGCCACACTCCGCACTGTAAGAGGAGACTCCGACTCTCGAAATTCATTGCGTCTTCCTTAAGTAAAGTAATCATATTTCTTGACTTTAATGCCAGTTCGCCTTTTGGCTATACGATTCTGGAAATTTGGTTCTTCACATTCGGACGGCGTTCTATAGGATAGGATCCCGTGACTTCCATGTCAAAAACTCCCATCAGGTTTGTACGGCCCCCATGGGATATTGTCTTGTCGCAGAGTGTCGGCAGCTGGTTATCACTATCAATTCTCCTCACACTTTCTTGCTGAGCAGCTCCGTTTAGTGAGTGCGAGGCTTATTTTCAAATCTAATTAGTGCATTCTCTCCTGCCTTTCCAAGCGGGTACTCTAACGGTTATTGATTAAAATGGCTCTTCTATCCATTTGCATAGCAATGGCTCATAGTCATGTAGCTTCTGCGCTGGGTTCGGCAGGTGGCTCTGCTCGTATAAATCTTAAGCAGATATTAAAGTGATAAATATTTTGCTGCCTCTTCTCTTGCTTCATCGGCGAATTGTTTTAGTTGGGTAGCAGAGAAATCTTTACCGCACACTTTGTGTAGGACGTAACCTCTCCAGCAAAATCTGTTTTTTATGCAATTTTATTACTGACCCCTACTTGGACAGAGAAGGTAGCACCTTCTTTCTACCTACGGCCATTGTTATATCAAGGTTCTCTCTACGCCATTGCGATTGTGTAATATTTGGCATGATTCCGCCATAGTCATGCCAGCTACTTTCAGCTGTGGCCTAATTCCCAGCCAGTCATTCAGGCGTGTGTTTACAGTCTCCCCATGACCGTACTGGAATGCTGAATGTGGACAGTGTCGACTCTGCCTTTCGGCATACTACTCGTCCATGCTTTTCTTTAGTAATGCTTCTAGCAATGGTCCTTTTAATAGGTCCTTTACGCCATGATGGTTCAATGTGCCTCCGGAGAGAACCTCCAGTTGACGCTATGCATTAGGTACCTCCCTATAAGCAAAGTAATGACTGGCAGGACTAGAATAAACTGATACTCTAAAGTCTTATCTTTGAAGCCATTCTCACTGCTGCCAACTTCCGAAGAATTGAGCGTGAGCGTAACCGTTAAACCGCATCCTTACTCTTTTACTGTGCTCCTTATTAACCGTTACTTGGGCGTCGATGTTACGTGCGAAGTGATGGATATGCTAGTCTTTTGAATTTCTAAGCACATACCTCTGTCAACTTGACACTCTAAATTGGGACACGATAGTACATGTGAGACATTTTGCATGCGGCGAGCCCAATCTAGTAAAGATTATTCAGTAAATGCGTCAGCCTAACTATGCACTGAGTCGCCTTGCTGGCATGGCTCATGGCTTCGCCCCAGTCATGGAACATGGATGTCCATAGTGTAAGGATATGGCCGACGTTCCCTCTTCTTATGTTCTCAGCATGAGCGTGCACTCATATTAATTTTCCTCGGCCACATACATTTCATAATGGCAAGGTTGCCCCAAGATTGGCGATCTCCCCAAGGGATAGCGGTTGCCTCGATCTACACGGTGTTTTTGGTGCATACTCTGTTGGACCACATGAGGCACTGAAGACTTAGACAGACAGATCGTTCAATGTCGTCGTGTGATAGCATGCGCAAATAATAGTGGCAGGCAATCCTTTTTGTATGTCAGTGGCGACTCATTCCTCATGTAGTCCACTAAATGGGAATAAGAGTAGGCCATCTCATAGACACTTGGCTTCCTATAGGATGATGCAGAGAATAGATTTAATTTGAGTTGTGTTCCTGTCCTTCAATGTTCCGAGCTCCGCGACCTCGATACATCATCCAATCTTTTCTATAAATGACAGGATATCCAGCTTCGCCGTAGGAGTTAGCGAGTGTTGTGTTTGTTCTAGGGTAATTTTAGAAAACAAGGGCTGTACCCACAGTGTGTGAAATCTTTCCATTTAAGGGCCCTCTTCATTTCCTCGGGAGGATATTTGGTTGGAGGTTCCTGCTTCTGCCACGTCTTTCTCATTGACTACGTAACTATCCTCAAGTCTGTACATGGATCCCGCCGACATCGACTAGTTGGTTGAGGTAGGTTCCTCTCAAGTGAACACATATCTACACTTCCAAGATGTTAAAGAGTAAGAATTAGGTTCTTACCATAATAGGCTGCTCTGAATCATCTCCAACACTGTCACCATTAACTCGAGATTCCACACTCTGATAAGTGAGCATAAATTGCTTGGTGTCACCATGGTGACAAAAACATCCTTATGTTGGACCTTCGGCTATGTGTATAGTCGACACGTATATTTAGTCTTATCTGGGTCAGGATTCAGTGTGACACAGTGTTGACCCTGACCACCAGCATCAAAATTAGCAAGTCACTGAGGCTTTAATACTTATGTCATAAAATGGCACTCCACAAGATTGGTTCAGTTTAACGAGGACTGATTCGATCTAGACAGGAGCGATTGAGACGTTCTTCCCGGTTCTTTCTTCCGCCCACGCTTCCTAGCGCATAGCACAAGCGTGACAGATTTTGTCTCTGCAGACAGGCCTGCATGTTTGGGACGGTGGAGATCTGCGCGGGATTGCACTCATAGCTGTTGTGATCTGTCTCATGCGAGCAAGTACTGATGCACACATTTCATCTTCCCTGTTTCTATGTAATGTGTGCGGCAGAGCATTTTTCATTGTTTTGCTCTTTGTCGTAAGTATTATGTTTATGCATGGTGCTGTTGGCTGTTTATGCAGAGATGGTGTAGGTCCTATTCGTACTGTTGTTTGTCTGTGTTTGGATAGAGGAGGCGAGCTGACCAGGTTGCTTTTGGAGCCCTCTATAAAAATACTGAAAACTTCTTTCTTGAGCTCATTGAGGGACCTCTCATGAGAGCATTTTATTTAGCGAATTCGCTTTAGCCAGCTTGTGAAGATTATTTTCTAACCTCGGTTTCAGCGCTCGGTGTCTTTTCACGTGCAGCAAATCTACTGACATTTGACTTGCCGATCATAGATCAATATCCTTTCAGTATGCCTCTATCCACAATCAGCTCTTTCCAACCACGTCATTGTTCTCGAGCACAAAAGATTTCCCAGTAGCTAACAACCTACTTCACTAGGTCGTATATGTCTTCAATCACGGAGACTTGCGAACATGTGTGAAAGTCTCTCCTCGCTATCCTTTCCTAGACCTCCGAAATTTTTTCCCTGTGGTAAGCCTTCTTGATATGGTATATAGCTCTGTACCATCACAAGGAGAGCTTTTTTCAATGCCTGGTTGCTCATCTTTGCTATCATAAGGCCGGAAGTTTATTAAAACTAATTCTCGATAGGCGGCTCTCCTCTTAGGACCCTGGGAAAGTTTCAAGTTCCACTTCTCCGTTCTTCGAAGATCCAATACCCTTGTTGCAAAGCGTTCAACAATGCTGAGTCTAAAGGCGTTCTCCATTAGGTGTAGTATAACGATTCCTTGATGTAAAAAGGTGTTAGTACGTTCCCCAGCAGTGAAAGTTCCGATGGCATTGGGATGGAGTCATGGACATTTGACGAACGTAGGGCACTACCTTAACTTGTGACGGTGCGTGATGTTATCCCTCCATCACAGTTCGCTAAGCGCGACGGCAACTTTTGCTCTTACGCATCTATTTGATTGTATGTCCCTAGGGATTTTCCTTCCAGTTGCTTCATCAATAAGGTGCATGCTCTGCCTGCGGTCTTTCTCTTATATTTCGCTTCCGCTATCCCTCCCACACTGCTTCTGACCTGCGGCACTTCTCTTCTACCACGATCCTATCACGCCTGCTTACCTGCTGCGAAGCCTATCCTCCACATTGTAAGTTTCTATGCATTTCCATGTCTAATCTTTCAATCGGAAGTTTATCCTAGTTTCCATCTCGCACTTACATATTCTCACTCCACGGTCTTTTCACACATTCAACTCAATTACGCCCTGCTCTCCTCTCAAAATATTTTCTAATTTTTTCTGCTGCATCTTTGCCCTCATGATTATGACCAAGTAAGTTGGTTTGCGAAGGGATAAAAATTGGCAAGTGCACCTCCAAACAAATTATTGAATAGACTAGCACCAAGTACATTATCTCTTATAAACTCCAGCCTAGGTTTAATATTTCAGTAATCAAGTTCAAATAGTTCTTATAAAATCACTCAATCCTCAGCGTAATTCTGAAAAAAATTTAATTAACAGATCGTAACTCGAATGTTTTCTATCGAAAAATTTATATAAATATTTATGTATAACAGTTTCCTCCTAAGCAGTCTACTGAAAAATAAAAACTTTTCATCTTACCCCTACAGTACTCCTTCAGTAACTCAAAAAAGTGTTTTACTCTGATACTGTTTGATAACTCAATTTAAAAAGTATTCAACTCGTGCTTTAAGAGATATAAATTATCCCCCCTATGAAATAGACAAATTATAGTAAGTGTCAGTCTAAGGAGATAATCCCTCGAAATGCCAACAAATTTTGTTGCAATTATCGCAATTGTAAAGGCAGGTGATATGAAATGATGTGATTTATCATCCACACTTCTAAGAAGTCCGGGTTCACTAATCCCGGACGAAGCCGCCCATTGTCGTTGTGGGAACGTCCATCTGGGGCAACTGACGACAGTAGTTTTTTGTTTTTTGCCAGGAATAGTCTATGAAGAGTATTAGATATAAGGTCCTCTAGAAATTGGCTCGTTTAAGAAAGAAAAAAAGACCTATTCGAGATAGGGACAAGAAGACAGGAATGCGAATGCTTTCCACTAGACACAGGGGATGTAGTTTTCTAATGGAATTTTTTATTATATAGGAAAAATTTTGATGGAAAGAGTTCTCCTCTATCCCACGTACCTTAGCTTCTGCCCTTAGATCCCGTTAAAGAAAAAGCGCCGCCAACCTCATCTTTAGAGAGGTAGAGAAAGGTTCCTATAGGATGAATTATGGTAACCAGTGAAAGGCGAGGCCGTACAGTGGGGCAGGGAGGCAACGAGAGTCGATACATTAAACAAACTCTTTGAGTAATGATCAACTGATAGTTTGGGTTTATTAATGAAGATATCCAATCACATATAGGAGGGTTAGTAATAGTAATGGTCATGTAGAACGTGATGACTGGTGAAAGACAATTCACACAACAAACACCACACAGATGAGAAATAATAAAAAATATTACGTTAATTAAGTAATGATGTTAATTAAGGTGAATGTACTATGTGTATATTGTGAATTGATGAAGATGTGATATGATTAAAGTTACGTTACCATAAAATAGTGTGAGTTACTATGGCTACACAGTTCGCATGTGTCTAGGCTAGGAATGCTTTACCTCCCTAGATATGAGGAGGATTCACATGTATGGGGGTGCATAAAAAGTGTCCCAAGTTGTTGAACTACGTATAATGTCGAATGGTTGGCCCTAACGAATGGGTATCTTCTAAGTCGAGGACGTTGTTTTCTGATAGAATACTTGTTGTCGTTACGGGAGAGAACGCTGACGAGATATTTATGTATATCTCCTTCACATTGTTTGAGTATATCTTCTGTAGTGTGAGCAGCTGTACAAGAGTGTTCCAGACAAACAGTTAGGATAGTGTCATATGGTACAAAAAAGGTCTGTGGTTCTTATCTTCACTAGCACAGGTACTGGTCACAGACTGGAATATCTTCACGAAATACTGTTAGTGTTTTGTAGACTTCTTAATTCTTGCGTATGTAGTCGTGATTCATCATACTTTCGCATGTGAGCTGCTATCATAAAATGCCGCTTAAAGAGTGTTGTTGCACGTGGCCGTATTAATATATGCGATTCTCCTCTTTTGAGCTAGCTTTAGCATTTGACATCAAAGATTATAATTGTTACTTTTGAAGTGGATTTAGTGTATTATGTATGACTGGTTACTTGAACTTGTAGATAACGATGTTTTGAGATACAACTTGTAAGATATAACTCTGTGTAATTTGAACTTGTGAGCTAAGCAGTATTATGAAGTGAACGTAGAATGCTGCAGTCCACTACTTCATGACCTTCGGTGGGTGAGACAATATGTCCACTTTTAAATTGACGGGAATGAAAGATGTCCTATGCGCGAATTCTGCCATTAGGCCATAGATGTCGCGTTTTTCGTATAACTTATTTTCTGGTTCTTTCAGCCGTCAGTCAAGTTGGTCGATGTAGACAATCAGACTTTACTGTATGGAACTATGAAGAACACACAAATGTTCTTCGTATGGTTTTTTTCACATTTTAACATCAAATGTGAGTTGAACTTTCATTTAAATATCATTCTCATTATTATTCATCCCCCTCTCATATCCCTTGATGTATCAATTCTAATTTTATGTTTAAATACCTTTTATTATTGTATGATATCTCTAGAGCGTAGTGCATTTATGGCTTAGACTGTGATTTATTAGGATTTTGATGAAGTTGTTTTGATTTGGAGAGTTTGTTATTATGAAAATTTATTTTAAAATGTGAGTTTTTCTATCTTTTGTAGAATCATCTTATATGGAAAATCTGTTTTTATATTTATTCAGTTTTAGGCAAGATCTATTATTTGAAACTTTATCCCTTCCGCCCAATATTTTAGTGTGACATGGTGTATAGTTTGTTAAATTAAACAAAATTAATTACGGTTAAATGTATTAATTTATTTTAGTTATAAGATCTGACTAACCTTTTTTCCGCTTCACGACAAATTCCTTTAAGAACAAAATTAATCACGGAAGTAGCTGAATTCATCCACTCCAAATATTGAATAAAACACGTTGTATTAGGCTATTGCGTTTTTGGGGGTTTGATTCTCTTTCCTCACAAGGTAAAAACCTGGACTTTTATGCCTTCACTCTAGTATTTTTGATTATGCGGTATTATTGGTATTTCTGCGAAGTCAAATGTTTAATATATTAGATTATATTTATTTGTTAATCAGCTGGTCGTCCAAATCGTGGTCAACCCACGCTTGTTATAGAACCGCGGTGCACTAGTTTTCCCCTGGCCAATCTGGGCGTTCCAATGTGGTTGTCACAGAAAATTACAGTTTGATTTTTGGATGGTTTGCCCTATATGTGTTTTTACCAGATTTATCACGATACAATGTGGGCTTCAAATGATAATGTCAGGCATGTGGACTCAATCAAAGGACTTTATTTCCCCCGATGAAAGATTGTTTTTTTACAAATGTGGTTCTCTAGATACCGGTCGCGAGTAATCAACAACAATGAAATAGCAAATGTGGATCGCAAATATGAGATGAGAGAGCAAATGTCGGAGAAAATTACAGTATATGAAGAATGTAGGAAAGATGATGAGCAATAAGGCCTTTGCGATCGTTCGTTTATCACACTCAGCAAGAAAGAGGTTGTGGTAAGAAAACGAAGATGGCTGTCAATTTTTATACCGCTCCACCTATGTCCCAGTCTTTGACATGGATGCGAAGTCTGTGGGCAATGACTTACAACCCACAAAAGCCAGATCCAAACCTCAGAAATGAGGTATCTGAGGAAAGTGGTTGAAGTAACAAGAATGAGAACATTGGTCCCCACAACCAGACGATCCTCTTCAAGGCCTAAAATCCCCATCCGCTGCATAACCCAAATAGAACAGTCGCATACTAAGATGAGTTTGGCCCCATGTCTGCAGAATGGGAGACAGAGTCGGCTACCACGACAAGCATGGGAAACAAAGAGCCAAGGATCCAGACCCCGAGGACGACCCAGAGTCCGCTGGGAGGACAACATTAGACAATCTTTGAAGGACCGAGGACTAGAATGGAACCAGGCCAGGAAGAAGACAGCTGATAGAATGGTCTGGCGCTCTCTCTTCCAAACCTCTACACCTCACGGTAGAAGGGGAACAACTAAGTAAGTAAGTAAGAATTAACTCTTTTGATATGTTTTTATACAGGTTTTGCGGGTCTTTGTACAGGGTTTTGGATGTTTTGTACAGGTTTTTCATCTTTGAGGTGTGGCATGTATGCAATTAGTTTCACACGATGAGGTTGCTGGCCCCTGTGTAACCCTTTATTAGTCACTCTGCACAACGTGCCTGAGGGAGCAATATTCCTTTTCAGTCTTTGTCTCATCAGAGACCCACCGGAACTACACAGGACTTATGTAGATGTCAGAGACTTAATTGGCCGCCAGATTGATAGACATTTGGGTGAAATTGAACATATGTCCTGCTTTTCTTCATTTCAGCCATGAGTCCACATCTCGTAGAGGTGTTTCTCCAAGTTCAGTGTGGCTTTTACTTTAGTTCTTGCGACATGAATTTTGCCATCATATGCTCATCCTTTACATTTCATACTTGTGTCCTGTTTTTTTTTTTTAGCTCCTGCATATTGTCCTCTAGTGTAACATTGTGTTCTTTCTCTTAGCTGTTTAGTAATTTTGGAAGCTTTTTGTAACTTCTGTTTGGTTAGGTGAACTCTTTCATTATTTCTTCATTATGTTTTTAGTTTTTTTTCCTGGTTCCTCAAGATACTGGAATTTGGCATCAAACTTAAGACCAGCAGGGATGGACGTATGAGGATGCATCCGGCGTGTATACAACTAGCATGCAACAGGAAAAATTAACATTTATACCCTTCTACATTTGCTGAGGGAGACTGAGCACTTATGGGTTTGCCCGGAGTGCAGTGACATCGATTCTCTCTTTTGCAGCATTTAAAATTGTTATATTTTTCTACCAGTTTCCCACTATTTTGTGACAGATGTTGCCTTTTTAGTTTGTTGATTAGCTGTGTGTTGTTACCTATTTCTAAGTATTCTTCTCCCGTCCTTTGGTGTCTATTTGTGAAACTTCTATCTCTGAGTGACTGTTTAAATCATCCAATTTGACACAGTTCTAGTAGCTTCATTCCTTCAGTTTTATGAGTTTCCATAGTGAGTATTACAATATATGTCATGTATTCTAATATTTTGATGATCTATCATGTCTGCTTCAGCTATCTGTGTTTGTCCTCTATGCTAGAATTTATATTTCTGTTGCTAGTAGCAGGCTGCATGTCAAAATCTAGATGCCCCTTTTATGCCTTCTCAGTCTACCCTTTTGGCTTGGTATCACCTTTGGAATTGGTTGTGGTTTGTTTCTTGAAAGTAGGCCCCTTTGATGCTTTCACTGTTGTGTCTTGCTGCGAAAGCTTGTTTTGTGAATGATTCCTTCAGCATTGCAATAGAGGATGTTCAACTCTTTTGTTTCATTGTTTTGGCCTGTAGTAATTTGCTCAGAGTTGTTTCTCAGTTCAGGCTCTCGGGGTTAAACAGGGTGACCACTAGTAACTTCTGCCTGTTGGGATTTTTTATAAGAATGATTTGTGAGGTATGTTTTGTTTTTTCAGGGGTCGTTTGCAAAGTGTCATAGTTTACAGCAGAACTATTATATCTGTACCTTTTGGTGTGTCATAGTTTACAGGAGAACTATTATATCTGTACCTTTTGGTGTGTCATAGTTTACAGCAGAACTATTATATCTGTACCTTTTGGTGTGTCATAGTTTACAGCAGAACTATTATATCTGTTCGTTTTGGTGTGGCATACCCAGTTTTAGTGTTTATAAAAAAATTATTGAGGTTTTATTTTCGTTGCCTTTTGATAGCCACTATTCTACTACCAGGCAGTAGAACCAGAGCTGTTCCTTCTCCTAAACTAGTGGTTTTCAACATTCTTTCAACCCATAACAGTCAGCAACATGGCTTTTGGCATGACAGTTTCTGTTAGTCTTGGTACAAAGAGAATTGTTTATTTGAGTTTGGATTTGTCTCAGTTTCCTACCATAGAATACTGAATAGTCATCGCCTCTCAGTATTCCCACTTTATTATGTATTTCTAGAGGTTGTATTTGCAACACTGTAACTCACTTACTTGTTTAGTGCGCCATTTTCACAGACTGTAACAGCTTTGTAATAGTTTTTGAAGCAGAAGACATTTTATGGCACCATTTGTGAAAAACACATGGAGAAGAGAACTGGATACACAGGTGAAAATGATGAGGAAAACATGGAAATAACTTGAGCAGATGGCACAGGACATGAAGACTTGGCATGTGTTTGTTGAAGGCCTATGCTCCTCTGGGTGCTAAAGGGTATTGATTGATTGATTTGTGTGTAAATGTTTTGTTGTTATTTGTTTTTAGGGAATCTGGCTTCAAGACTTCACTAACTCACATTTGCAAATTTGAAAGCAACAAACATATTGTTCAGATTGTGTTGTTTACTCATGGAAAGTGGAGAGATGAGGATGGCTCAAATATTGACATATTCATTGTTAATGGGACAAATGAAAGACAAAAAGTGTGTACTCTGAACAAGACTCACAGGTAGGACTTTAAAAAATGCACTTTTATTTGGGGTTTAATGTATTAATGACTGGATTTTTATATTGTATTATTTTATTTTAACCACTGTATACTAAGGGAATTTGACGTTATACATGAAGGGGTAAAGAAGCTATAGAAAGACTGAATGGGTAGCATAGAACAAGAAGGCTAGGGTGTATTTGTTGCAGGCCTGTGCTCCCTGTTGAGCTGAAAATTAATTTAGTGTTCAAGATTTTATCTTAACACTCAGGCAGCTGAGTGAAAAGGCCCTTGAGTATAAAGGTGAGATGCATCTTTGTTTCTTGGATCTGGAGAAGGCATTTGACAAGGTCCCCTGGAGCAAACTCTAGGACTGCTTGCTTCAAATAAGGATCCAATGCTGGCAGGGTGGCTTGAGAACATAACTAATTTCAGATGCTCTGCTTCAGAAATGCAAATTAATACGTGCAAAATGCACATTTAAAAAATGCACAATCTAGTTGAACCGTTTTGTGATTTTAAACACCAAGTGCTTTTACAAACTAGATGACAAAAGTCAAAAGTAGTTCAGAAGTCCTCAGTTAGCATGTAGAAACAAAAATGTAGCATGAGGGATGTTGAGCAGTATTTTGGAAAAAGGGATCACCAGCACAAAGTATGAGTAATAATGGAAACCATCAGCAAGACAGAAAAATAAAAAAGTATATTTCAACACAAAACCAAGGTTCCAGAGCCAAAGCTCAAAATATACCCAGAAGGAAATAAAGTAATAAGTCTCAAAAGGAAATACGAGATGACAAGAGGCAGATGAAACCGCAGATAAGGGATCTGTACAAGAGTGCAAAGAACCATCATCATCATTCCGTTTTGTTCCACTTACAATACAACTGTTGCTCCCCACAGATTTATATTTGGGGATGTCTTTTCAGCTCTGCCCATGAGATCCACGGCTTACTGGGCTTCCTATTTTAGTTGTTCACCAGGTTCTCCTTAGGCTCTCAGTTTTTTCCTTGTGGGTTTCAATCAAATGTATGTACTTGTTTCTTGAGGGTGTGCCCTATCAGAGAAGGATAGGATATTTAACTCTGTTAACTCTGCTGTATTTATTGCTGTCTGGTTCTGTTCCACGTCTACATTTGTTTTTACATCTGGCCATTTGTTAAAAGGGATGCATCTGTGTGCATCTGATTTAATAGTGCTCAGTCTGTTTAAAGTTTGCATTTGTCTACAAGATTAACTATTCAATTCTTGACTTTTGAAGGTTTTTTGTGTAGGTTTCATGTGACATTTTGTAAAAACATGTAGAATATTGTTAAATATGTTAAACCTATACACATTATATATTAGTGTGTTTGGAATTGAATGGACTTTAGTATAGTAGTAATTTTGGGATTTTTTTTACCTTTGTTGAGTAGCAACAAATTAATTACCAAATTTGATGCATGAAAAATAACAAAAATTAACATACACTGACGTTAATAAACTGCATCTGTGGCATTTATAGCAATAATTTTTTACAGTGTAATTATCCAAGGTCGAAATGATTGCATAATCTGCCATAAAAATGTACATAAACTGAGATATTCCAGAATGAAAAAAAACCTATTTAATTAAAATAATACAACAAATTGACATTTATTTAAAAGATTATCCATGTATGTAAAAAAAAAATAAAACAAAATTAGGAGATTCTGACAGTTAATAAATTAATTAAAAGCTAATTCAAATTGGCACACAGAATTGGGCAATAAGTGGAAATTTTAAAAACTAAACTGGGATTTGTGGGAAAAAAAAGTGACATCAACAATCAAATCATATTAGCTGAATCAAGAAACAAAGATTGTTTTAGGACTTATGGTATTCAAATAGGCAGTTTCTGTTTTTCATGAAACAAAGAAAGGTGTTGGATGCACTGCATTTTGTTTGTGTTCTTCTTTCAATACCTTAAGTTGCCCAACAATGTTTACAATTTTTCCTTTTAGCAGTATGTTCTTGTATAATTGAGTGTGTGGTGCTGCTTTTAGTTTTTATGGCATGTGAAGAGGAATATTCTGGTGTTTTTTAAGTCCACCCAGCTCCCTAATAAGTTCCTCCGTAAAATCTATTTGAAGGTAATGATTCAGTCTATCTAGTTCTTCATCATCAGGATGATCCTTTCTCCACTCTTGAAAAATTATAAAGCTGATAACCCTAGCAATGTCAAGAAAATGGTAGAACAATGTTTTCCAATATTTGTTTGTTTTCCTAAGAACATTATATTTTTTAATTAATTGGTCACTTTTATCTACCCCACCCATATAAGTATTATATTGTTTTACTACATTAGGCTGCTTAACTTTTAACTCTAAATTTCCCATTGACTTTTGTTCTTCTAGTGGCTTCTGAATATCCATTATCTGTCATAAAATTAGAGATGATAGAAACTGTTTTATTATCCCTCCACTGCCTTGTTAAAATCTCCCTCTCTCTGACCCAGCGCATGTCACCGCGAGCTGATTAAAAAAAAATTTTTTTTTAAATATTTCTTTCAAAGATTTTGGAAAACCTTTTCTATTTTTTAAAACAGTTACACATGCTCAAACACCTTTCTTTAAAAGATCTTTTAAAAGCTGTACACTAGTGTAAAAATGATTAAAAAATAGGTGATAACCTTGATTAATAAGACTTTATTAGTCTCATAACTACATCATAAGCCAAACAAAATGGGAAACCTTGGGTACCCGTAGGAAGGTAAACTTCAAAATCATATGTGTATCCTGTTTCAGCTTCAGCAAGGATCCATAATTTCATTCCCCATTTAGTTGGCTTATCTCTAATATACTGCCTAAATGAATACCTGCCTTTATTTTGAACCATCATTTCAACCACGGAAAGGTGTTGTTGAGGCTGATAAAGCTTCTGGCATTTTCTATGAATGTAAATTTTTTTTTTGCGTACGCCCGCTATTACTCGCGGCGAAATCTCAGGTTAGTATATCTAACCTGAGACTGATTTTTACGTGAGTATCCCTTTGTTTTCTTGTACAGAGACAGGTGTCCCTCGCCATTCAGACAGATACTCGCCAATTTCTGAGGTACCCATTAGAGCTGGGTCGGCTCAGGAGCCGCCAGTCCCTGGTCGACGACACTCCTTCAAATGTCCTCGCCAGGGCTTGAGTTAATCCAGTCCAAATCCCGGTCGACGAAAAATCTTCAAATGTCCTCACCCGGGTTTGATCCTGGGTCACCCGGTCGCCAGCGCAGTTTGGTAACCACTACACCAGCGCAGCTCCCTATGAATGTAATCAAACAGAAAGCGTGCTTTACTTAGCTTATCAGTTGAATTTTCAGTCTCAAAGTTAGAAACTTTCAGAAATGACATTATCTGTAAAAATCGCTATTTTGTCATGAAAGACCTAGCCCACATTCCGTGGTACAAGGAAGATGTAGACCAATATTTCTGCACACTTGGTATTTGTACAGTACCCATGTACATAAGAAGTCCCAGAAACTTATAAAATTCTTCAACCGTTACATCCATCCATCCACTGTAAACTGATGGCTTTGAGGCATATTTGTTTGTCTATAAACATAAATAAGATACAAGATCAGCAGTAAAAAAACAACTTGAAAAAATCCACAGGCATTGAAAATTCTCTGACATCTTCTCTCGTTAGTATTTCCTCCTTCAGATGAACCCCCAGGCTTTCGACAGGGCAAAAACTGTGGAATTGACTTAGGGGCTCCACCATCCAAATCATTATAACCTTTGGGTCTGTAATGAAAGAATTTAACACACTGTTAGTTAAAGTTTGAGAAACTAAGTGTAATATTTTAAAATCGCACATTATGCATTATAACGTATTCTTTAAAATTAAAATAATAAATTAGAACCTATAAATATCTTTAAACCTTATCCCTTGAAACAAAATATAACTTTCACAGCTTTCCGAGCTGTTTCATTATGCTTTTTTTTGACTCTGTATCTGTTTGTTTTGCAAAAATACATTTCCTTAGCAACCGCTGCTATGGATGGTGTCACGAAGTGGATTTAAGTTTAGAGTGTGTCTGAGTGTATAGACAAGACCCTAGTGTGAGAAAGACTGAAAAGATAGATTTAGATGAAAATGATTGTGAAAAGTTGAAACTATTGGCTCAGAGGGTGAGAACCGAGATTGATTCTCCCTCGCCACTCCGGACGTCTTAGATAGCTATAGCCTCAACCACCTCTAACTACCTTAAGGGGATAAGGTTAACTAAAGATCACATACACCACGATACAGACAACATATAGCTACTGTACGTAAATAAAGTGACTGATCCAGACTACAATTTAAAGTTTATTTACACACACAAAAAATCAAATACATGTCAAAGAAATAAAGTGCGTGTAAGCACACCTGGAAAACAATCAAGCACAGTTAAAATGATTTATCATCAACTCACCCTTCACCCACAAGTTACACCTGTATGGGGGAAAGAAGTTACGATTAAACAAAACCTCACTGAACTTGGTGGGGTCTCGGATTTTGAGCCTCCACTCCAACTAGCTACCCTAAATTATAATTCTAATTTCACTGTCAGCTGGAAATCCTACGAACTGTCTATACAATCTCCGCAAAGACTTCGTTTCTACACAGCCTAGTCTGAAAACTCCCGAACACTACTCCACAACTAACTTCCTCACTAAAACTTCAGCAGCTGTCCTCTGCTATAATCTTCAACAAAACTCGTTATCAGTTCTGCTATAACATTTGTAGAGGGTATTTTAACCCTGTTTCCCTCCACAATTAGTGTAGCTGCCGACTAGGGTTTAGAGACTGGATACTGGACTTGAAAATGTAGCTGTTTCACTACTGACCAATCTGGATTCACCTGCCCGGTTACCCCTCTCATGGTTTAGGGCCTGTTGAAGGACTTTCGTGTGTGGTTACTGGTTGTGTTGCCTGAATTCTGATCGTGCTAATGTTCGTACGCGAATGGGGTGAACCTCACCTTCGGTTTGTCGTAATGCCTGAACTTGGCATCAAGATGTAAACAACTGTTCATCTTATTAACTCAGCAACTTGATATAAAATACGTAATTCATAAGGTTGAATGGTGTAACGTGATTCAACGAATAATGCCTCCGGTTCGAGTCCTTCACAATTTAATATGGATTACACACATACATAAACAGTTCAATTCATACATGAGGTACATGCATCAATCAATCAATAGCGTAGACTGCTGTTTTACGTGTCAATGTCCGTTTAAGGATACAATGCAGTAATTGTCGTCAGAACATCACAGCTATATGCACGCGCAGATAGAATGGCTACCTGCCGACAGTGAGACTGTAAGTCTAATTACTTCGTATAAAGTAGACGATTATCTTTCTCCTTCCAAGGATTTAGTTAATCACTAACCTCCATAAGTTTCCTCTCTCGTAGAGTTCTAGGACTGACCCTGGTCCATCATAAATGCACATATAAATGGCTATATCATGCCATTGAATTGGAAGGTTAGAAAAACGCAGCTATTCAGCTTGGCGGTCAAGTAACAAAGGGTCGCGTCTCCTAGTTACCGACTGTGACCCAAACAACGCCAGACACGTCATAATCGATCGTGTAAGGAGCGTTCAATAATTGAAACATCTATCGCAATATATTAAATGTCTTAACCTTTACAATTGCACGTCTGCTAACCTTTAGCAGAATAAAAAATTAAAGTAAGGTCTGTCGTATTAGTATGTCATATAGGAATTAATTTGACTAATTAAAATTAAATTAATTAATTAAACTAAGAGTTAAATTATTAAGATTCTAATGTAACGCGATGTTATGAGAGAAGAAAAGACAAAATAAGTGAGAAGAAATAGAAAGAAATTCGAATATAAGTTTAACTTAATTGTGTGTGTTAAGTGTTAGTGAATAATAACTATCTAATTTAACTAACTAAATAACGTATAGGTACATTTAAAAAAATATTAATCTAATACTTGTGTGAGATTTATTTTCTCTTTTCATAATTTCTTCTTTTTATATTTCGTTCTATTTTTTTGTTCTTTCATTTCATTTTTTTCTCACATTTCATTTTATTGATAATAATTCAATGAAGAAGTTAAGTTAACTAATTAATTAGTATAGGATATGATGATCCATCCGTAGTCCTGATCCTGATGAATTCTTTTAGACAAAGTGTTGAAACGTTTCCGTCGGACAGAAATGTCAATTATCCTAGGATCCAAGAATTAAATGCACATAGGATAATAAGTTCGACTTGTCGTCAGATATTGTTCCATGATTGTTCAACGAATATTCATATATTGTGTATGGACGTTAGACGAAGTTTCAATGTCATACGTGTACAACGCATCCGCCACAATCTGTTTCCAGTGTTGTGCCAGGAAGTATGTTCAATGGAGAATTCAAAATGGGGCTGACACGGATGATCGCCGCTATCTGTGCGAGTTTTATATGGGCTTTTGTGGTTTGCGATCTAGACGCAAAGATGCTACAGCAACGTGGTCAGTCTGAATGGTGAAATGGGAGTCACCAGCACAACTGAACTTTTCCAAGATTTTGTGAGATTGCCCTCATATAATACTGACAAAAGTTCGCCTTCTTGTCCCACTGTGGAATACTTTGTTTCTTCCGGCTTTAGCTTTCTTGAAAATAGTATAATTATGATAGGATGTTAGAACGCTACATCATGGTTTCTGGAGCTAGGCATGTCATCGACCTCGCCCCAACCCCCCCCCCCACGTAGTAGTTCACTAGCATCTGTTCGACGTAAGAAAAATCTTTTGGAAGCATCGGGTGACCCCCCCCCCCCCAGTCCCCTCTCTAAGTAATTGGTTCATTGCTCCGAGAACAAACTTTATAATTTTGTTCTGAAAGTTTGTTGAAAGTTTCATTGCATAATATACTCTCAGTCCATGTCACCTTCACTCAGGCATGTCTTTTGTTTTAACAATGAAGAACGCTCAACTACAGCCGTGATATGGATGACAAGTTGTGTGTATGAAAATCTATCTACGTAAATATTTGAACAAGTCCTATACATAAGAAACTTACCTGACCTTTTTCGTTCTGTTTCTGAGTGAGTACTGCTATGTTCTTAGAAATTTTGTGACGGATGTCCTGTAGCCTAGAGCAACACAGTTCGCCCCCCCCCCCTCCGGCCCCCCCCCCCCCCCCCCCCCCGCCCCCCCCCTAGAACAAAAAGGGTAAGTTCGGATACTATCCATCGCTTCAAACATGATATGTCTCCTAAACACAGCGTTATCTTCATTACATCGCGATGATCTGCAAGCCTTTGTAGGTTTAGCTACGATTAGATGATAATTCTTTTAGAGTGTCGCACGCTGAATACATATCATATCTAAAGTTCCGGTAAAAGAATTACATGTTCCATCCAAACGACGCACACTAATCAAACAAGCATTAATGTGTCTGTCAATATACCGTCACTAACGTCTATCTCTGTCCTACCATGATTAAAATTTGATTCGACAACAGTGCAGGGAACATGAATTTTAATGGGAATGCTAGCCGGAGCATTATCACAAAGCCGTAAAGGCATGCATACATTCTCCGACTAGCAGTAATAGGACTCTTGATGGATGTGGAAATAAGTATGTTGCGGTGCAGTACTGTAGCCTCCTTTATCGGTCAGAGTGGTATCTTGCCATGACAATAACCTCTTAAGTTAAAGTCTATCTTGAGCGTATAATATATGTTGCGTCGTTGGATAGACGATGGAGCCTGTACAGTCGTCGACTAAAGTAGGATGTGGTTCGGCATGTCAACTATATAGTCACTTGGCATTTTTAATTTTCCTATACGTCTAACAACATAGTTAGTCTGACTGTTATTGTCACTTCTTCGGAGTGGGGGGAACAATCGATCGTAAAGCAGAAGAGTTTTTATTGTTGCGAACATAATTTATTTAAGTCTCTCAATCGAATTCCCAGAGGTACAACAGGGTCTGTTCAATTAGTTCCTTTAGTAGTTTTTTTAGCAAGGTAAAGTGTTAAAGGAATGTCCGGTATTAGATAATTTGGGATGCTACTCTACACGGGCAATAAAGTGTATATCCTTATCATTGAGAGTGTAAATGTCATGATACCTGATAGCACACGAATGTGCGACTCCGGCGACGTTCGGTGTCAAAACAACATTTCTGCGATATATGATTGTATTAGATTAGCGATGCGTATTAGCAATCGGCTGTAGACGACTGGTTCTGGGGTTGGATCGGGTGTAGGTACCGTGAATAGAGAATGCGGATGGTACATCCGCAAGATATCTAGTAGAGATTGAATGGTTCAGGGGTACCTCCAACAGGTTCATCATGGTTTTGATGTGATTCTAGTACCTCGCAGGAAAAGAAGATTCTTTCTTCTTGGATGACTGGACTAGTTAGGCCTAAGTAATAACAAAGTAGATATTACTGTGTTGTTCTGATCTAAGTTCATGGATAAAATTGACCTGTTAACAAGTTTGTTCAGGACGTGTATGAATTAGCTCAGGTGAGCCTGTTGTTAATATGAAATATCTTTTTGGGTCCTGTCCGGGTGTGACTATCTAGGTTGATTTCGTAATCAACGTCGGATGTGAAACTTTTATCAATGACTTGTAAGGACCATTTCCAAGATATCAAATAATGTTTGTGTTTGTTTAATTGGGTGCAGGCAATAGTAATACACACATTATAGACTCATCGCCCTAGGTGAATTATATTGTCGGGTAATCGCTCGAGAACCTATGTTGTGGAGTTCGAGATTTTTCGAGCACTGGTAGGCTTTTTGCTATGATCACGAATGAAAGGAATGATTGCCAACCTGGCCAAAGTACTCAAGAATAATAAGTTCTCGAAGATCAAATCTACAACTATGCTTCGTAAGCAAGTTTTTGCTGAGATGTCCCTGAAGTATCGGTTGTGTCCGCCCGGTGGGTACAGGTGTTTGGATGAGAAGTCGGCTAGGTTCACACATGGTCAGTCCCATCGTTGTAACACTCTTGGGTCAGTAACGGAGCACAAAAACTACATATTTATTTACGTTTTCAAAGGAGAGAAGTGGGGTGTAGCTTTGTTGCGATGTGTTATGGTACTCCCTTTGGGGGTGAAGTGATGATCCTTATTAGTTCTGAGAGGGTGGGGAGGTCTACTGGTTGTGACCTCTAAGTCCAAGGTCATCGTAGAGAGTGCATCGGGTGAACCATGTACCTTAAGGTGGGTAGTGGGAGTTGTTTAACTGTGGTCAACGGTTGGAAGAGGATTTCCAACGCCACCGATGTACTCGACTTAGGAATCGATATAATACTTACTAACGTTTTGTCCTTTGCATGGGTCTCGATTGTTTTCCAATGACTTCACTTACAGTATTAGGTGATCAGAATATGAACTAGTCGCACCCATGCGTCTGATTATTTTATAAGTTTTTCTAGGAAAGCGAATTCCCGTTTATATTATAGAAAAGAATGAGTATGTAGTGTCCATAAGCCTGCTACATCTGTTGGTATGTGGTTGGATCTTTAATGAGTTGACTAGCTTCTTTGGCCACTCTGTCAGTGCATCAAATCAAATGCACCTCGGAGGACGGTCAATTGCTATGTTCCAAGCTGGCCAGATGGGTTTGCAATAGGGACCAAATCAATATCATACTTTGGCCCATTCTTGTTCAATACGGTCACTTATTGAGAGTATATTCGCCAAGTCACCTGACTATAGGGCGACCGTGTTGCTGTGAATGACAGCTCCCACCTTGCTTTTCACTTCTTGGCATAGTTAGATACGAGGACAAGAGTACATACTTGCCGGATTAAAAATATCTCTATCTGCACACTCATGGCCAAAAGATTAGTAGAAAAGGTTGTCTAGTATCGCAAGATCGTGTATGGGGTCCGAGTTTCTTTCAACTTTTGTACCAGCTATATCCACAATGTGATGTCCAGACACCACAATGTTGCAGCATGTGCACCTGTTACAAGATATGTAACCGTCTAAAAGTATTCGGGACCCATTAGTGGGGGTTACAGGAGGCGGTGGGGGTATGTGTTCAGTTTCGTGAGTTTTGATCATTGGGATGGAGGGAGTTATCTACATTTTACCTATGTTAGGTCACTTTTATCAATAAACAACCAAATAATGTTTGTTATTATTACCCTGAGGACTAAGATTCGTCAACTTTCGATCAACCTAGCTTTTAAATAATTTGTTTTTTTTAAAGATTTTATCCATATCTGTTCTTGTCACTTGGCTTGCAAATGGGTATACCACGTCGATAAGGTGAATTTGACTACAAACTCCTCTCGATTGGTTGTCATGCAGGATGACATGAGGATGTGATCATACCTAAATTTCTCCCATTTGAGTTGAGTCTATTGCGCTCTAAGTACGTCACCTGCGACGCTTTACCAGTGCATAGGTTTATGTTTCTCCACAATTCGGATGCATACTCCTCAATTGCAAGAGTTCTCAATCTTTACCTGCCAGTTGTAAATACGCGACCTTAACCATCCAGATCAGCTTTTTGGCTTTTTTTAGCATTTACATTAACTTTTTACATTCCCTCGTAGAAACATAGGTTTTGTCGTTCTAATTTTCTTGAAACATTATAGCCGCTGTCGGGCGATATGAACTTAAATAGTTCCTCCATAATGTCAGATGTAAACGCGCTACAATATTCTAATTGTCGCCACAGCTAATATTTTTTCTTTTTTTTTATTTTGCCAGAACAGCTAACGAGATGTAATACTCAAGCGAACTGACCACGGCATTACCAATCGTCCGTGGGATCCTTTGAATCTTACTACAGCAATGGTGACGACACGGATATCCATTAACCTAATCCCCTAGTTAAAGATATTAGTAAAGCCTGTTCCATTCGTTGCACTAGCCTAAGACCTACCCTCTGGCTGTAATTGTAATTGTCTGCAGTGTTAATGACATTGTTTACTTTTATATCGCCGGTCAATGAGAAAATAAGATAGAGTGACATTGTTTGGCCAATCTACTTGTGCCAACTATTTTAATTAACTAATAGCCAAAACAGTTGCAGCAGCAAGAAGACTCGTAGTTGTATTATTTGTCTAAGTGGGACCCTGAGCTATAGGCATGGTTAGATATTATTTTTGTAACCTGCCACGCCCTCCGCCCCTGCTCATATATGGTGCTCTGTAATGGAGATGATTCATCCAGAGAGAATGAGCATCCGATTACAAAGTATTCATATGGTCTAATAGATTATAACTCGTCGGTCTCACTCCTAATTAAAGTACATCTAGTATATTCCTCGCATGTCTCGAGGCACCCATGGATTTATTAGCCATACCAAGTCTATTGTTATTATTTGGCGGGTGAAATGTGATCGATTATAATTAGTAGTTATGGTATGACCCATATTGTACGGTAGTTTGTTTGCTAATGGTAACTGAATATAATTTTCATATCTTCGTGGATCTGCACTCACGTTGAACTCATTTTTTATTGTTGAAAATATTTTTTATGTCCCTTCTGAAATTATCTGCAAAGGTTAACATTGTGATTTTCTTTGGAACCCTTAACTTCTGTCTACACTGTGATTGATGTCCTTTGTTTTGTTCCTTATGATTTGGATTACCGGACATATAATAGAAGCCAACATGATAGCCTACGGTTCTCCATTAATTGAGAGGTAGTTTAGAAATATGGGTTGTCATGTTCGGATGTAGACTGCCACCCAACCCGAATCAGTTGTTCTTAAGAAATTATTTTTGCTATAAACACTAAACCAGTCAATGTAGTACTCTGGTATCTTACGCTCCGACTTTTGCAAGATACTGATGACAGAAATATTCTGGCCTGGCTACCGAGAATTAACTACCTTTTATCCCCCGTAGTTGATAGTAGATCAAGATCTCACACAAATTTGTCGTCCAATTTGTATTGAACTTAGTCTTCTGCCAGTTTCAACACAATTCTATTACACATGCTGAATTGCGTTATCTGATTCGGCTAATTGAATCCCTGCTACAAATACTCTTTGAGAACGATTCAGGTAAAGTAAAAAAATAAATATTAAAATTCCTTAAATCTTCAACCCCCCCCCCCCCCCCTCCCCCCCCTCCCCCACCCCCCCCCTCCCCCCCCTATGAAACCTTCGTATAAAGCAAGAGGACATTATAAGCACCGTTAGTTATTTGCTATTGCCAAGGGCTCAGCAGCTTTGAGAACGCCACGTCAAATGCTGTTCACTCAAGACCAAGAATTCATTTTAAAAAACTTGAGTACCCATATGATCTCTTTCAAGGGCAAAATGATTTGTTTTGCAAGTCTGCATTCTAAAATATTGTGACCATGGACACGCATGAAAGGGTCGCTCTACGGTTTAAGTTGAAAGTGGGCTAAATTTACAAGTTGTTAGAATATTGTCTATGATTTGGCAGCTGGATGACTGAAAGATGTACGATCATATTTTGTGCAGTTAGTTATTGCTGCAGTTATTGCCATACCAGACTCTTGTGCCTTGCTAATCCTTGGCATGTCTCCACAATTTAAATACCGCAGCCAATTCACATTTCCTTGTTGTTGTTAAAATAATTTACCTCTCTACGTTTCTAATTTTATTCTCTTATTCTTCCCCGGTGTATGCGAGCAATTATCTCTTCATATCTACTTTTCCTTGGCCATATTACACGCCTTTCATCTCACGTTCCTGCCTTTCTTTCTTTCACGTCCTTCCTCCTCTTTCTTTTAATGGACAGCCTTTTGCGTCCTCTTATCCATCTTTCCTTCTAATGCTAGCTTATTTCTCTGCTTCTCTTTCTTTCTAGATTCCATCCATTTCCTGCATTATGTTTGTTACTAGCTTCTGCCTCAGCAAAACTGGCCGAACTGTTCTTGACCGATTTATAACCATATTCCTTAAACCATCAAATTTTAACTGAAAATGGTAATACTATAGCTTAAGCATCTTTGACTTTCTACTCTCGGTAAGTTATTATCCTTGATTTAAAATTAACTGATATTAATTTAGTCAATTAGTAAGCTTCAGGCTAATTATTTATACTTCACACTCAAGCACTTAAGGAAATATTCAACTTAGAAATAAATACCAATCAATAATTACCTCTGAACTCTAATATGTCTCAAGTTCTTACACTAATAGACATTATTTGATAACAACATATAGATCTAAGCTATCAACTTAACTATATCATAAGAATACGTTACTGATTATCTAGTTAACTTATAATGTAATTACCACACACTCCAATTATATCTATAATATCCAAATAATGTTGAGGCTATGATTCCATAAGTATATATATTCGTTCACAATTGCTACTAAGGTCACTCTCTTAGTTACAGAAACAGTATATTAAAATAATAAACAATGGGTACTGGTACACCCAAAGGTAGACCTATTATAGATTATTTTATTTGCGAATCAAATAAGCTTTATTATATTAATTTATTATTATGCCATAAGGCTCTCCTTATAAAATATGTAGTGCTAATTTATTGGACTATCACTGACAATATATCCTATGCATTGTCCCATAATTAACCTTAAATGTCACGAACAAAATTAAATTAAAGTTTAAATTACAAGGTGCTCGTATTATTGAACTTCATATCTCAGATATTATTACATGAAGCTTGCTAGTATTTAATATATATCATGATGTACAAACAAAACACATGATATGCAACATAAAAAGGGTACAAATAGATGTCAATGACGCAAGAAAACTAAGACATTATTTCACAATTAACAATGAACATTTATTGAACTAATAATAAACAATGTCGGAATGCAAGGATGTGAGAAGTGTCACAAAGCCAAAGAATGACAGTGTCAAAGCACATGACCCGAGGAGGAGGTAAACTTAATATATAAAGTACACAAAAACAAAATATGAATTGCCCCAAAAAAGATGACATCACAAGGAACTCAATAAACGGAGGTTTGTATAAATGCATAACGAACATTTAACCAATCTAATTAAAATTAAATTGATTGTAAGAGCTATGACCTGGACGTAAATAGTGTTTATTACACGAACATGATACAAACTGAATAAAAATGTGAACTTATCAGTTACAAATAAATACTACCAGTTATTCACGGAACTGGTACAGCTAACCAAAATGGCTCAAACAGGACAGCAGATTTGGACAGGCAGTAGTCCAATGGCCAAACCTCAGATTGGGGCCTTACTTCAAAAGTGCAATCATCGTTCTAACTAGCCACTAAGAAACCGTCCATCCGAAATCAATTCAGGAATCGTTTAATGCGAGAAGAACACAGATATATCCTTCATTTCGAAGGCATTCATTATCCTCGCCTCACCGGCCCACAAGTTAACATCAACACGCTTAAAACAACGAAAAAGTACATTAAACATAGAGTATATAACGGATGCCTATGTAGCAGAACTGGCATGACTCAAGTTAGCACTTGCATCACGTTGTAACACGACAATTAGTTATTGAGCTAAACTTATCTTTATTTAGCTTGCATTCACTTGATGCCATCGCTATGGTTTTCAAGTCGAAGGGCTCTAGGCCTTGTTGCTCTTTATGTTTTTGAAGTGTCATAATGAACTCTCCTGTATAGATGAGCTAGAGGAACGGTTGTCACTCCAAACTTGTGCATCCTTTGAGTAAATTTCTAAGGAAACTAGAAAGAGTTGAAAAGACTCGTCTTCTTCACGGGCACACCAATCATTGCCAATCAGTGACAGTCTATCGTTAAGCTATCCTTGTATAAAACGCAGTTGTTCGATTCAACGTCCCACGCTTCAGTAAAATTGGTCATGTGATGTTTTCATTACTCTAAAATCGCTATACATATCGCCTGGAGGCTGTGTGGAACTCCACAGAAATTTATCATACTTCTTGTAATGTCTGATCCACGCTAAAATCTCGGCGCCACAAGTTTTGTTGAAGGACTTATTCGCTTATGTGTGGTTACTGTTGTTGTGTATGCGATATGTAAATTGATGATCAGTGTCCTAATGTTCGTACGCACGAAGGGCTGGTGAACCTCACCGCTTTCAACGGTTTGTCGATAAATGCCTCGAACTTAGCATCAGATGCTATAACAAACGTCTGTCTCCATCTTTTTAATCGTCTCAGCAACTCTTGAATATAAAATACGTAATTCATAAGCGTTGAATGGGATTTTTTGTTCTGATAATCGACTTCGTAACTCGTGATTTCAATCGAATAATGCCTACCGGTTCGTAGTCTCTTCTAATCAATTTAATATGGATTACACACATACATAACAGTTACACAATTCCTATCATGAAGGCTGCACATCGCATCACTATACAAATCTAAATAGAGATACGACTGCTGTCTTTACGTGTCACATGTCCCGTTTTCTAAGGAATTACAATGCAGTAATTGTGTACAGAACACTCAGCAAGCTATCAATGACAACGGCGCACAAGATAGAATGGCTACTGCCGACAGTGAGACTGTGAGTCTAATTATCTTCGTATAAAGTAGCAGTCATTATCTTTCTCCTATACCAAGTGATCTTAGATAATCTACTAACTCTCCATAAGTTTCCCACTCTCGTAGCAGTTCACCTAGATCTGACCTCTACGCAGTTCCATCTATTAATTTAATGCCACATATAAATGCGCTATATTCAATGCACATTGAACTTAGGACTAAATAAGGTATAGTAATAAAACGCAGCTATTCAGTCCTTGAGCTGGTCATAGTAACAACAAGGGTAGCGTCATTTCTCCTAGTTTACCGACTGCTGATCATCCAAACAAAGCCATGACACGTCTTATGAGACACTGTCAATTAATCGATCGCTGTATAAGGCAGCTGTTCAATGAATTGAAAGACATCTAATCCGCCAATATATTAAATGTCTTAAACCTTTTCACAATTCAGCACGTATCATAAACCCCTAACCTTTAGCGGACGGACGTTAATAGCATTATACCATGATAACCAGGGCCAGTCTCAGGAACGATATATATGGCCAATTTACACGAACACTTAATACCTCGTCCAGGCCGTTCTGTGGGCCTACCTATATTACAGAGTTTTCCGGTATATCAAGCTTTAGAGACTCCAAGATTTAACGTCAACATTAATGAACACTCGTTCTGTCTTGAAGCTAATGGGGACATTCACTTGCCAAAGTAGAAATGTTTCGTTCCATTCTATGCTCGCGCCCCACTGGCTTTGGCCGCGGAGGGGTAGGTAACTACACCGCTGTACCAGTTTATCTTCTGCCATACATGAGTTTCTGTAATAATCCATAACAGTATCTTATACTCTCCTTAGAGATAAAGATCACACGATATCTTTTCTTGGCAAGCATGCAAGGTCAAAATAGAGGCCACCACGTATCTGCAGTGACCGAGAAACCGTTTTCCCTGATGGGACAAATAATACTAACAATTAATACACTACCATCAAACTTACACGTCTTATACAACATACTATCTCCCGTTCTTCCTAACCACCCTGTCTATTACCGCTCCGCAGCAACTACATTAATATTATGCCCAAAAAAGTCATGCTCATCTCCAGATCTAATCTCTACCTTCGCTTAATTTTTCTCACCCAGCATTTTCCAAGAGTAAACAATACACCCTAGGTAAATACACCTCATGTCTAGCGCTAATCACACTACTCGCTATACCGAGCATGACCTAAATCTCTATGATGTTTCTGCATGAACTAAAACTCACGCACGTCACTATCATATTTTTCCACCTAGAGGAACCTTAACTAGCTCCAAAAATACTTTGGGATACATAACTACTACACTGAATCTTGAGATGAATCCAATGATCAACAACACAATAAATTAGACCTCTCTAGGAGTCAGTGAAATTCCGTTCCGTAAATTAACATCACTATCCATAATTTAAACATCAGCAAATGTAGTATAAAACAATTAATTCCTTTTGATACAAGAATAAAAATTTCGTTACTATTGTCTTCTGATTACAGACAGTACAACTATGCGTCAATAAATTAACGTATACCTTATTTTACAGCTAGGACCATATTATCATCTATCTCAGGCCTGTTAACCCGTCTCACGGGGTCCGTCTAGGCCCGGGCGTTTGCCATGGTGGAAGCCATACAGAGACAGCAGACAGCGGTCTCTCCATTGTACTACTATCCTCAGCAAATGGCGTACAGCTGTGGAAAAAAACCTTGTGCCTTAGACCACATTACTTTAGATGTTATCAATGTCCCAGGAATAAATTCTAACTGCTCATTCCTTCCTTCTCATTTACCTTTCGACTTGTTCCCTGAAGGATCGTTTTCGATAAGGAGTCATGTACAGAGTTAGTCTACATGACCCAAACAAGGCCAAGCTTTTCGTACCCCGTTTCACTATTCTGACAAAAGTGTGTTTTGGTTGGCTCGCCCATAACGGGCTTGATAATCTTTCTCTTACTAGAACATTAGACATCTGGTTTTGTGCCCTCTATTGATTAGCAATCACATGCGCAACAATTACTTACTATAACATTTTAGGCCTCGAAGGCCTGAGAATCCCTTCGCTCCGTTATCTGCCAGTGAGTCGTCAGCCCTCACCACCACATACAAGGGTAGAACCGCTACCCGCCTAGCGTAGTGGTTAAAAACACGCTCTGCATGCGATTCTTCACGTAGCACCGGGTGTTACAGCGATCAAACCCGGGCGAAAGGCATCAATATTTGAGCGATTTTTTCAGATCTTCGACCGGGATTTGGATCTCGGGATTACTCGTAGAATTCCCTTGGAGAAGTACGACTTTGAAAAGGGAGTGTCGGGTCCGACCATGGGCACTGTGCAGGCTCTTGAGTTACCGACCCAGCATGCAATGGGTACCTAACCGAAAATCGCCGCGCCGTGTATTTTAGCCTGAATGGCAGAGAGGACACCTAGTACTCTCGTACAGAATATAACAGGTGATCACTTCACGCTAAAAACATCAAGTGTACAGGCCTAAGACATAAAATAATAACCTGGAGATTTCGCCCTCGAGTATAGTTTGGGCCCTTTGCGAACTGCAAAAAAAAAAAAAAAAAAAAAAAAAAAAACACTCCATACTAGAGAATAGATAATACAAACTCTTGTGATTTATTTACTAATTTGATCTTCTACAGGAAAACTGGATGTTACTTTTTCCAGATCACATTTCAACCTTGTCATTGGCAGCTGAGGCGCATCTCAAGTCTTCGTACTTGATTTCTTTATTTGAATCTTCCAGATCACTACCAAATAGTGCGCACTCGAGGATATTTAAAAGCGTGTGAAAACATTCGCTGTCTAACGTTTGCCCATTAACGTAATCGTGGTCTTGAAACTGTACGTCTTTCTTATGCTATTCACCAATATACTCTGCTTTTTATCTATATTAATTTCGCCATCCCTATACCGTTCTTGTTACTTTCTCAGTCTAGAGAGTTTAAGGGTCTTGAAGTTCCTGATTCTGATCTCCAGCTATACAGAATCAATATCATCAGCAAACGTAGGTTGCACAAGAGGTCGGCCTCAATCCGATTTATGGATTGATTTATAATCCGTAGGAGAGCCTCCTGCCCATAATATGTTCTATGATATCAATTTAAAAGGAGCAACTGTTGTAGACAGCGATACATCCTTGGACCTTCTCAGAAATCCTACAGTTGTTTTGAGAAAATCTCTCCCAATGTCTGTTGCTTGCACAAAAAACTCTCAGCACCTCACTCTGGCCGTCAACTTGTATGTGCCTCTCAATGATATCTTATGCAATGGTTGGTATCTCAAAATATGGAATTTTGCTCATTACTTTGCCATTTCTAAGCCTCATGCCAGACTCGATCGAAGGTTCTTTTGTGAATCGAGATGAAAGGGTTATATTGGCTATATAATCGTGTTGATTGTTGAGGTATGTTTTTTCGATAAGTAATCTAATATGCATGTATTTGTTCTGGAAAAGAGGGTACTTCTTTTTGGTCTAAAAAGGCAAGCCTGGTGTTCTCTCTATAGACAGATTTTCTTCTGCAGTTCTGTTCGTTCTTTCTAGTTCCAAATAGTATCCTTAACAATTACGCTTCACATTTGCAGAGATCGACTAATAAGGCTAATGTTATATGTCAGTTCTTGTCACATTTTTAGATTTCACTTTCTTTGGAAGCTTGTGGTATTACATACATGACTGAGTACCATTCTTTTGGCCTCATTTTTTTGTACTCCCACATACTCCTTTTTCTGCGCAAATTGATTTGTCTCGCTCTAATGAAATTTTTTTACCTTATTCTAGCGTCTCCATATTTCAAAACGAGCATCCTGCTTGGGATATTATACCACTCCCCGATGATTTAACCTCCTTTCATACGCAACATATAGCCTACCATTCACTTCAATTCCGTAATATCTGCTGCACATTTCACGCAATCAGTTAATACCTCGTCAAGTTTCCGCTGTTTTCGCATTTAATGTTATTTAAGATCGCCTAACTTCTGAAGATGTCAAGTTATATCAAAGTTATATAATTCTTTATCAATAATTATGTCCACCGATTGTACTCATTACAGATGCTTTTTCATTGAGCAGAAGCACCCACATTGCTCATCATCTATGACAATGTTAACACCCTAGGGCAGTTGAGCGTTTTCGATTAGTTTTACTTAATGTGTCAAAAGCTTAGCCTTGCATGTTACCTTTTATGATCAGATTGTTATGCCACGCTATATATATGTAGCTACATTGATCAAGCTACCCATTTTATCTTTGCGCCTGTTTACATTTTCTTCACCTCAGATGATTTTTGGTTCACCATACTGTATTGCCTTGCTGGGCTTCCAGTTGATATACTACTTTCTCTACACTCTTTTCATTCACGACACTGCTGTATTCCAACATAAGATTTAGAAATGTCATTCTGCTACCATTGTTTTGTTTATTTTACTTTCTTTTAACCAAAGTATTTCTGTTGCTGATTCAATGAGCACCTCCGCCTTATGCGGTCCCAAGCCCGGATGAAAAAGGAGAGAAGGGCGGTCCTGCATGAATGAATCTAAGGTTCTTGTAATGAGATAGCTAGCCCATCCACCATGCAAAGGCACAACAGGTCAATACACCGCTTTGTCTTAAACTATGATTACAAGCAAATATAAGCTAGAGAGAAAAACCCGGACTGATTCTAAAGGCGACGAACTGGATACTAGACTCTACGGACTTAACGGACTTATGGAACATGAGGAACACTTTAAAGAAGTATAATATGAGGAAAGAAGAGGCAGTGATGGAACGAGATCGTAGCAAAGACAAAAATAGAAATACCTGGCTAATTACAGAAACAAGAAAAAGAGTGACAAGGAGTCATGATCCTCGATGGCAACACTTGACCCCTTTACAGATAGAGGATACTTGTACCCACATCTGCAAGAGCTAAAGGCGGGCTGTGGGTTGCATTGTTGGCAAACAACCAGAAGAAAGTATCAAGGGATGGAAAAAACTTTTGTCTCGGAGCCGGCAATTCCTAATGCGCTCGGCTATAAACTTAAAGAAGCGAGAAAAACCATAGTCCAACACATGGTAATACGGTGTATGGGCCAAAAATTGATGGACTGACGAGAGCACGAGGTAAAGGCCCTGAAGCAATTCTGTCGAGCCCTTAGCGTCTCAAAGCGATCAGTGGTCTGGACGCGCTCTAGCCTTGCCTAGTATCACGTGGTCCCCATCGCTCCACTCGGGAGATTGTTCCAATCGACCTGAGTTGGAAATATGACACTAAGCTAAGATGGTTCCCTTGGGGGTGGCTGGACGTTATCGGAATGTACTAGGTCATATGGAGAACGATCTCTCTCATATGAACATTTGGTAAGCGAGTCCACGCTCCTCAGATTACGCGCACAGTTGAGCCTGGAATCTGATCGCCATTACAAAAACACAAACGCCCCCTTTCCCCCATAAGCACCCGCCACAAACATGTCATACATAGATCGTGTACCAACATTCCCCCAAGATATGAGAATGTCTGGGACGCACCGACTCTCCCCATATGCTCACTAGTTCGGAGAAGCTCATCCCGCAGATATGCTCCGAGCCATCGCATGAGAGTCTGGACGGGAGCGAACTAGAGATCTGGCACTGTGCATTCAAACTAACCTGTCGCCAATCATATCACCAACTCCGTACCTACCTTCATCGAAAGACGCGCTCCCGCTCAGCACCTCTCGGTAACTGTCCCACAGCTTATATCTCAAGCCCAAGAAACGCTAAGTAAACAGAACGCAGGAGAAGATGAGCTATTCACGGTCCCATCTACAAAGCTTGAGGCGCTGCCCCCAGGAAAACCGTTCCCAAGCTACCAGATATCAGGGAGCTCTTATTGCCTACAGAGCAGTGGCTCGCATACTTAGCAAGGACATCAACACCTCTCGTTGATCATTGGCCAAGCACCTCTGGAATATATTCAAGCGATATCTATAAGTTACAGCTGAATAGCGGCAAGAAGCATGCGAGTTTGAGAAGTATCGAAACCTTGGGGATCAACCGTGAAACCCGAGGATACCAAACTTCGCGTCGCGACAGAGGAAGTCTCATATAGCTGAGGAATAATTGACAGAGAGAAGAAAATGGCGATGGGGAAACAAATACTTAGCAAGAGACTCAAATACACAACAAGAGACAAATAGAGAAATTATAGAGAAATATGTGATACTCAGAACTGAAGCAAAGGAACAGCGGTGACTGCTAAGCACAGCAAAACAGAAGATCCATTCCTGGGGAAGAATTTGGGAGGAAAGCTATAAAAAGGTACATGACGCAAGAAAGAACCAGAAAATTGTTTCTACAAGACCCTAAAGAACATGAGGAAGGAAAAAAAACAATGCCCTCTTAAATCTATTATTAAAGGACAAGCAAAAGGCAAATGTGCTTACTGCCGTCCCGAAAAGGGATAAGTAACTGGAAAGATGAAGAAAGAATATTTTCAGAAATCTCCTTGATGCGTGAGACAATGGATAGTCACGCATCCGAATGATAACCACTAGACACAGAATGGAGGATACAAATGGTGATGAAGATAGAATAAAGATGAAGACACTGAAAGCCAGCAACTGGAGACAAAATCAAGAATCAGGGCAATCAAAAGCAGCATGGGCACTATGATGCTGATATAACACATGGAACTAATGAGCTTAAGGTACTAATGGAGCATCATGCGCTGGACCTATTCACTCCTAGGGTCACGTACCTGCCAAGCATTGGTGCATAAAAGGCCTATACCAAAAGGATTTGGGAGTTGTAAGTGAAATAGCGACAGAGATTACAAACCTGGTAAATAACAATATCTCCAAGATAACTATTTAAGGATAAAAACATTAAATGCCTGCTAGGTCTTAGCTCGAATAGTCATTGATTCGCCTAGACCGCGGGTCATCATCCTCCATAATAATTGACTTTGCTAGACAGGAGGGGAACGGCGGATCAAAAGGAAAAAAATCATGACTGAAAGATTGCGGTGACTCTGAGACATGGAAAGGACCCTAAAGGAGACGCAAAATTGCGGGGAAACTATGAGGGCAAGAGAAGAATAGTCACGTTTCCCCAAATGTTGACCATTAAAAAGTAAGCAACTCGACAGAAGCGTGTACCATAGATATGTTACGCCACAGTCATTTAGTTGGTTCGCTTTGCGGATATCCATAGCCTTAGAATTGAATTCAGTCGGCCTTAAACGCAGATGTTCGAAATTTTAACAAATTTAAAAATGTACTTTGTTCTTAATATTTAATGTTAGGAACTATAAAGAATTTAGCTGCGGGCGTAACCAGGATAGGCAATATTCTGAGTCAAGCTAGAATCTAATATGCTTCTTACATTTTACAGACGGATAGAATAATATTGAAGATATGATACAAAAGACAGCTGGTTGCCCGTTTAACATCTATTGACAGAACTAGTATTGAATCTAAAATGAGTCGCTAATTGCACAAAAAAACGCACGAGACCGTGGGACGCAGGTGTTCACAATTGTACTTAGTAATAGGAGGAATCGAGGTTTTTGGTCGTGGTCGCTGTGCTCTAAAAATAACTTTTAACGCACCCTAAAATTCTTGGAGCGGGACGAGAAAAGTCTGTGTCAAAAAATCAAGTTACATTTTGTTAGAAAACACAAAGTAGAGACGGACTGGACATTGATCAGATAAAAGATCCATAATTGAAACCTCGAAGCATGACTGAAATGACTTTAGTGCCTACTGGTGACATTTGAAATTCAAATAAACCCTTAGCATAGGTGATTTGGCCACGACAAGCATATTGTCAGGCCGCTTAGACGGCGGTAATTCTCCGTTGCGTCATTGTCTCAATAGTTCGCTATCAGTGATATAGACCACAGATTTTAAAGTGGTGGTGATTTCATTATGAAAGAAAAGTGTAATAAATTTTGGGTCACGCTCATAGCATATAGCCAGCTGCTCAGCTGAAGTTTTTGTTCGCCATTTTCTGTGTTAACAAGTTGTTTATTCATAATCTCTGGTAAGATTTGCTAAACTTCATTTCCCTTGTATTCATTTTGTGAATATTGATTTCGTTGATGTTCGATGTATGATTTGATACTGCCCATTATCGATAAATCCTAAGAGCCTTTACAAAACAAGTAGGGATTGTTGCTCATAGGACCCTCCCGCGCCACTATTCGAACGGGTCAATAAGAGTACCAAACAGAATGCATTCACATAAAACTCCAGCACAGGGCTTAGTACATTCACCGCCCCTCCCTCCCACTGCACTCCCACCACCCTCCCCCCCCCCCCCCCCCACCACCAACCCCCACGCCCTTAGGGGGACGAATAATGATAACATCATTACCCTCTATTGCTCTCCCTCTATTTTTAGATTTCCCCGGTCAAAGCAGGGTTTCAGACAACTTACATAGATAATATTTCTTCAGAAATCATCCATGGCTACTGGTGAGCAGGAAGATGCTATCATGATCGATGTACAAAGAAATCTCTACCATGGGTTGAAATGTTGTCCTAGGGTTAAATTTTTGGTCATGAGACGATTTATGACCATGTTTCTTGTTATGATGTGTGTTTCGTTGTGGTCTCGACTAATGTTGTGTTCCGAAGGGACCCCCCCACTCCCTCGTGACCCCGGGTTACGAGAATAGATTTTGACACATGAGTATGGCCCTCATACTTTGATTGCAGAGCTGCGAGTTTCTGTACTGTTCGTCAACCAAGCATTGTTAGTTCGTCTAATTCAGTTGGGTGTACATTTACCTTTACTATGCGAGTGTATCGTGTGCAGTACTTGTGACTAGAGAACCACGCATTATTCTGCCCGCCAGGGCTACGGAGAATTTGGTGGGGACCATCTTCAGTTTGTTCAAGCACTCAAGAGCTACAACCAATAGAACAAGATGACTTGAGTGAGCACTAATGGGTACTACCGTCTGAGCTGGACATTCTCACCAACGACCGCCTTGTAGTTACTAATGAAGCCCCATAAAATAATTATCCGCTCACCATTTTCTGGACACTGTGGAGCCGACATATGTCAATATACTAGTACAGACCAGGTGTGTGGATCTGAGGCCACCCCCTAACAGCAGACATAGAACAAACATTAAACTATCCTCCAAGAAGATGTACATCTACTTCTAGAACATTTTAATAAAACTAAACTAGTATTAGTTTTACAATATTATATATCATGTTAACACTATTGCATTTTGATGATATAATATTCCATGCATTTCTTTTCATAATCTCTAATAATCTTTTAAAGTTCTAGTTCTGGTCGCAATGTCTAAAAAAATTGATCCAGAACAAAATATAAATGTAATTATAATTCTATCGAAAAAATTTTCTACACACGACGTGAGTTAGTTCAGTGTATTTTAACATTTGCTTATTAATATTATTAGTAGTCTTGCTTAAATATCTTGTGCGATGCTGATATATACAGCGCATATTATACGTACTATTACAAACCTATTACAACCCACACTACAAAATACATATGCATAACCCTAGACACTTTAAGGGGCGTACGCCACATTTCAAAACTTAAATATTAATAATTACAAGTGTAGTGAGGGTTCGTAAGAAGTGTAACGAAGTGCTAAGAAAAGGCCTCTTCTGATCCCTGGATTGCTGATGACCTTATCGTTTTATATTCTGAATACAATTTCTACATTTTATCTCAGGAGTCCTTCACATCTGCTGGCCTCTAACAATGTATTACACATTTAGTAATATCTAACATCCATACAAATACCATCAAACACCACTACTCTATCATATTGGGGAGTCTTGTCCGTCGGGATTATTTAGCCCCAACAGAAATTACAGTAATATTAGGATCTCCTGGTGGGAGAAATAAAATTAGTAGGGAAATTAAATTGTAAAATTCCCTTTAATCATAAAACTAGTGTCCCTAGCAGATAAAAGTTGGTGAATCTTCACAGCCAGTTTTTTGTAATAATTTAATTTAGTTTAACCACACTTGGTTATAGTTAGATATTAGTTAGAACCGTATCAATAGTCATAAGATACGTACTTAGTGTATTTACTGGTAGAGAGATATTTAGCTTGTATATATTATTATCTTATTGTCCTAAAAAGTATGGCGGAGCTGGGACCAAAATTCTAGATTTCAGCTAGCTGTGCTCACCGCGCGATGAGGAAGTGTATGGCAACTTGTGGATGATGGATTGTCAAGTTGATTTTAAGAATTCAAATTTTACGGGCTGAATGCCCCCCCCCTAAACGGCTGAATGATAAAATATATTGAAACAGGGATAGAAAGGAGATGCTTTGAAAGAAGGAGCGTTGTGTTGCTGAGGGAAGGAGGTTATGAGGCCTGAGATTGATGAAGACAAGAGGGGGGGGGTGTTAGAGGCAGATAGACGGAACATTGCAAGATTTTGGCTGCAGATTTGAGCATTAGGATGGCAGAAGAAAAAAAACGGTTGACAGCAAAATGGGAGGCACGAAGAAAAAGGACAGAAAGCGGTAAAGGGATGCAAGAGTAAAAGAATTGACGAAACGATCAGCAAAGGGAGGACAAGAAGAAGAAAAAATATGCTCTTGCCGAAAAGGGAGGCAAGAAGAATATAGAAGGTTGACAAAGGGAGCACGAATTACGACTAAATGGGAGCTTAGGAATTAACAAGGTCCCAGGCTCCTGAAAATGGTAATATGGCCAGCCCTTTTGCCTCAGATGCTACGGACGCCAGTGGTCTGGGAGCCTCAAACTCAGCTATGGGGTTTCATTTAGACCATTTTGTTGAGAAAGACGATGACATAGAGGTGTACCTAGGACGTTTTGAGTTATTAGCTACTACATATGGGTTAGAGAGAGAGAGGTGGAGTTTAAAGCTATCACAGGGATTGAGGGGTACTTCTTATGAAGTATTTGCCAAAATGAACAGGGGAGACCAAGACATTTATGACATGTTAAAGCAGGCTTTGTTATATTAAGGTACGAGAAGAATGGTGAATTTTATCGTAAGAAATTTAGAAATGCCAAACTGTTGTCTGGGGAGACATACCACCAATTCTCTGCTAGACTAGAAACCTATTTGGAGAAATGGACGGCTCTGGGGAAGACCCAAGATCTTAAAGAAATGATCATGATTGAGCAATTGAGAGAGTCCATGGCTCCAGACATGAGAAAATTTCTCATGGAACAAGGTGCAGAGAAGTTGGGGAAAATTTTAAATGTTGCTGAGAGGTATCAGGCAGCCCAGGCAGAGGTAAGTGGTGCTAAGAAGAAGCACATAGACAATTTTAAAGCTCCACAGCAATTTAATAAATTTGATAATAGAGAGCAGGGAAATAAATGTAGGACAAACTTTGAGCGGCCAAGAAATGACTATCGCGACAGAAACTCACAGTTCAATGACCAAAAGTTCAATGAAAGAAAACCGTTGAACCAAGGAAAAAGATGGTGTAAATGGTGCAAGAAGGATAACCATAACACCGAATTTTGTAGAAGGAAACCTTCAAACATTGCTGCAATGAAGTCGGGGACGCAAAGATTAAAGGTTAATCCTAAGGGACAACAGGAACCTTATCACCCCCCAGTTTGTGAGGATGTTATTTGTAATGGGGTCACCATAAGGGGCCTTTATGATACAGGTTTGGATTATGATTCAGTTGTGAAGTCTAGCCTAGTGGACCCAAGTCAGTATACCACAGAAACAGTGGAAATACAAGGGGCGACTAAGGACATACCACTCATGACACTTCCCATCGCAAGGATAACGGTGAAAACTCGCTATGTGGAAGGAGAAATCAGAGCAGCAGTGATAGATGAACCAATCTACCCTCTGATATTGGGGTGTAGATACGTCTTCTTGGGGGAATCCCGAGAAACCTGTGATCATGGCGACAGTGCAGACCAGGTCACAGAAGAAGGAGGAAGAAGGTGAACCTATAAATGCTCATCCAGAGGAGATGAGGAAGGCGCAGGCTGAGGATAGGACACTCAAGCCCTGTTTTAAAAAAATTGCCCAAATGCCACACACCTCCGAGCAAGGGGGGAATATTTCATGAAGAACAAACTCTTATACAGGAAGGCCGGAACTGGAACAAATGGTCACAACCAGCTGGTTCTTCCCACTTCATATAGAGATAAAGTGATGGAACTCGGGCATGCGATTCCCTTCAGTGGTCACATGGGGATCAGCGCCACAGGACAGCGTATAGCTTGTCATTACTTCTGGCCAGGGATAACGGAGGATATAAAAAGATATGTCATATCCTGCCCAGAATGTCAAAGGGTAGCTCCAAAGCACTGGACTGCTCCTGCAACTCTAGGGGAAATGCCCATAGTGGGAACACCTTTTGAGAGGGTTGCAGTGGATATTGTAGGACCTCTCACTCGGACCAAGAGGAGGAACAGTTACATCCTTACTCTGGTGGACACTTGTTCTATGTGGGGAGAGGCGGTAGCCCTGCCATCAATTGATTCAAAACATGTAGCAGAGGCACTACTTACAATATTTACCCGATTAGGATTCCCGCATCAAATCTTGACGGATAATGGTTCTCAGTTCAAGGGGAAACTAACGGAAGAAGTTTTTAAGCTATTTCAAGCCAGGCACTTTCATTGTAGTCCGTACCATCCACAAGGGAACGGCCAGGTAGAGAGGTTCAACGGGACTCTCATTTCTATCCTGAGAAAGCTGGCACACGAAAAACCGGATCTGTGGGATCAATTCCTGCCCTGCCGCATTGTTTGCGTACCGGGAGGTACCCCATAGTGCAACCGGGATGGCCCCCGCACCTCTGCTATTTTGGGGAGCAGGCCAATAAAAAGGTCCATTTTAGAAGCTCTATTAAGGACCTGGACAGATGAGAAGGCGGAAGAGACTGTTACCTCATTGTATCAATACGTGAACGAACTGACCACTCGTTTGAAAGCTGGATGGAAACTGGCAAATGATAATTTGAAGCAAGCCAGGAAGAAACATGCAGCATATTTTAATAGGAAGGCAAAGGACAGGGAACTGGCAGTCGGAGAGAAGGTGCTGCTTCTACTACCCGGAAGCCAGAATAAATTACAAATTGGTTGGCAAGGTCCATATACGGTTCTAGAGAAGGTGTCTAGAACAAACTATAAAATTGACAAAAAGGGGAAGGAAAAAGTTTATCATGTAACCCAGTAAAAGACGTATCCGGACAGACCACTCCAGGAAAGCACCCCCTTATTGACCTTGGCTATTGCAACCCAGATGCAAAAAGAACCACTCACCTCACATGAATACCCATTACATCCTTGTGAAACCGCAGCACAGGTAAAAGTCAGTAAGCACCTGACTAAAAACCAGAGGGAGAGAGTTCAACAGGTTCTGGAGGAACATACAGATGTATTAACAGATAAACCAGGCCATACAAATTTGCTACAGTATGACATGAAACTGGTAGACTCAAACCCAATCTGTATGAGAGCCTATTCTATTCCGTTCGCGAAGGAGAAGGCATTGAAGGAAGAAATAGAGTATTTGTTGAAGGAGGGGATTATTTCGCACAGTGAATCATCTTTTTGTTCTAGTGTCGTTTTGTTGAGAAAACCGTCTGGGGAACACAGACTGTGCATAGATTACAGGAAACTGAATGCTGTCACAGAAGGACAAGTGGATCCATTACCAGACACAAAACAGTTATTTGCCAGACTGAACAAGGCAAAATACTTTTCAAAGGTGGATCTTAGTAAAGGCTATTACCAGATCCCAGTGAAGCCTGAAGTGAGACCTTATTTGGCTTTTAGCACTTCGGATGGACATTATGCATTCAATATGCTACCATTCGGACTGAAAAATGCTCCGAGTGTGTTTTCAAGGATGATGCGCAAATTGTTGGATCCCCTGAATAACCCATGTATCACGAATTTCATGGATGATATTCTCGTCGCCACAGAGACATTTGAAGAACACATTGAAGCTCTGGAGATGTTGTTTGATAGACTTCGGGAGGCGAACTTAACTGCTAGGCCAACAAAATGTTGTAGTGGATGCAAAGAGTTGGAATTCTTGGGACACACTGTATATCAGGGTAATATGACCCCCTGATTACCTAAAGAAACTTGGAAAAACTTACTCGCAGAGTCAGCTCCTTAGGCCGCAACACAAAAAAAGGACGTGCGATGCATCATTTGTGGTCGTTTATGCGGATTTTATCAGAAATACATCAAAAATTTTAACGCTATTTGTGCTCCTCTGACTGATCTGACTCGCAAGGGACTTCCAGATAAAATTATTTGGACTGCACAATGTGAACTAGCGTTCCAAGAGTTAAAGGAAAAACTCACTAGCAAGCCTATTCTCAAACTGCCTGATTTGACACAGGACTTTGTCTTAAGAACCGATGCAAGTAATGTAGGACTAGGAAGGGGGTTGCGCTAGTGAAGCTTTGGAGTCTTATTAATATAAAAGCCAAAGGAGATCATCTTCACTGATGGGGAACTGAAAACCAGTCGCCTTACAATGCAAATGTTTGATTTTGCCGGCTGCGGTGAAAGCAAATTGAATAAGGCCGGTACTCAGTGTACAAGGATAACCTCCAATCAAGCGAAAAAGAATGTTTTTAGCGTTACTCTGGGCAATAAAGAAGTTTCAAATCTATCTGTATGGTAGGGTGATATCTGGCTATCTTGGAACATTGTGTACTCAGGTGGAGTTCGGACCAATCAGCCTCATCGTATTCTGTATCTCAGGCTACACGCCATGTGAAAACGCCAAAGATTGCTTGTGAGGTGGTCTTTTATGTGCTTTCTCAACCCATTAACTGCAGTTTAGTATCCATAAATATATCCCATACGGACAAATTGAATAATGTCGTTTTTTTTATTTGTTTTTTTTTTTTTGCAGATTGTTCCTCAGTCGGCACCCCAAAGTTGTGATCGCAAAATATAGAGTAGTAGCCAAGACTTAGAAGTGAAGAGGTGAATTTCTTTACCTATTGTGTTGTATATCGCTCTAGGTGCTTTGGAACATGCGCCATTAGGCATAATGTTTCTCAGTAACGTGGCGGAGATGGTGTAGTGAAATGGACGCCAGAGATATACAACGGTTAAAATATCATCCAATAGTTATACATTTTAAGCGATCAAATAACAACATACAATGCGTAGGATCTAGGACAGAACTTAAGTTTACATGACTAGCCTGATAGTGCCGCGAGCGCTATCCATCCTCCATAATAATAATTCGAATTGCTTAGACACAGGAGGTGAACGGCTAACGGACGGTATCAATAAGGAAAAAAAATAATGACTGGAAATGGATTGCGCAGTCGAGACGGGGAAAGGCTGAGGAAGAACTGCCAATTTTGGTGGGGGATGGACAGGAGAAAAGTCACAGTTACGTCCCAAGGTTCGAACATTAAAAAAAGCTAAGCAACTCGAAGAAAAATGTTATCGTTTCATGCAGATTCAGGAAAAGCCTCTTGATTTGAGAAATTCCGCGGGACCACTAGATCATGTATCACGCACTAGTCATTTATTTGACTGACAGCACTTTTTGCACTCTTTTATGCATAACCACAGCCCTTGATTTGACATTCAACTTGTGTCTTTTACGCATTAAGTGTGATCAGAATTATTTAAAAATTATACGGTCGGATAGTGCTGGCATCCTATCTGAGCATGTGAACTTAGTGTTTGGTCTTAAGATGTCTTACTGAAGATGTGGATAGACGATGAAGGTATTGAAGAATAGAGTAACATAATATTTAGATGATCAATGTAAGGAAATCACATACCGCGGTCAGTGTAGGACTACTTATGTGTGTGTCTGAATCGTCTATAAAAGTATCGTTCAATTGGCCACACTAAACCATGTTCTTGGATTTTACAGGTTATCGGAAGGTAGATAAATAAATTGTTGCTCTTAAGTATGGGGTGACAGGGTAAAATGAGCAGGGTGAAACTCTCCAGTGTTCTAAATATCACTTATCATCGAACAATACTGTTATGGGAGGGGAATCTAAAGTCGTCGCTAATTAGCACTATCAAATAAACACGCCGGACCGTGGGAAGCACGAGTGTTCAAATTTACTAGTAATGGAGGAAGACGGCGTTCTATTGGACTAGTAGGTTGATAGTGTCTACAACATTCCATATCTGGATCTTTTAAGACGACTCTGAATATGTATTTTGGATGTCTGGAAGAGAAAGGTGGGTTACAATAATAAGTCTAAAGATTTACATTTAGCAAATGGTAGAAACAAAGTAGAGAACGTGACAGTCTAAAGATCACATAAACAATCCTATACTATGTACTGGACGCATATGTGCTGTAAGATGCGTACTTTAAGGGCACTACTGGTAGGTAGACATTTGAAATTCAATATAGACCACTTAGCAGTGAATATGTCGCTCACATGTGACAAGCTCAATATCTGTCAAGGCGCTTAGACGCAGATTGGCGGTCATTTAATCAACTGAGTTTGTCTCTAGTCGATTAGTACACTAAGATTTTTATAATGGTGTGTGTGAATTTCATAATATATGAAAGAATCGTGAAAGATGTAAGTCTGAAAGGTTTAGACGAGATCCGACCATTAAACATTACTATAAGGCCAGAGCAAGCTCCAGCACTGAAGAATAGAAGTTTTGCATAAAGTCCAGGATTCTTGTAGTTTGTTATTTATTCATTACAGTCTCGGTAAGATTGTAAATTATTTCCAGACTTATAATGAGTTTGACACTAAGAGGTCTTCATGTTTCGATGTGATTTTGATACATGCTCCATATCGAAAAATCTCGAGCGCCTACTTTATACAAACCAGTAGGGATTTGACCATCTAGACCCCCCACAGACGCCTAAGTCAGGGTTTCTAAGCGGCGTACCAACAATTAGGGGAATTAAAACGTCAGCATAATGGACAAATTAGGCCCAAGACAGATCAAGTGTGCAGAATAAATGGAAACAATAATTACCTATACTCCTCTCTTTGTAGGGCAGACATATCACTCTTAATACTAAACTATTTTGTTTCAGGAACACTATAGTCCATGGGAGGATCACTAGGATCTATCTGATGTAAAAACAACCTATTGGTAAAGTGTGTTGTTGCCTGTTTGGTCAGAGCAGTTCTTAATACTGTCCTGCCCCCATGTTGTGGTATGTCATGATGGTTGTCTGTCAGTCAGTGTTTGGGCTCAAGACTGTGTCCCGTGGGCGTGAAGACCTATGAACTTGAATGAGATTTATCGGACACTATAACATGGACCCAATACATCTTGGATTTGCCAGCAGCCCTTGCGAGTTTCTTGTTATCGGTTGTATCATGCAGCAATTGGACAGTGTCTATCTCAGTTGGGTTGGGACTCTTTGTGATCCTTTATTTTGTTACTCGAGTGATAATTCATCTGGCTAGCATGTACTTTGGTGGACTCAAGAGATGCCACCATTACTTGTCCCCGAACCAGCCTCGCACGGAGAGGTGGGAGAAGTCTTGGCGTACCCATTCATGAATCTTCACGCCACCAGACGCTCACTAATACATACGCCACAAAGATGATTAGTGAGAGCTCCTATCTGGCTCATGCACATGGAACATTCACTAACGCAAAGTTGTGCTAGTTTAATAGGCCTAACTCCAATTGATAAATATTCCTCTCACAATTTTATCTGGGACTAAACTGTTGTTATGTCACCGATTTATAGACAGGTCAGGATGTGATCGAAGGCTCTCACACACCTAAACAACAGCACAAAACATTTACACTATCTCTCCCAAGTAGATGACTACTGAACATTTTAATAAATACTAACTGAGTTATAAGTACATATAATATATGCTACACTTATATGACATTTATGTATATTATGGATCTCCAATCGCTTTTCACAAACCATATATCATACATCTCTAAACTCCTTTTACAGTTACTGCGACGGCTAATACCTAAGAAAATTGATCCAGAACAAAATAAATGTAATTATAATTCTATCAAGAAATTCTTACACACGGATGAGTTAGTCAGTGTAATTTTTACAATTTATTAATATTATTAGTATTGTTAAACTAATCTGATGGGCTTATCTATCAAACTCTATTACTCACCACACTACATATAACAATATCATAAATCCTGTAGCACTACTCATTACGTAGCCTACATTAATTAAAAACATTTAAGTGTAAGTTAGCGTCGTTTAAGTTGGTAGCAAGAAAAGGCCCTTCCTGACCAATTCTTCAACTCAACATGTCTTAATCTTCAGGAGTCCATTCACAGCTGGCTATACATTTACATTTTAGTAATATCATGCATCATACAAATACGCAGTCAAACACCACTCACACGGGTGATTGCCATATTTATAAACAACACGATTTCAAAAACGCTGGGTGAACAATCGACAAATGTGGAATCCACCAGTATCGGCATATCCACTTCTCAGTGTCCAATCGCGTAATAAGAAGAGTAAAAATCATACATCTAGAATCTCTAAATGCAAGCACACAGAGACCTCCGATGACACTAGTCCTTTGAGCACAATTGGATGAAGACCAGTGCGGATTCGAAGCAAAACCCGAAGTACTACAAGGACCTAATCTTCACACTCAGGTACAGATAGAGATAATATATGTGAAAATAGGCACCATTTAGTTACAATGAGTGTAGATCAATCCTTTCGTTTCATAGATTCATGGCAGAAAAAGGCTGAGTTTGACAGGGTCCCTGAGCGAACTTTGTAGGACTGGTATCAGGCCAAGAAAGAAACATATCCAAGCTACACATCTTCCTGCATTAATGCTAGACAAGAGCTTCTAACAAGCAGTCTTCTGCCACGAAATTATCGTAATCCTTGAGGACTAGCAAACTATAAGTCAGATAAAGAGTTCAGGTACCACCCACTGTTAGTAAAGACAAGAGCGATTCATGTACACCTTATCTTTTCAATTACTCCTCAACCTGGACTGATGTCAATCAGGCACCATGTAAAGGTATGTAGCTGTGAACAACGAATAAGCAGGCTTATTCAGCCTGCGAACACTACGGCAAGTTAGGTCCAAGAGTATGGAAGAACTTAGACACGCGTCTGTATTTCAGGAAGCATTGGCATTTGCTGATGATAATGTATGTTGTGTCGTCGCCACCCTGATTGTAAATCTCAATGAGACACATTCCTAACTACAACAATCCTAACTGCCAAGTCTGCGAAGGAAGAGCTGGAAGAAAAAGAGAGGTATGTCATTAATGAGGTGCAGCTCTAAAATCCAAAATCCATGCGTGATATTCTACAGGATGTAAGAAATGAAGGACATTCATTAAGTTAAGTCGAGAAAGCAGGTCACATGGGAGGCCCAGCGCATTCTGACCACTTTTCAAAATATCGCGGACAGCTGATTATAGACCGAAACGAGGGAGGCGCATCAAAGTAAGAGATTCGGACACTTACACTCGAAAATAGCAGTGGCGTGCTGGGAGGACTTTTATTCAGGCCATAAATCCGAAGGATATCCCTCAGGCTAAGAGAGAGGTTGGTATAGAGAAAGAACGACAGATGGCTTTGATATACCAAGCTCCACCTATGTCCCTTTGTCTTGACATTATAGGTAACTTTTCGCCGTAGTATATGCGGGCACATGACTACAAACCAACTAAAAGTCAGATTCAAAACCCCTAAAGAAATGATGACGGCTTATCTCGACCGGAAGGTGCAGGTGAACTAGTCAACAAGAGAGAACATGGTCCGCAACCAGCGACTACGTCAAGGGTACAACAATACTAAAATAACCCTAAAATCCCACACCGCTGACAGACCCAAATAGCAATACGCAGTCCCCAACTAAGTGGTTTGGCCATGTCTGCAGATCATGGAGAACAAATTCCCAAATTCGGTTCTAAACCACACGACAAACGCATGGGAACAAAGAGCCAGGATCAGACCTCAGGACGACCCAAGAGGTCGCTGCGACTGAGCGCACAGTATTAGCACAATCTTTGAAATGGACGAGGACTATGATGGGAACACAGGTCAGGAAAGACAGCCGCTAGGGATAGTCCTGTGCGATCTCTCTTCCCAAACTCCTTCCTACACCTAACAGTAGATTCAATGAGCACGTCTTTCATGTTCTCTGTGATTGAGTTGATATCATCCTCCAAAAAGTTGAGAGCTGCGAATTTTCCTCCAACAGTTGCCTCAAAGATTCCCGCGATTTCTGGATCTTTCAGTTTGTCTAAATTGAATCTTAACTGAGAACATCTGTTTTGATTATAGTTCTTTTCAAGTTTAAGCTTGAGCGTCATCAATACCATGTCGTGATCACTACCAATGTCGGCGCCAGGAAAAGTCCTAGTCTTGGCTTTATTAATACTGGACTTGAATCTTTTGGATACAAGAATAAAATCAATTTGGCCATGTATCTCAGTTTTTGGGGCATGCCACGTTGTTCTTCTTGATAACTTATGAGGAAAATTTTTCACTGAGGACCTACCTGTCCAAAAATACTTTGGGCTACTACTACTACACTGATCCTTGATGAATCAATGATCAACACCAAATAAAATTAGACCTCTCTAGGAGTCATTAAATTCCCGTTCCGTAAAATTAATCACATCCCAAAATGTAATAAACAATTATTCCTTTATCAGAAATAAAATTTCGTCTCTTGTCTTCTGATTACACAGTACAACAATGCACAATAAATAACGTATACCATTTTACGCTAGCATATACATACTGCCAAAAGTTATACACAAACCCAGGTTATCAATTGAAAACCCCGTAGTTACAAACACATGCTCCCGCATTCTCACAAAGTTACTTTGCTCCTCATCCCTCTGAATATCGTCCCGAATTAATAGTCATTAAATAACAGCACCCACATGCTTACAATTTCACAACTCCACTCCCGTGTATATATGTGTAACTTATCAGAATTAAACTCTCAATGAAATACAATACACGCGCTCCCGAATATTCTGTAAATTTACATAAATCAGAGATGCGGGTTTCTCCACAGATCTTCTTTGAAATAATACAAAGCACGCCCTTAATATCTCAACTCGTAGTCCCTCCTAGATACTGCTCTTCCTTCTAGAAAGAATTATATGGACCTCTTACATTCAATACTTTCTCTAAGAACATAATTGATGGCCCTACACGTTAATTAAAATTAACTTCCCAAAGAAAACTTACTGATCGGGCTAGTACTCTATTACAATCAAATAAAAGTACCACGCTAATAACTTATGGCTTACCCAATTCGAATTTCCCTTTTAAAGAGCAATCGAAAATTGATATAGTTACCCGGCTGGCAATTTTTCATCAGAGAGACCTCGCTATGAATCTACGTGAGTATATATAATAAAAAAAAACCCCACGCTGCTCTCGCTGACGTCATTGCGTGCCTTTGTTCTAAGCCCAATGATCGCGCTGCATTTCAATACAGTTTGACCTCGGCCAATCAAAATTTTAAACAACTCTGACTCATACTGTTACTGCTCGCCAGTATTACGTGCATGGGTAAAGGTCACTACCCCCATCCCCCATTTAAACAAAGAATGTACTGGAGTATCGAATGATCTCCTAACCGTCGGGGAAATAGTGCTCAGCCCTCTACTGCTTAATAAAACAAAAATGACCGCAATTATTTAAATCCCGAAAATACGTCTATTTGCACGCAATCGCTTTAAAGAGAAGAACCCTGGTGCAAATCTGCACTTAACCTAACCGTCATCCCTATAGAAAAAAACTGCAATAAATTCCCTACAAAACAAGACTAAACTCCACTACTATTTATAGAGAAGAAACATAGTGCAGATAAGATAAAACTCCACCGTAATCCCTCCTGAAAAACAGAAATAATAGGATAAGAAACATGGGGTGGGTTACATGTATCCCTCCTAGAAATAGTGTAAATAATGCAAGGAGAAGAGACATGGGGCCTTTTGAAAAAATAAATTACAGTACAGTATTAGACGGGTAAGCTTTAAAAAAAAATTATTCACAATAAAATCATTATCAATTTTAAAAGAAAATAGGTTGCAGTTACTATTTAAGTGGTAATTTTTTTTAAACTAGGTCACTACACTACCACATTCCATAACAATTCTTGATGCAATTGTAATGCTGGCTTCAAAAATTGTGTCATCTGGGACATTATCATCAACATTCATGTCTGAATCCGATGTTTCAGGCTCCCAGACATCATCCTCTGCAGAATCAGTGCTGCATTCATAATTTAAACCATCGCTGGAACCCATGTTTTAATTTTTTTTGTGCAGACAAATAAATCGAACTTTCAAAATGGTGTTGAGTGTTTTTGGTGTTCACTCGCGATTTCAACATTGATTATTTTCTTATAAAACTTGTTTTAAAAGAAAGTTTGTACGTTTTAAATAAATTCTATGCAGTATTTTATTATAAAACAACGATATTAGTTTTAAAAAATGTTTTAAGGTACTTTCTGCGACTTCGGAATTTACCTGCTACATTTGTTGGGTTTTCTAAGGATGGAAATGAATAGAGTTAAGTGTAATTGCAACAAATTTCTGGAATATTGGCATTCAAGCATAATACTGTGAAATTTGAATTGTAGTGTTTTTTTAACTGCTCTACCATTTCAACAGTTGCTTCCAGTGGACAAATACAGTTAATTCTGAGAAACTGTCCAGTTCTCACAAGATCTTCTTAGAGGCCACTATGATCAGTCCAATGAGTGAGCTAGTCTCTTCTGAAGGATATGAATGCAGTCCTGTGTCCAGTCCATCAGTCACAAAGATTACTCTGACAGAAAGTGAAAACATGAAGGAGATCAATGAAACTACACCTCTCAGCTTGGTAGTATTATTTGTATCTCTTGTTAGAATTGTTAACACAAGCTTAAGTAATTTATTATGCTAACTGTATGTGGGAATGATTGTTGATTGTGAAAGAACTCAAGTCAAGTCATTAGTTGTTTAGCTAAATACTGAAGATGCAGTTACTATTTGTGTGCAAGATGGCTGGATTGACTAATATCCGGAAATATTCCTAAAGAATTTTGTTATGTGTCCATCCTTCTTCCTCACTGGAAACCATCTTTCCTTTGCACTGAAATCTGATAGATTTTGTGCTCCACTGACCTGCATTGCTTCAGTTGTTAGATAGTTTTTAGATGTACTGGTCTTTAAGTAGTTTTTCAAGCTGCAGGTATCTACTTGCTCATTTTTTTAATCACTTTTTTCTGCTTTAAATTGAAATATTAAAAACATATTGTGTAATATAAAATAAGTATTGAGGGCTCTAGTTATTTGCTCTTGATTATTATTTTTTTTTTAATTATTAGTTTTCTTCTGTACACTAATTGTGTCATTAATTTCTACAGAGTGCCTCTGAAGGTAAATCACCGTTGCCTGTTAAAACTTCAAAGAAAAGAAGACAAAGCGAAGAGACTACTCCCAAACCTAAATCCAGACGGCAGAAACTAACAATGAGAGCACTTAATCCAAATCAGCTGAAAACGCCACCAGGGAAGCAAGCACTTAAAGAAATTACATACCCCAATTGTGACATCGGTTTAGAGGGATCACCTTTCAGAGACAGGAGCAAGATAACGCGATGTGTTGATTTGTCAGCACGAGGTAGGTTATGAACACTATTTTTTTGTGCAACATAGAGTATGAATTTTCTTTGAACTAACTCAAATAAAACAATAAAATGTTTTCAAGAAAAATTAGTACGAGTAATTCCCCATTAGTGCCAACCTGTATATGGCTGTTTTGTTAAATTCTCTCGAATCTTGACGTATTTCTGATTTTAGTTTTTGTTCTCTATGGTTCAGAGTCATGCAATAGGACTAATCTGACATTTCAATTGAACAATTTGAATTTTTGTTGTTTGGCTTGGTTCCTTTAGATTTCCATATATTTGTATGGATCTACTGTCCTGGTCATACAGGGATACACAGCACTGACAGACTAGTTTCAAGATCACCCATAGAACAAACGTAAGACCAGCAGGGATGGACGTATGAGAGGATGCATCTGGCATGTATACAACTAGTATGCAATTAACATTCATACCCTTCGACATTTTCTGAGGGAGACCGAGCACACATGGGCTTGCCCGGAGTGCAATGACGTTGATTCTGATCAACAATAAAAATAACCATATATTTACCAAGGCAGTGAAGCTCCTCTAGCGTTGAGTGCTTGCTCAGAATAGAAAGAATGAAAATGGTATGACAAGATCACCAATGTGGAACTGATGTAAGGAACCAGATAAATACCAATGGAATCAGATTTGACAGTATACTGGCATTTGATTGGACACGTACTGAGAAAACTAGTTGCGGCAGTCTGTAATCACATTAAAAAATATAGTGATGCATATAGTTTTGGGCTGTAACGAGATCTTGAGATACCCCCATTGTAATGATGAGGTACATGTTTGGGTTGCTGTTGATTAGGTCTAGGTATGCGATGGCCCAGGGAAAAGCCTATATGTTGATAACCACAGACAGAAGACACCCCATGCATGGAAACGTAGCTGGCATCAAGGGATTAAGAATAAAATGAGGTATGTCATGGATGGTACAGGCAAAGGCTATACATTTGGGCAGGTGGCCACAATTGAAAATGTATTCAAGGTGGAAGAGTGGAGTAAGTCAGGTGAGAACTGGACAAACTACCAGCTAGTCATTGTCAGCCTTGGCAGAGCTTGTGGCAGTGGGAAAGCAGAGCTGATTAGTGATCATGCCGGGGAGAATGATGCCATTGTGTGTAGCGGGAGGTTATTTAAAATTATTTATATATAAGAGTATGCCAGTAAAGAGTTCTGACCTTACAAGTAATACCCCAGTCTTAGAAATAAGCACTGGTGTATTGTTATCATAAAAATAGTCAGACTGTAAAAACCCTGGCCCAGTTGGTAAGAAGTAGTACCAGGATTTAAGGTGTCTCCTCCCTATGACTATCTTATGATTACTTATATGCTAGGGGATAAGTAAAATGTACATTCACTGAACCCACAAAATGGAAGAAGTGAATAAATCCTCAGGTACAGTTAAAATAGTTTAATAATTACACTAATATTCTATTTCTACTAGTTGGAAAAGAGCATATACATATATATATAAAAGTATTCACACAATTACTATTATGGTCTGTTTATACTTCAAGATCTTAAATAATAAAGTTACTGAAATCACTGTTATTAGTCCTTTGAATTTAAGGATAACTGTCATCAGTTGACTGAGTTTCTGTATGGTTACTTATTGTTTTCAACTATTGGCTGTTTCACATGTATGGGTGGTCAGTGTCAAACAGGACACTTATCTTTCCAACTTGATACTGCTGAAACTGTCCTTTGCTGATATCAGACTTGGTAGGCCCAACAGTAGGGATGCCAATGACCAGTTGAAGTTCACTCTTTGGGGTCCTGCACTTTGGTGGGATTGCCTCGGATGAACTACACCGGCTTCTGATACTGGACAGTCTGGTTTGAGTTATTTCATGGAACCTGCAACATATCAGCCTTGGCTAGTATCTGGCTAGACTTGTAGTTGACTAGCACAGATGTCAGACCAGTCAGTCATCAGATGTCACCGTTATACAATCATAGTATAAGTAAGGACATCATTTCAGTGATATAGCATTAATATTAACATTTCAATTAAGTGTAACTGACTAGCACATAAGTCAGACAAGTCAGTCATCAGGTGTCAAAGTTATACAGTCATAGCAAGTAACATCAGTTCAATGATATAGAATTAATATTAACATATCAGTAATAAACATCATCTGGTTTATTCCGCTCCTATACATCCCTTCATATTCTATAACTTGATCCTTCCAAATCATATCAAGTACGAATTCAAATACTGATGCTATCCTTAGCATCTACACAAAAGTAATACATAAATAAAGAAAGTGAGTGACCACGTGATCAGGTTGCTTTCTACTGAAACTGGCTGTAGAACACTCCAGTTTACTAGCTGTAAATGGGTACGAAGTTGTGCGCTCGAACTAGGGAAGGCAAAGGCAGCGAGGAAGGGGACTAGTCACCTTAACCTCGTAAACTGGGATCTTCCATGATGAAGTTTCTAACACTTCATTTCCCTATGACAATCTCTGCCATGGGACTGCCTTTATCTTCGTAAGCGATAAAGCAATATGATAAATATAACTTCATTAGGCCGTGGGGCTATTTGTGATTACTTTTTGTACAAGCAACACTCATCCATAATGCACATGAATAAATCATATTAAAATAATAATACGTTATATCAATGAATATTATACAGGCATATTTTGTGAATTCTGTATGAACCTGAAATAACAAATATTATACACGGTAGTTATCATAATTTCGCTTACCCTCAGACTTCAGATACTGGACTTAAAAATGTTTCTGGCGATCCGCTCACAATTCATGGGTCGTGGCGAAACTCTGCCTCCAGTCTGTCTGATCCCTCTTTCGTTGTCTGTAGCTCAGTTTACCGATACGCTTTATTAAATACGTATAGCGCGGACGTATCGGAGAGTACCGACGTCACAGCTTAAACCTAAGCCTGAAAAATCCTTCCCGAACAGTGATTTCGGCCGAACTGTGCGTCGACTGAAATTTTGCCTTTATCATTCTCGGCATATATAATATCCATATAGTTCCATCTTATCTAGTTTTATACAGCTGATAAAACTCTATCTTCCTATCCATGTAATTTCCCAAACTGTTATTTGTTGATTTTAATATTTAGAACAGAAGTGGGTTTACATGCTTTTAGCGTAACTGTGGGCAGCCGAAATACGCATATATCTCCGTAAATGAGAACTTCCTACCGTTCCATCTTATATGCAGTTATACACCATCCTTCCCTGTACTGAAATGTAAAATCCTTTTCATACGGATTCCCTTCTGTTTTTATTTATAGTTGGCGATTTCCTCTGTCCGATACACATTTCGCTGATACGCCGCCATTTTGAAAGCGGTCGTTCGATCGTAGACGGGTTTATAAATCTAACTGATCCCGTTTGCAATGACTTGAAACCAATTTTGCGACATTGTGTACACTGATAGGTCTATACTCCAGCACACACAAAAATCAACTCAAATGTCAAGTCAGTTTTACTATATGGGTCTGAAACAAGAACAACAAAACACAACCACCAAGAAGTTACAAACTTTCATAAATGGATGTATGCTCAGAACAGAAGGATTTAAATGGTACGACATGATACCAGTGTGGAACTGATGAGAAGGTGCTAGCAGTGGACAGCACACCCATGTGTGGGAACCTGGTGATAGCATTATACAGCAGTTCTTTTTCTGAAATCTCCAGGGTAAGAGAGAGACAGAAAAACACATAGAGAAGAGAAGTGGAGACAGAACTGAAAGGGATAAAGAAAACATGAAATGACCATGAGAGAATGGCACAGAGGTATAAAAAAAAAAGCTGATGGGTAATGGAGGAGTGAGTCAACATTAAAATGTAATGAACGAATGAGTCAACATTAAAGTGTTATGAACTCTGCAAATGGCACACCTGGGAGCATCAGAAACATGAGGATCATCACAGATGGCATGTAAACACCAGTGAGAATTATGAGCAGCTACTTTTTTTTTTTAAATGACAGAAAAAGTACATGTCACAATTTCTTCTTCTTCCTTGTTTGCCTTCAGACTTCTGCTTTAATGACTAATAAAGGCAGCAGTCAGCTCAAGGTTCATGACATCTCCAAACTGTTTTTTGAGGAGAGAAGTAAGTTGTTGCCATGTTACTCAGTTCACTGCTGTATGTTGGGTGGGGCTGATGCCACAGGTACAAAGATCTGTTGCACCAACCCTGTACTTGTGATATAGACAGTGTGTGGGGTTGCGGTTTATATTGTTAAATTCCATATTATGCTCGATTATGTCTAGGGTTAATAATTATATTGTCCACAAGGTTCATAACAACCACAAAAGAACTCAGTAACAGTATTTCCAACGTTCCAACTCAATGATAAAAATATCGACTTGTAAACTCCATCAACATTCCAACATTTATTTCACACGTAGACTACACATCTCGACATGGCATTGAAAAGCAGGTTATTTTCATTAAATTCCATATTCTATTATTCCCTCAAAGTAATTCATGATCCATTTTCATTTGTTTGTTCCATATTCAAACACATCGACATCTTACAATACATTATCCATTGTACACTTTACAAATATCTACCATCTGGTAGAAGACACGAACGAACCCATCAGGGTAAACATTAACACTCCCCGGTTTCTATCCCAAACATGATCACGTCATGTGCGAAGTACACATAGTGATCATTCTTAATCGTGCCGCGCTTACCAGCACCATACTCTTAGTCATTCTCTGACATGTGGCATGCAATAGCCAACGCCACATAGTGCCTCAAACTGTTTTGTCCGGTGGGTAGCCAGAAAATGATGACATGGTCTCACCCTGATAGCTGATGATAGGCATCATTTTTTAAATGCCTGGGTGTCACTTTCATTGTTTTATTATTACAGCTCCTAAACCCAGTAACAGATGGGGCCACACTCTGTCTCTAGTTAACAGCAAGCTGGCTGTGCTCATTGGAGGTCAAGGAGAGAAGCAGCTGAGTCGTGATTCCATTTGGCTGCTTGATCCAGGTTTTTTCTTTGCATTTTTGAAAATAGTGCTAGGGAAATTTGCTTTTAAAATGTTCGCAATTGATTCAATTTTTTAATAAACTATTTTCTTTACTTGGCTTAACTGAAACTGACTCTTCCACTTATAAAATTTTAAATAAATGAGTTACACCAGATTCCATCATTTTTGTACCAGGAGTTTTTACGCCTAGCAGATTGTCCAGAATCACCACCTCCAAAGTGAGGGTTCTGTTTGAATGAGGTTAAACTGCAAATATAGCAGCAAAAGTGAAAAAAGATAAAATTTGCATCTTTAGACTTTGAGAAACAAGATGGAAAAGAGCAATCCAGGAAAAATTTAAAACAAGAAAATTATAGCTGTTTTCAGGACATGAGGAAGAAAGGGCACCTCATTGGCGACATTCAAAACCATCCAAAAAAATATTAAGCAACAGAAGAATCAGTGAAATGAAAAGTAGTCTTTATAATCATGATGGATGACCTTTCAAAGAATAAAGAAGGGCTATGAAGAGGTCACAGGAAGACTAGGGTTAGGAGTGGTGAACAACGGATAAATATTTTCACATTTAGTAGGTACCACAAAGTGATTTTTGTTTGCACAGAAACACCAGAGACACATGGCCGACATATTGAGTCAAGGCTAGGAAACCGGAAAATACCATAACTAAAGTAGCTGACGGTGTATTGAAATGTCCGGACTAGCAGGCACTAGTTGATAGTCTTACCTTGAACATAAATATGTATAAACAGCTTTCATGAAATGCACTTTAAATAGTTCAGACTCGCGTATTCATGTTAATTAATATACATTTTAATTTAAGCAGGCTGTGCACTTTTCAAGTTTTATTATTCGGAAATTAATATATTTCAAAAGAGAAGAAGATAAAGAGTATCGTGATATAAATTTTATTTCAATCCGCTTAATAGCAAATGGACAGTGATGACTTAAACTTGACGAATTTACATCAGTTTTCTCCACTTTCGTCCGTTTTCAACAGCACGAAGCGGGCACTTTGTGGTACCTACATTTAGTTTAATCAAATATTGCTCATTATCAGAGGAAGCATATTTTCACATAAATTAACATAAAAGCAATATACCTGACCATAAGACTAAAAATTAGATTGGCCATTTTAAGAATCAAATGCTTCAAGAGCTGGAAGAAGCATAGAGAAGGCCTCAGGCAGCATGTTAAAAACATGGGCACTGAGACATGCATAGTTCATGATAAAAGGAAACTTCAGTAAAAAAAAGTGTGGATAACAGCACAGTTTATTAAAAAAAAAGACAGGAGAAATGAAAAAAAAAAAGGCACATATTTGGAGAACGTTAAAGTTCAAATGGACAGGATACCCAGCCAGCAGAGGAGTTTTAAGTTAAATGTGAAAAACCAAGTAGGCAAAGAATACAGAAGGCCAACAAATCTCTTTAAGAAGGAGAGCTGCATTGACTTCCTTGCAGGTAGCCTGCCCCAAAACACTTTAAATTGGTGGCTTCTATATCATTGTATGTCACATGATGAGGTTGTCAGTTGCGTGCATATTTTTCCCATGACTGTTTCAGTGGCTGTTGCTAGTATCTGTAATAGTTTATTTTTAAAGGGAACAGTAAGTAGCTACAGTTTTCTTTATTGGTGTAAAATTCATCTGTTTAACATATAACTTATTAACATTCTATCTTTGATTTCACTGCACCTTATCACCAGAAATGAGGACCTGGAGATGCCCTAGTGTTTCAACAGAAGGAACGAAGCCAGAATTCAGAATTGGTCACAGTGCAACTTATGATCCAACAATGCGATGCATTTATGTCTATGGAGGTTCCAAAAATACTAAATGGTTTCATGATGTGCACATGTTTGACTTGGATGAAAACAAATGGACCCTTGTTAAGGTTGTATAATGTTCTACACTTCTTCTTTGTACACTCTAATGTTCTATACCAAAGCTAATACAGATCTATATCTTTTATCACAATTTTGGGTGAGTTTGGGCTATTTTTGAACATATTTTGGGCACTTTGGTCTACTTTTTTGAGCACGATCTGGGCAACGTCTGAAAACAAACAAAATCTACTAGTTTCCAAAACAAGGCTGTCCCTGAAAATTTCAGATTAAAGGATACAGACCTGTATAAGTTAATTGACGTTCTTAACAATTTAGCAACATGGAACACAACCTCAGCAGGGCAAAGTTCACTTTCAGTGTAGTGTCATACAATATTCAGTGTTCTTCAGTATAGTTATTGATACAAGTTATAAGTAATCCTTTGGAAGCAAAATCAGTTCACCCGATCTTCACACATAACTAAATTGGGTAATAACGCATTGACGTTCACCGACGGCTGCGCATGTAGTTCATACGATTTACAGTTAGGGTTTCTGCCCCAGAGAACAATATGCCGAGCCGAAGCGTTTTAACTTCATTGAATCCTCTGGTTGATGTGACGACTCCGAGCCGAGGGTTACAGTATAGGTATAAATGCAGAAACCCTAAACCTAACTAAATCGTACGAAACTACATACGGAGCCGTTGGCGAACGTCAATGCGATATTACCCTAAATTATATCATTTGAATAAGAGTTTGTGTATTGTTTTATGATAATCCTTGGTACCTGTAATTAATTTGTGTGGAAGAGGATGAAAGAGGTAGTAATGGAACATGTATATTATCGACCAGTAATAACTGGAGAACTGAAACTTCTTTTTAATCCTTTAGAGCATTATCTTAACCCTTTATGTCCTGCCCAGTTTACTATATTTGAATCTTAATGTCCAAATTAAGGGGAGCAACTCCATTTTCTTTAAAAAAAAATCATTAAAAATAAACTGAGTTAAAATTATGTTTTTTAATTTTAAATATACAATTGAATCATGTACCATCTGCGGTATTCTTAATAACTGTATATATTAGTATTATGCAATGACCGTCTCATTAATGCGGCGAAAAAAAATTTTGAACATTTGTGCTAATTCATTACCACAAAAGACAAACATTCATTTTTATTAACGAAACATAACTACTCATGACTGGATGATCAGACCTGTTCATTGCAATGAATTCTGCACACTGGGAGGCCATAAACAGCCTCTGAAGACTTGTTTGGTTTGTTCTTTGAGAAAGCAAACGTTTTTTTTTTTTTTTCGCATATGCTTCCCATAAGTTGTTGTTTACTGCTGTTTTTTCCTTGTTTGTATTGAGCCCGTTTGATAACATTCTTCGCTCATAATCGAACTGAAGTAATCATAAGATGCAGCATCTAGATCTAAAGTGTGTTTAGGTCCAAGGTTTCCTACAAAGTCACAAATGTAAACCGAAGTTTGCTTTGTTAAGTCTATTTCGTTTGATCTGTCGTCACTATCATTACTACTATCACTAGATTCCATTTCGTCAGTGCTGGTGCAACAAATCTTAATTGGGTTTGTATTCAATATCCACATCTGATTCAGTGGCAGCCTGATCTTTTCGATAAAAAAGAACATCACTTCTCGGTTTCCGAGACAAAAATTTCATCGCCCGTAAAGCCAGGGCTTTAAAAAAAAATCAATCGATTTCAAAAATAATTTCAGAAAACAGAAGCTTCGCTTGTTACCGGAAATCTCAGGTCTCGTTTATAGTGAGATCTCGTTGCACTATGGCAACGAATGACAATAACATTTCGCGGGCGGAATTGGCTGTTTTGGTCGGTACCTTAGACTTCACGCCTGAGTGGTTTTTGCCATTTTAAACGGTAAAGGATTAAGATTAATTTTTGTTACTTAAATAATTGCAAAGCACTATCATGTTTCCATTTTCTGAAACTTCCCTGAAAACATGCATCAGTAACACAGTACCAACTGATATCTCTCTTCTTTGTCAAACCAAATAGACAAATAAAAATGAACTCTGATTAATTTATTACATGTTATAAACATAACACTAAAAGGGAACAGCAGTTTGAATTAATGATTTTGTTTTCCCCTTAAAACTATAAAATGTCTATTTGTATAGATCAGACCATAACAGTTTTCTTCATATTCAGGCAAGTGGAAAAGCCCCTACTCGAGCATACCACAGTACTACATTGTACAGACATGAACTTTGGATATTTGGTGGGGTATTTCCCAGACCCGATCCACAGCCTGACGGGTGTGACAATGAAATTCACATCTTCAGTCCTGTCATGGAAAATTGGTACAGGCCAATTGTTACTGGAGAGAAACCTCAGCCAAGATCTGGGTAAGTCTGCCACTTTTCAGACTAAATTTTAATAGGTTCTTGGTCCAACTGGAAATTAAAGTTGAATTGTTTTAATAAGAGCAAAATTTTACAATTGAATATTGTCAACCATACTATCATATGGTAATATGTCCAATTTTCAAAGAGTAGTATGAAAGGACAAATGAGGTCATAAAAATCAGCTAATTCACAGGTAATGCACAACTCACTTCACATTTGATTTCCTAGTGCTAGGATCACATGTACACTGGAAAGTGAATTACAGGTATTCCTGGACCTACGACACGGTTCCATTCTGATGACTCCATCGTAAGTTGAATCATCCCTTTAATGTATTCACATATTTTGACGTCCGTATTCCATCATATTATTTGTTAAAGTCATACGCTGTACAAAAAATAAAAGGGTTGAAATAAAAGATTTTATGACATTACAATACGTTTTATTGTACCAAAAAGCTTAGGAAAACACTTTTAAAATGTACTGTAAAAATACAAGTACAAAGTGTGGTACATGTCAATCACAAACACAAGTAAGTTCAATGCAGTAGAGTCGGGGTCCATGGGGCATGATGCGCAATATAAGATTGCCTCTCATGCTCAAGCCTACCTCACCTACAAGCGGCGGACCCTGTCTGAGCAGATCCTGGTGCCGGAGCAAGCTGGATTTAGAGAATGTTACAGTATAGAAGACCAAGTTACCTACTTGTCTCAAGCTGTAGAAGATGCCTTCCAGGAGAAGAAAAAGGTCCTAACGATCTGGGTCGACTTCAAGCAGGCCTTTGACAAGGTGTGGAAAGATGGCCTTATTGCAAAACTTAGAAGTGGAATCAAAGGCAGCATGATAATATGGATCCAGTCATACTTGCACAACAGGAGAATTAGAGTCACTCTTGATGGTCTGCAGAGCAGAACAGTGTTGCTCTATCAGGGGGTACCTCAAGGAGGAGTAATTTCTCTAACACTCTTCCTTGTTTACATCAATGACCTGGTAAAAGATCTCCCCGCCAGAGTGAAAGCTGCCTTATATGCAGACGACCTAGTACTCTGGTGCGCCAATGAATACGTCACCACAGCAAATTATAGAATGCAGCGGGCAGTAGACATGCTGATGTCATGGGCAGAGAAATGGCTATCACAATAAACACAGACAAAACCTCCACAATGCTGTTCTCCCTCTCCCCCAAGGACAAAGCAGCTAACATACACCTAGGGACAATCATGATCAAGGGAGAAAGCTACCCCACCTATCTTGGGGTGACATTTGACTGAAAGCTTACATGGAATAAGCATATTGAAAATGCAGAAGGAAAGGCCCGAACACAACTAGGCATACTGAGAAAACTAGCAGGTACCAATTGGGGAGCAAATGAACGAACTCTAAAGAAGATTTATAATGGAGTAATAAGACCACACTTAGAGTTTAGCTCAGCAGCATGGTCATCAGCTGCTAACTCACATCTGTAGTCGTTGGAAAAGGTGCAAAATCAAGCTCTCAGGCTCATTACAGGAGCCATTAAAAAATTACGCCGATATCAGAGATGCAGAAAGCTACTAGATTACAGGCATTGTTCTATAGAAGAGACACAAAAAGCATGATCCAGATGGAAAAGTACAACAGTATGCCAATGCACCCAATGAAGGCAAGACTAGATGATCTGGCATTGGGACGTCTAAAACGTAGCATCTTTGTCCAATGGGGAAAAAGACAGCATCAAGAAGACCTATCCATGAAGACAACACCGCTGAAGCCCACCCTGTACCATGGGAGCAGGCCAGCTCCAAATAAATACATCAATCAGTGGTCTCACAATTGGATATGAGTATAATGAACTGTCGTATGATCCAAGAAAGCTATCCCGAACACTCATGAATACATGCCTACACAGATGGATATGAGTATAATGAACTGTCGTATGATCCAAGAAAGCTATCCCGAACACTCATGAATACATGCCTACACAGATGGATCAACAAATGCTGTTAAGAATGGAGGCGTTGGTATCTTTATCTCATATCCTGACAACCACTATGAGACTAGGCATATTCCCACTGGCAAATTCTGTTCCAACTATACAGCTGAGGTTCAAGCTCTAGATCAAGCTGCAAATATGATTTATAACACCAACTCTGACTGCCACCAGGTAGTCGTCCTCACAGATGCACTGTCTGTACTGCAAGCTCTCAAGGGTGGTAAACTCGTGCGTCTGAGAAATGAACTAAGCAAGGTAGCTGCCAAAAAGCAAACCATACTTCGGTGGTACCATCCCATTGTGGTGTACCCGGAAATGAAAAGGCAGATAAACTTGCAAAAAAGGGAGGAGAATGTGAACAAGAATATAATGAAATCACATACTTTGAGAAAAAGAGAACAGAATCAACCCAACGACGACTACCACACTCTTGACCGGCAGGGACAAATCACCATTCTTCGCCTCAGGACAGGGCATAACAAACTGAATAAACACATGTACAAGGTACGACTGCCTGCTTCACCACTGTGCACATGTGGATTAAATGAACAAACTGCTGAGCATGTTCTACAGGCTTGTCCTCTGTACGACCAATTAAGAAAGATTGGTTCTTAACCTTTCTTATGCCATGGAAATCTTTGAATGTCCAGTGAAGGCTACAGACCCCTTTGATTGTCACGTGAAGGAAACAGACCCCTTCTTTTAGAAAAAAAAATGTGCATAGATGTATAATTAAAATTTGTGCATACAATACAGTTTATTACAAAGAAAAATTAATATACACTGAAATACCAAAAAAAAAACAGTGTGTAGCAAGAATATAGTTCTTTTAATACATACATCTATGATAATTTTCCTAAGAAAAATGTTGGTGAAAATAAAATTTACATTTCAAGGGGTCCATTGAAACCTTGGGTTAGATGTTTCCTGATCCTCTGAATGTTCATCAGAACTGGAGTCCAAGTCATTAGATGCTTTGTATTCACTCTGGCTGGATTTATTCCAAATATTGTTGACGGAGCCGCGCTAGCGTAGTGGTTACAACACCGCTCTGGCGACCGGGTGATACAGGATCAAACCCGGGCGACGGCATTTGAGGATTTTTCGTTGACCGGGATTTGGACTGGATTAACTCGAGACCTGGCGAGGACATTTGAAGGAGTGTCGTCGGCCAGGGACTGGCGGCTCCTGAGCTGACCCAGCTGCAATGGGTACCTCCGAAATCGGCGAGTATTTGCCTGAATGGCGAGGGACACCTGTCTCTGTACAAGAAATAAAGGGATACTCACGTAAAATCAATGTCAGGTTAGACATAAAATAATAACCTGAGATTTCGCCTCGAGTATTAGCGGGCGTACGCAAAAAAAAAAAAAATATTGTTGACATGGGATGAATGCAGGGGAATAAAAAATGACGGAAGAATTAAATGCAGTTTTTTTTTTTTTTTTTCAACGTATTTCAGTGTCATAATAAGTAAAAATCGTTATATTGTGTTATGAATTTATTGTTGACTTGCAAAATGGTTTTGAGGTCAAAACTTAAAAAGAAATTTGTTTTTTAAACACTTAAAATGCAACAGAAAATGGAGGTGAATGTGTCTTTCTGACCTTAAGCACTGGTGCAAAAAAAAATGCTGTCGGTGGCAACAGGACAATTCTCAAGTAACTTCAGAGCAGAGGCCTTGAAAACTGCAGTAGAGGAAAGCACAGAGAGACAGGTTGCTTTCTTTACTGATGCACAGTCAGTAATTGCAGCGTTGAAAAGCCAAAATAATACAGACCTGGATGACCTCAGAATAGTGCTCCACAAACTATGTCATGATTCAAAAGTGTTTTGATCCAGTGGATCCCATCTCATTATAACATCACCAGCAATGAAAAGGCTGACAGAATGGCAAAGAAAGGTGGAAATCTACCTCAGCCTGATGCAAGCGTAACTTTCGAGTAGGCAAAGAGTTTTGAAAACATTCACGTCTGAGACTGTACGAAGAAGAAGAAGAAGAAAAAGTAATGTGACTCATAATAGTTTTTCTTTCCCATTTAGAAAGTACAGTGCAGACCACTTAAGGCGATCTCGGATGTGGCGAATTTCTGTTGTGAAGAACAATTTGTTTATCCCCGGCAATTTTTCTTCTTTGTCTTTGTAAAAAATGTCCGGTTAAGTGGAATCCGTTTATCACGAATTTTCGGATATGCTGAACGATGAAACGTGTCCTGACTATATAATTTGATCTGCTTAAGGCGAACTTTTTTCAAATACAGTACCTAGACATTTGTACAACTTTTCGGCTATTTCGGAAATTGCGCGCTTCGTCGGTGTTAGAATTTGAGTTATTTCCCCTCTAAAAATGGCTGGAAAGTTAAAATCCATATCTTTGAAAAGAAAGATTGAGCTATTACAAGAAGTGGAAAATAGTGGCAAAAAGAAAATGGAAATAGCAACGGAATTCAACATTCCAAAATCAACGCTTTCAGGAATCATAAAAAATAAGGATTGGTATAGATTTATTGTTTTATGGTGGACAAGTTGATTGTCACAGAATGAAGAACCGAAAAGCGGCTTATGATGTATGTAATGCAGGCTGGATGCCAAGATGATTTAATTTCTCATTTCTTTGGATTTAAAGAGGCCATGGAAAGACATTTTATTAACTCAGGTACCAAGGTACAGAGGAAAATTACAGACTTTTTCATTTAAGAGTGCTTTATCATTTAAGAGTGTACAAATTCTAGATATTTATGCCAATTTTGTACATTAACACTTTTGGTGATTTACATATGTTCTGTGTCATACATCTGTCGTATTCAACGCTAATTCATTATTGTATTGTACGTTGTAAATGCATTACCATATGCTTGAACTCTTATCTGGATAAGAGGAATTTCTGATAAGAAGAACTATTTCTTGGGTCCCTGGTGAGTTCTTATCAGGTCTGCACTGTATTAGCATCAAGTGGAGGCTTTGCACACAGATATCCTTCAGTATCTAAAAAAATCTTGATTTTAATATATGGTATCTCATAGGAAGGGTTTAGTTAACCATCTAATAAAATTGACGTTATTGTTTAAAAATAAATTATACTATGAGAATTCATGCGATTCCTCAAATATTCTTGTCTGTTTTTCTTTCTAGGCACTCTGCAACACTGATGAATGATCTCTTGGTCATATTTGGAGGATGGGACTTCCCATACTGCTACAATGATCTGTTTATCTTGGATTTGAGTAAGCAAGTCATTAATTAGCGTGATGTGTGCTAGTATAGTTGCTTGCACATAGCTTACATACAGTGTGGGAAGTGCTTTCTGTAATGTAGAGATGAAGTGGAGGAAGCTGGAGAGGAAACATTTTGGAGATTTTTGTGTATCCCAGAAACTTAGCAACAGATAAAATTGGTTTAATTTACTAGATAATTTGCCCATAAACAAAATGCTTTTTCTGAGACCTGTTTATGTAATGCAGAATAGTGGCTATCAAAATGTGCTTCCAACTTCTCTGTTCTTTCTCTCTCCCACATGGCGCGCCCCATCCCATCCCATATATATTTACACACTCTGTGGTCCATTGTTCGATCCCCAGTTGAAGTGGGATTTTTTAGACCGCAAGCGGCTCCAGGGTCCACCCAGCCTCATGAATTGGGTACCAGAGCAACTCTGGGAAGGTTAAGGCAGCCGGCGTGATGCTGACCACATCACCCCTAGTGTGCAGATGGTCAAGAAAATATGGGCCTAACATCATATTCTCAATGGGCAAGTAACAGGATCCTTTACCTTTTTTTTTTATATACACACACAGGAAATATATTCTATATTGTCTTGTCTTCATTCCAATTTCCATTCTTCTTTAGCAACTATGGATTGGTCATCGCCTAAAGTTTTGGGACAACCACCAAAGCCAAGAAGGTATGTAGAAATTTAATACGTTATAACCTCCAAAGTAAATTTTTTTTAAATTATTAAAACCCGTTCTTTCTTCTAATTATTGTGCAATATTATATCACTTGCACATTTGTGCTGCAGTGAATTTCTTAACCCCTTCGCAACTACGGGTTTTTCATTCCAAATGACAACACCATTTTCGGCTTAGTTCGTTCCCCTGAACGACAGGATAATTGTAATTTTAGGGGTCATATATTTAATTTGACTGTAAACAGTTTATCGTAAAAGGAAACCCATTAAAAGTATATTCTGAACCAGAGCACACAAACTCTGACCCTGAATCTGGGTAATCTTTACATTTAGTGCCATCGAGTATGTATAATATGTGTATTGAGTCAGCATTAGAACTAGGGTAACCCTAAACCTAACCTCAACCTTAACTCTAAATGGTACGAAAATACACATATTAAACATACTCGACGGCACAAAAGGTAAAGATTACCAGAATCTCAGTAAAAAGAGTTGTCAGAATCATTCAAGTTGAATAAATTCAACTCAAACAAGAATTTTCGTGCTCTTTTTTCCACAAAATGTGTATGGTTCGCTTTTGTAAAATCACTATTATCAGTTCTACCGTATTCGCTAGCAGTAAAATATTTTGTTCGTTTCAAGCTTAGTGGCCAGATTTTTCAATGCTGAATCTGATTATGCCCAGCAATTGTTGATACGGTTGTAAACAGAAGAGTTCTGGTGCTTTTAAAATATGACGTACGCCGTACGTCTTATAGGTGTATTGGAACGAGGTATCGCGCTACTTCCGTGATGTACTCCGTACGGCACAGCGACAAAAATTGTCAAGATTTATGGCGTACGTCATACAGGTGCTGAAAGGGTTAATTTCTATATCTTACAGTGCAGCCACTTAAGCTTTACTTGCTTATGTCAGTTTTCACTAACATGAAGCAACTCTTGCTGTCATGGAGAATTGTCTTCTTTGCCTTCATTTTTTAAAATCTAGTAACCTTGATTGCTCTTGACTAGAATTTAGGATAAGTCAAGTGATTGTTCTGTCCCAACTCTAAGTTGGACTTGCTTAGGCCGAAGTTCTGCCTTTGGGAACAGTGATTTTTGTGACTACATACTCTTATGGGTAAAAGGCAGTAACATGTTAACTTCTTGAGAGCCTGGTTTCCTATTTACAAATATAAGTCATGTAACATATACGACTAATGCTGTGTCTTGTAGTTCAGAGAATAGCATTGATTGGTTTTGTAATGAATATGTAAATGCAGAAATAAACAAGAGGAAACCTGAGTCATGTGAGTTGTAAACAAATAAAGAAAATAGGGGAATGAGAGGCACTTGTGTATTTAGAAAGTTATGGAAGTAATAGAATTTATAAAAGTGTCTGGGCCATTCCAGTCCTACATTTCATGGTTGCAATTATTATCAGGACAGCACCTACCTCCAGTTGGTGGACTTTTTTTTATTGTAGTGCTTAGCTGATCACAGGTAACGTTTGATTGTTTCTGGATCGAATCCCAAATGTGCTTGTTGCTTTTTAAATTTTTCTATTCTCTAGTTTCCTTCTATTTTCTGCATTTAAGACTTACGGGCCTTGGGTTTCACTCTTTATTTTCTACTCCTATATGAGTTTCAACCCCCAGACGTATGAGCCGTATAAACCTGGAGCTTTATGATTTTTGGGCATTCTGTAGCACTTTGACTTTTCCGACCCACTAGGTTATGAGTTTTCACTCTTTTTTCCTTGTGAAAGGTGCATGTCTTTTTCATTTGCATTGTATCTCCATACAGGTTGTTGGTGATGGAGAGCTTTGGTGGTAGCAATAGCTTCCACAGGTCTGCTAGTCCCAGACATTCCAGGAGGTGGTGTTCCTCTGTTTCTTCCTTCTGTCACAGTGGTTGCAGTATGGTGCATGATCTGAGGTGACTGCACAAATGCTTGTTGAGAGGTGCATGTCTTGTTCTCAACCTGAAGATTGGCCTCTGCGGCTTAAGTTGTTGATGCTGTTTCTAGGGTTTGGCTAAGACATTTCTGCATATAGTGCTCCAGAGTTGAGCCGGTGGCCCAGCGGTCCATCCGCTACTGTTTGCAGTTGTGTATAGTGTATTTTGTGCTTCTTAAGTTGGTGGGAATGTTCGTTTGCCGCATACTATCTCCTTTCTTTCCTAGTTTACCTTCCGTAGCACCATTTAATATAATTTTCTTAATTCTGATATAAAGTGACTAATTTTCGAACTGACAGATTCACAGATGTGCTGTTTGTAATTTTATATCACATCTTTCTTTCAGCTGGCATGCCTCTTGTGCACTATCCAATAACCGGATCTTCATCCATGGTGGCTATGATGGCGATAATGCACTTCATGATGCTTATATATTTGACCTAGGTAAAAATCATTATGTCGGTTGTTTGTCTTTTATCGTTTAATATAAATTGAGTAACAAGTGCACAGTGCAGTGGATACCAGCCCACTGCAACATTCCAGGCAATGAAAAGGCAGATAAACTTGCAAGGGGGGAGCGGGGTGGACTGCAACAGAACGATGAGACAACTTATGAAATAGCTAAAACAACTATAAAAGCCATATTCAAGACCAAATGGGACAGAGAACACCAAGGTCACATAAAAAATGATGCCTATCACCAGCTATCTAGGCGAGACCAGGTCATCATTTTCTGCTTACTTACTGGTCACAGTAGGTTGAGGTACCATCTATATCACAAGTACAGGATTGGTGCAACAGATCTCTGCTCCTGTGGCACCAGCTCTATGACAGCCAAATATTTGCTGCAGTCCTGCTCAACTTACAGCAGTGAACGGAGTGGCAGATGGCAACAACCCACTTCTCTCAAAGAAAAACAGTTTGGAGCTGTCAGGAACCTTGAACTATCATTATTAGAGTAATTAATGTAGAGGTCTGAGGGCGAACGAAGAAGAGTAACAAAATTATGAGGACTGTCATACTTGTTCTGTTAATAGTTAAAATGGTTATGAGTGGTAGTGAAAGAATTATTTCATATTCATGATAAATAATTTTTGCCCAGTTATTCACGTTTTGTACATTGTGTTTCTTGTTGGACTACATTAAATTAAACTTTCTTATTAACGTCTAGATGGGAATGCTGTTATGATTTGCTATTATAAGCATTGTATATTATTGTTAAGCTTTCAAAGCCTGTTTATTTTAAGTGCTTCCTGTTCATTTTTCAGACAATAAATCATGGCAGAATATAGCTCTGGAGAATGCACCATCAGCTAGGGCTGGGCATGCCTGCTTGCATTTGCCCTCTGACTATGAGAATAAGGATGAGGATGAGATAATTGTCTTTGGAGGAGGCGACAATGATGGCAGCTACTACAATGATATGCTGTCATTTTATGTGCCCTTTAAGCCCACAGTTGTCAGGTCCTGTGAATAAATAACACTTTATAGATTGTTTCTTCAGCTTGCTTATTTTTTACTGCCTTGTGTCTGGAAACTCAGCTGGCTTTTTAAATGGCATTTTTTTTTATTGGTAGTGTGAACAAAATATTGTTTAATTTGTAGTAATTACATGTTAATAGCATGGGACTATCAACTGCATCATGTGACTAATTGCTATAAGAATCACTGCAAGAGCACATACTTTAGAACATGCTTCCGGGAAGGGGCCAGCTGAAACTGTTCCCATGCTTCTAAGGGAGTAATAGAGGGACAAAAAAAAGCTATGAAATTACAAATTAAATGTTTATGAATATGCCAGTGTATGTGATTATTGATGTCAAACAACATATTTATTTATTTATTGTCAGATTTCCTTGGTCTGTTGCAATTTTATGTATAATTTACTTATTTCTTTGCAGCACACTGCTTTTTAGAGAAGGAAAAGGCAGCGAGGAAGGGAACTGGTCGCCCCACCTCTCGATGCTGAACCTAGTATAGTGAAGTCTCTAACACTTCACTACAGCAGTATCTGCTATGAGACTACCATTTTACATTGTTTTTAAGGCATTTTCTGCTTATCTATAGCTAAATTATGTATGCTTCTCTGTGTAGAGAATAAATGGAAATGATAACAGTATACAAAAGTATATGGTGGTAAAGCTACTCAAGATGAAGGAACATTTCTAGGATTGGAAGAAGAAAATATTAGGAACCAGACCAAAGCACCCACACAAAAGAAAAGCACTAACCATAATGTGTGAGTGAGAGAGAGTGAGTGAACACAACCCAAACAGTTGTTGGACCCATGCATACACAGGTGGATCAGTAACTAATGCAACTGAAAACAAAGGTGAAGGAATTTTCTAATACTAGGCAACTGTACCCAGAAAAGGTTTGTAGGAACGAAAATGTTCAAGCTGCTTAACAGCAGGGGGACTTGGCATTTGTTTGTCAAAGGCCTGTGATCCTTGGGGAGCTCAAGGGTGTTGACTGAATTAGAAGCAGATGCACTGAAAACTGCAGCAGAAATCCCAAAGACAGATGAGAGACAACTGATGTTTTCACAGATGCACTGAAAACTGCAGCAGAAATCCCAAAGACAGATGAGAGACAACTGATGTTTTCACAGATGCACTATCAATAATAACAGCACTTGGAAGCCAAAGAAACAAAGACTTAAATTGTTAAGAGCATTGCTCTATAACTTATGAAGGAAATTCAAGCATAGTTAATCAGTGAATCCTGTTTCAGTGCAGTATCCTTGAGAATGAAGAGGCTGACAGACTCGAAAAAAAAAAAGGTGGAAAACTGCCTCAAGAAGACACCACATATTTAATAACCTAAAGAAAGGAACCACTAGTGAATCAATTGATGTTTGTGACATTGATAAAGTGACTAGGCAACATCTGTTGCTGGAGTGCGCAGCATATAAGGAATGGAGAAAGCACATGTGGACGTTACCATGACCAGGCCAAAACTCGCTCTATGAAGATATCAGCAACCTGAAACCAACCACTGTTCTTTTGCAGTATATTCAAGTTGTCTGAGAATGCTGAAGAAGTATGGATGTGAATTTTGAACAGAGAACAAGTAAACATAAAAATCAGTTGCAGCAATATAAATTTGTTCATGAGGGGATGCGACACATACAGAAGATTGCAAAGAAATTAAATGAAACCTTAGGAAAAAATACTATTAAAAGATTATCACCATCATCAAGTGACATGCCAGAAGGCATAGATGATTATTTCTCTTTACATATTTCAATCTTTGCCATTCTCCATCAGTTATGTAGTTAATCTCCTTATGCCATGGTGTCAAGCCGTCCATTATCATCTGTATTTTTCTACATTTTTCTTTTCCTGTTTTTCCAGTTGCTATGATTTTTTTGCAACGACCTCTTTTCTCATGTGCAATGAAGAGTAATTATCTTTATGGTGTGTTCATTAGGTCTTCTCAAGATTTTTTCATAGGTGTTTATTCAACAAATGGATTGTTATCATTCTTTTGAGAAACCACAACTCTATTACCTCCAGTGAGATTTTATGGTTTATTCTCTCACTTTCCAGGACTCGCTTCCATACAAGTTGGTTTGATGTAACAACTTTGTCTTGTGTTAAGGTCAAGGATTTACAGCACAGTATTTTTTGCCCATTTTATGAAATGCTGTTTTTACTTGACACGTTCTGTTGATAATTTCAATGATGCATGTGAAATGTTTTTGACATGGTAACTATTTGAATATGTGAATGTATTTGTATATATTGTTCCTTTATTATTACTAATTTTTACATTCAGGCAGGAAGGCTTTTTCTTGGCAAAAACAACTGTTGCTGTTTTCATTCTATTCAGACTTAGCCATTTTTCTGCACTTCCTTCTGCAGTATTAACCAATATTTTTGTAGATCTTAATTTTGTACCATTTGCAGTGTGTCATCATTGTAGTGCACATTATTTGTATTTTAACCTCAAATCCATATTCTGGTGCATCTTCGGCTGATCCGAAGATTTTTTCAGTGTGTAGAAAGAATAGATCGGGTGAAAGTACACATCCCTGAGTCACTCCCTGTATCCAGTTTACTGTGTCAAAATGGCAGATACAACATTGAGTAGCAAGGTGCATAACTCGAATACTGAAAGGAATTGATCATCAGAGTAGCTGTACGTGATAGGCTATTCTAAATTTCATTCCTCTCTCTCCTTCCTCCCAACCCCCAGAGGGAAAAAAAAAACCTAGTGATTGTTATGGTCTTTTTGCCATAAAGTTATATTATTTGGCTATGTTTATTTCTCTCATTAAGCATGAATGATGCATATTGTCATGTACATAATTGTGTGAGTCTGATTACTTTAAATCAAACATTACCTGTACCGAAATACATTTGTAGTAAGCAGTCCATTATCTGACAGTATTAACATTCCTTGAAACCTTCTTTCATAACTGCAAAAAATTCTTGCAGCTAGTGGGTGCATCCACATCGAGTTACCAGGAAAGAATGAAACAGTGGGGTCAAACCAAAATTTCATCAAGAAGAAAAAAATTTGATAAAGTCTGCAGTATTAAATATTGTTTTCACAAGCACTAGTATAATGTTGATAATTCTGCATAAGAGTTACAGTAGGCCTATACATAAACATGTGTGTGCACTGGTCAATCGAATCGGAATTCCTTTATTTGCCGGATCAAGTGACCATTTGGGAAACTAGGTAGCAAAAAGCCCTTTGTAGTTCCCGGTGAGTTTCTGAAGTGGCAAAGAAAGAGTAGGACTTGGGCATGTCGTAAAAGGTGAGTAATAGGTTTGTGCATACGGCTGGAAACCTTATCATGTAGAACTAATTGTCATGTGACTGTTTGATGCAGGCTTCTTATATAAGAAGATCAGCTGTAGTTGTGGCTGCATGCTTTATAAGGAGCACAAAGGAAAAAAATATAGTAGCCATTGAGTGCAAATGGTCACATAAATAAATGTTCATTACTGTATTGCCTTAAGTATAAGATATTTAAACAGAAGATGCTTTTACTACATGTGTTTTTATATTGTTTTATAATTCCTTAAAATGTTTGACTTTTGTAATCTGTTTTGAAATACAGACGTTTAAATTGTTCCATAAGGATGGGTTCCTGTTGCTTCTGATTACTGTAAAGCTGAATAACACCGCAGTTAAATAATTATATATAGTAAATTACAAAAAATAAAACACTGCAAACTTAATATTATTTGCACAGTGTCAGCATATATACTGTAAATCTGTTTAATTGACCGCACATACATTTGCCAAAAGTTGCACAGGTGATATTTCATGTGCACAGCTTAGATTAAGAAGTACCGAACTTCTGCTTCCTAAACAAGGCACAAGGAAAAGAACTGTATTCAACACGCCAAATAGCATATTACTTGTATATGAATGAAAATGATATGAGAGGCAAGTAATTAAATAAGTGGCAGATATTTGGGTTTTTGATAAAGCATGCCTGAAAATTAAATAACGTACGCTGCATAAAACAGTTCAAGACCGCGCTCCACCTCCACGTGGTGGTCCTGGAAACAGTCTGCAGCAGTGCAGTCTGGCTGAGCGAGTGCGGATCGCAATGGGAAGGCTAACCCGGTCCCTAAAAAATGCCATGCTGAAGTCGGATGTGTCGATCGAAAGGTGCAGATATCACAGCTTAGGCGTAAACAGACACAACGCAACCACCGTCCTTTTCAGGGCGAACGAGGAAGAAGAAGACTGAGGATTTCCTTATTTTAATTTTCTGACCCTCCAAAGTATTCATTGCATTCTTCATAGGAATCACATCTACTACCTGTAATTTAATTTGTATAAACTGTCTTGTCTTATTTCTGTGTCAGTTTAGATTTACAAGAATATAAAACAATTTGCTAGAAAAATATTTATGGAAGTACTCTTGGCACAGGAAGTACCCTTTGTTCATCTGCAGTGATAGCCCCATGTTTTTAAAAAAAATCGAAACACAACAAGAAGATGAATCCAAAGAAGTCAGAATGTGGAAGGGAAATAGAGTAGAAAAATTAATGAAGCTAGGTTTTTGAGAAGACAAAAATCAATCAGATGTTAAGGAAAACTTTCTGGTTTTAAAGACAGCAAAAGAAAGTGCAACTGATAAATGGGATGATAGATTGAGAAGTATGCATAAGAAACCACTATTTGTTTTTAGCATAAAACAAACAAGGGAAAGCTGCGCAGGTGTCAGCAGAAATAGATTAGATTATATACCTGACGCCCTAGAACTTTGCATTACATGATGGGGATAAGCAGAAAATAAGAAACTGAACATTGGAGAAATAATGTTAACTACAGAACATGATGATGAATATGCACTTTATAGTGAAGGTGGGACTCTAATGCTGCCAAAGAAAGTGCAGAAGGCATTTGCAGAATGGGGCTCAGACTGATATGAAAATCGGTATATATCACTTGTCAGTGAACATTACAACATCTCACAACTTTAAAAAAAAACAACAACACTCGGAACTGCCAAAAGGATAAAAAAGATGAACATCATTCAGCATTGGCGCCAACTAATGACTATGAAAAATGTTGCAACAGACTTCACAATATCATTGATGTGAAGATGTTTTGTGATGAATGATGCAGTGGAGAGGATTGTGCTCAGTTGGGAGATGACGGTGTATTGAATGTATTTCTGGATGGGCAGCTGTTTATAGAAGTATCAACAGAGACAAGAAATATAAGTTGCAATGAAAGGAAATATGAAGGACTACTGGTTTTTCGTATTTCATTTGATTGTATCCTTGTTACTTATAAAAGTCTTTATCTGATTTGAGGTATCGTGGAATGTACTGCCTCCGGTGTTCCATATTTTTCCCAACATGTATATGAAGTAATATGCTCAACAAATAGGTCAACTAGTTTCACTGAATGGCAAGGGGGTAATAGAGCAAGTCCAACACAACAGTCCAAATAGTGGCAACTGATACAAGACTTCATGAACAGGGTTATATGAAAATCTCTAGGTTATATGAAAATCTCTATAATTTAGTTTCCTTCTCAGTAATAGTAATACATCACTTGTCAGTGAACCACACGACACGTCTCAAATCTCTACTACTTTCAAACAAAAAATAAATGTCCTTTAAATCTGCGTGAACCATACATATATATTTAAGATAGGAAACTATACAGAGCAGATAATTTAACCAATTCCACCTTTGTTGTAGCTTTCAACTTCTCTCCTATTTTTCTGCCAGGTGGAGACAATTGTGAAAGTAACCCTTCTGCTGAAAATAAATTACTGTCCTGAATTTCTTAGCCCGTAGCGGTTGTTCCACAGCCATCACGATGCCCTTTCACAGAGCCTCTTAAGTGCCCTTGATCTTGACTGTTCTTTCAAACCCAACAGTTTCAGTAGATCATACATTGAGGCAGCCACTAGACCTCTTGCACCTATCTCAACAGTCATTACCCTTGCGATCTCAAGTCTGTGACCAGATCATTTTATATATATATATTTGATGTGTGTGTGTGTGTTTAGCATGATGAAACAATGATTTACCATTCACTGTATAAGGAAAAATATCGTCCCATCAAATCAACGCCCACTCTTGTGCGTGTCGAGAACGATTTGCTAATGGCAGAAGGAATTTTATGTTAACGGTACTATGGATTTACATGAATTGCAAACGAATGGAGTTAAGGAAAGAGATGGAATATATTGCATTTTATGAAGGAGAAGACCATGCAGTTATATTCGCAAGGAATAGTTGCTATGTGCCTTAATTTCAGAGATATTTGAGGTAAAGTAGGCCAGCATGTTAAAAGTTATTGTGAAAATGATCTTTGCAAAATTGCTACAATACGTAGACAAAACTAATTTTAAAAAACCAGAGATGCAAAGGAAGCTAATGATCATCCCAGTAAAAGGATATATAGATGGAAGTAGTAGATTCCAGGACAGATGCCTTCACATACCTAGGATGCATAGTAACACCAGACGGCGGAGCAAGCAAAGACATCAACAACAGAATGAACAAAGCAAGAACAGCCTTTTTTAGTCTAAACAACATCTGGAAGTCCTCTCAGTACAGCACAAGCACAAAATTAGGATTATATCAGAGCTCTGTGCTTCTCTAGGGCGCGGAGAGTTACAGGGAAGGAAATGTCGAAATTGTCCTCTTTTCACACAACATGCCTAAGAAAAATTCTCCTAATCTTTTGGCCGAATACCATCACCAACCAAGATCTGCTTACTCGGAGCAAGCAAGAGGACATGCACACCATCATAGCTGGCAGACGCTGGAGCTGGGTTGGCCATGTCCTCAGAAGAGCCCCGATGCCATCACAAGAACAGCTATGCTATGGACCCCTGAAGGAAAACGAAAGAGGCCGACCAAAAACAACTTGGCGGAGGACTGGGGAGGCTGAGATGCAAAGAATGAACCAGATTTGGGGCACTGTACGAAGGATGGCCGCCGACTGAGCAAAGTGGAATCAGTTTGTTGTTGCCCTACAAGACACCACCAGGCATGCAAGCTATGGGTCGCCCATTCACTGGCCAGCAGCTGCTTAGTGGCCTAGTACAACTACAAGACTTGCAACTAATACTGCTGTGTAGTATTACTAAACCCAATGGGCTGATCACCCGTTTGCCAGTCACTTTGATTACGGAAACAACAACAAACGGATTGATTTGTCGTTGCCCTAAAGACGCCATTAGGCGTGATGGGAACAACGGCAAAGAAAATCTATTCGCTGTTGCCCTTAAGACGCCACTAGGCGTAATGGCCACTGACTGCTTTGCCGGTCGTTGGCTAAGGACGGAAGAAGAAGAAGAAGTATTACTGAAGGACATTCACAGAACTTAATGATACGAATTAAATGTGAAGAAATTCAAGCAGCCATTGTGAGTGGTCACAGCGAATTAACTATTTGTGTCATGATGAACAAACTGTTCGAAGATAATAGGCAAGACAAGAGACAATTTAGTTATAAAGGAAAAGTTAGATGAATTTTCTGTTCTATTTCCATGATTCCAGAATGTCACGAAGTGGTTTTAAGTTTATAGAGTTTGCCTGAATGAAAACAAGACCCTAGTATGAGAAAGTCTGAGAAGATAGAATTTAGATGGAAAATGACATGCCTGTGGACAGATGAGACTATTGGCTCAAGGGATAGAACCAGGTTTTGACTCGCCCTTGCCGCTTTGTGACTTCAGAAAGGCTATAATCTCACCCTCCTCTGACTTCCTTTAAATACAAGGAGATAAGGTGTATAAAACGACCACAGACACCACTATACAGACAATATAAAGTAAGTATACAGTAAATATATATATTTTTATTTACAGAATGGAAAAAATATTAAAAATACCATCAAAACATCAGTCAAGAAATGGCCTGCACTGTTGCACGGCCTGAAAACAAGTAACAATTAAATTGATAGACACCAAAAAAAAAAAAACCCCCAAATCACATTCACTCTTTCTGTCACCCTGCTGAGGAACAAAAAATTTGGTTAGTGATTTAAACAACTCGAATCTTATGGAGCTGTCAACTTTAGCCTCCACTCTCTAATAAAATAAGATTCTACTGTCTCAGTCCTGTTGACTCTTCCTCAACGAACGTCTACACCGCTTTCCTCTTGTTAGGCGATATGCACCGCTAACTAACACCACTGGAAATGCTACAATTAATAGACTTGGAGTAACACAATGGCTCAGTATCTATCCGTCAAGTGGATACTGAACAGACCCTACTGGTCCTGTCTATTTTCTCCCTCCTCTCTATCTCTCACTCTCTCTCCCTTGGTCTCAGTGTCTCTCTAACACTCGACGACTGATGATGCGGCGTCTCCGTTACACTCTTCTCTCGTTACTTTCAGGGCCTAGGTATGGTAACCCTGTCACCTGTTCCTGAATTCTGCGATGATGATGATGAAGTTCTGGCGTCAAGCATGAGGTACTTGATGAACTGTCGACAAAACTTCTCTGCTGCTGAATAGCTTCCCTCTTTTAACCCGCTCCGGAGTTAGAGGAAAAAAAAAACCACAGCCTTGATTTCCGGCTGTACGCAATTGAAACCAGTCTCACGGCCACCTGCCATTGCTAGAGACTATAATAGCGATGCTCTCGGCTGTATGATAAATAAACCCCGTTCCAGCTGAAGCATATGGACTTCACTGCCAGAGACCATAGGTTATTTTTCTTTGATCCGGACGATAACTCGAGTAGTCTGACCCTGAGATATGTCTTTTTGCCGTGGATAATTTTATTTGTCAAAATTAAACTCCCCACTGTTTCGCCGTGACTTGCTGAAATTAAAAGGAAATGCGTCTATTGTTACAACAATACAAAAAAATAATATTACCCACGTGGCACTTAAATCTCTCTCCTCCCTCTCCCCTTCTCTCGTTCTGAAAAAACCGATACATAAAATATTCCTACTCACGTGTCTCTTCATTCTCACTCCTTCCCCCTCTCTCCCTCAACTATAATCTGCCAGGTAAGTAACCAGAAACCTCCTGACCTGTCTGCCTCTTATCTATTTGTTACGCGAGGCTACCCACGTGTCCAAACATTCAAACTAGGAAATCCTTTGTCGAAATCCCGTGGCCTCCTTTTAAACATTTACACGTGAGGTTTCCTACTTAAGCCCCAATTTAAATGAAATCTCGCTATAGGAATAGTTTACTCCTCTAAGCAGTATAATCCACTTATAACATACATCTTTACTCTCCGACGGCATTTCTTACATTTAAGGTACAATAAAATAAAATTTAGTACACACAATCGATTCCCCATAAAATTACCTTTGTAAATACACAGGAATAAATGGTGGTTTTACATAACACTCTACAACTATGAGCCCACGTGTAGCTTATAACTTCACACGTTCCTATCTACTGCCAAAATCATAGAAAGAATAAGCACACTGTTACATTTACGTCGTTCTTCAAAAATGATAATGGATGGCACTATCGTTTAGAACTAAAAAGTTAATGTCTCCGAAGAAATTAACTACGGGCGAAATTCTCAAAAACCCACTAATAAATAAACGATAATAAAATCCTACATACCAATTATCGCTGTTGTTCCCCGCAATGGAGACGATAATACGAAGTCTGACGGCTGACAATATTTCTTACGATAGAGAACTTGGCCGCCGTTTAACTGGCTATTTATACACACCGGGGCCACCCCCGCGTGTTCTCTCCTACGCATAACCTACGTGTTCCCTCGACCAATGGAAACGCTCAGAAAAATAAACATAACTATGAGCTACGTCAATCAGATTTGAAAACAACGCGACCGCGTGTCCAAAAATGACATCACGTCCACGTGCGTTTCTGACGCGTCATTACAGGCGTGCCCGAAAATACTGTAGCGATTTCCGTAAACAACGGAAAATCGCGTGATCAGAAGAAAATAAAACTGGTCGAGTGTAAAATAAATCTACCGTCATAAAACGACCCCATTTAATTTACCTCCTCAAAAATACCAAACACGATATATATTCAAATGAGAAGAAATAAAATGGTGAAAATTCAAAATCAAAGAACAGGATCGGGCCGGTTGAAGGACAGAATTACAGTGCGGCATCACACAGAAGAGGACTTTTGTCTAGTTAATAATTGCAACTCAACTATTGAGTAACTGTAATTAATCTTTTATTCATTCAATTTTCATCATTCATAATTTGCACAAGAATAAATAAAAGATAGATGTATATAATAAATGATTCGGTAATTGTATTTCTCTGACTTGTCAAAATTTATATTGTTGCATTTTGAGTTTTACTGAATTGTTATCATAGGTGGCATCTTAGGCTCTAACTTTAATCTGATTACTATCTGAAGTAGAGACCTTCACAGCCGTGACTATCCTGTAATATCAGTGCTCTTCTCTGACACTGGGAATATTCTTTTGAGACAGAATTCTTTTCTGTTCTATCAGTAACTACTGAGGTATGCCTGTATATATATATAATGCCTGGGTCAGCGAGACATGAACAACCTATGCTAAGCATGAAAAAAAGGTTCAATACCTTCCATCTACAGTGTCTACGACATATCTGTTGCGTGCATATTTTGTCGCACATATTACAAAAATCGATATGGCTATTTAATATGGGAAAAATATAGACATTCATTCATTTGTGTATGAAAATGCTGTCTATGGTAAAAGCGAGAGAATCCATGTTTGATTCACACTTTTGATTATAGGAGTAATCGTTCTGGATATTGATCCGGCGCAAGGATATTGCGCTTACGTTTGTACTTATTTTTTAGGGCCAGAAAATATATTAATTTGCTTATTGTGTTTATGGCCTGAATTCATATGTATTACATATTATTAGTACAAGTAGAATCAGTCCTATATTGTATATTTTGGATGGGTAGGAGGGACTAGATTCTTGTTATTCCGGTCTAGCGGAAGTATGAGTTGTCTTAACAAGTCGTGATGAGTTCCGATGTACCGTGATAATGGCGGGTACGCACTTTTCAAAGGGCTGGTAGATTCTTAAGGAAATATGATTCATGAAGTGGTTTTCTTCTAAAGGAGATGGTATCTCTACTATAGTTTATGTTAGAGACTCTCCTAAGGTACGGTACAATGTATAATTCGGACTCCATGTATTGCCAGACCCTATTTTGATGATCTCCTGTCGATTCGACCTAGATGGAACATTGTGCTTCGTATCGCTAGGGTCGTGTTTTGTATCGACGAAGATGACAGACTTTCCTACAGCGGTTATGGCTACGTGAATTAACCTGATCACCGTAGAGCTGTATGGGAACATTTATGAAATCATTTATATACCCATTATAAATTAACTCTGGCTTATATTCTCCTTCCTATGAATGAGTGAACGACAACTCAGGGAGGCGGCCATGTTAGATTTCGGTCATCATATGTTTTGATCACTGCCAAGAGAACAGATTATTTATCCTATTATCGGACAGTGACAGGGAGATCTCAATCTTGCTAGAAACCCCCTCTTTCGTGGTTTCATAATATATGCTACAAACTATGGACGTCAAGTAACTTTAGTTATTTACCGATCTGCCTTCACTGACGCGTTTAGTCAGATAGGGGGATGCGGCCATAATGTATCATGACAATTGAACTTTTGATGTACTGCCCATTATTTCTGAATGTGTCATGACTTCAGATCTGCTATGTATACCTACAAATTGATATGTCAACATACCATGATGTACTCGTATGTCCCAGTGTGTACGTCTGAATAAATTGAGTAAACAAAGATTCCAGCAGTCTGCATTGGTGCCTTGTAGACACAAGTGTATGAGTGGTTATATTGGTCAGCACACGAACAGTACACCATTCGCGGTAATCACACTCCACACTTCTACTTCATACATACACCATCCTGCGTCGGTTGGAGTGACCAAGTTTAGGGCCTGCTTCCCCTGGAGCCTTTGCCTTTCCTAACTCAGGACTAGGGTGAGTTACCCATTTACAGCTGGGTAGACTGGAGCATGCCTGATCTCAACAACACACCACTCTTCCTTACAGAGCACACCGACTGACACTTTACAGAGTGGAAAGAAGAAAAGAAACTTTGGTATTTCATGGAAGGACAAAGTGATGAATATCGAGGTGCATCACGTGCTGGTCTTCAAAGCATGTATACACTGCTTAGACAGCGCAGACTACGCTGGCTTGGCCATGTCCGCCGCAAGGAAGATGGTCACATATATCTTCTACGGACAACTGGAAGATGGCAAAAACACAGTTGGGTGAGCGCAGCTAAGGATGAGGTTCAAAGATGTGTGCAAAAGAGACATGAAGGCTTACTTACTTACTTGGTCGTTCCCCTTCTACTGTGAGGTGTAGAGGTTTGGAAGAGAGAGCGCCAGACTATCCTATCAGCTGTCTTCCTCCTGGCCTGGTTCCATTCTAGTCCTCGGTCCTTCAAAGATTATCTAATGTTGTCCTCCCAGCGGACTTTGGGTCATCCTGGAATTATGGCTCTTAGTTTCCCATGCTTGTCGTGGTAGCCGATCTTCTCCCATTCTGCAGACATGGCCAAACCATCTTAGTTGGGACTGTTCTTCTTGGGTCTGCAGGGAGTGGGATTTTAGGCCTTGACATATCGTCTAGTTGCGGACCATGTCTCTTGTTATTTCAACCACCTTCCTCAAATACCTCATTTCTGAGGTCTGGATCTGGCTTTTGTGGGTTGTAGTCATTGCCCATGACTCACATCCATACGTCAAGACTGGGACATAGGTGGAGCGGTATACAGCCATCTTCGTTTTCTTACCAACTTCTCTCTTGCTGAGGAATCCTCGATTTATGGCCTGAAAAAGTCTCCCAGCTGCTGCTTTTCGAGTTGCCAACTCTTCTTTGATGCCTCCCTTCCGATCTATAACAGCTCCAAGGTATTTAAAGTGGTCGACCTGCTCCAGGACCTGTTCTCCCAGCTTAATCTGATGTTTTCGTTCCTCTCGTGATATCACCATGGTTTTTATTTTAGAGCTGCTTTTGACCACCCCTCTCTTCTCCAGCTCTTCCTTCCAGACTTGCAGGTTGGATTAGCAATCAGGGCAACATCATCAGCAAATGCCAGCTCTGAAATACAGACATGTCTCATCTTCCAGTACCCCACTGATACTTTCTTATTCTCTCCTTACATGCCTTGATGACATCGTCCATGAAGAGATGACAGAATATCACCTTGTCTTACACCAATGGTGGTCCTGAACTCTTCTGACTTATGGTTTGCTGTCCTCACATAATTTCTGCAAGACTTGTAGAAGCTCTATAGCATGAATCAGAGGTGCTGGAATGTTCTTTCTTGCCAAACAGTTTGCTTCAGGGGACCCTGTCAAACGCCTTTTCCAGATCTAAGAAACAGATGGATCTCACTCTTATACTCAAGAGCCTTTTCACTCAGCTGACATGAAGGCACTGGACACACATCCAGCAACTTGGGGGGATGAAGCTGCTGATCGCACCAAGTGGCGCCACCTCAGATTTGGGTTAAAGAAGCTCTTACAACAAGCAGAAGAACACACTGACAGGACCAACAGGACAAAAATAGCTGAGGTCTATCACCTGAAGTGCGCATCATTCCCATAGTCAGTTATGACTGATGGAGGCTACTATTACTTCCATCATGTCCCACTGCTTTGCCTACCTTGATTTTCTCCAGTGTTGCCTTTAGTTCTTCCATCTTGATGTCATCTTCACTACCATTGGTTTCCTCCTCTGCGATTATCATTTCTGAGACTTGTCCTTGCTCACCACTAAGAAACTCGGAGAAATATTCTTTCCATCTTACTATCATTTCTTTCAGGGCAGTAAGCAATGTGCCTTTTTTTGCCTTTTAAAGAGAGTATTGCTTTTCCTTTCTCACGTTCTTTAAGGGTATTGTAGAACAATGTCTGGTTGTCCTTGGACATCTTTTTCTAACTTTCTCCAAATTCTTCCCATGATTTCTGTTTAGCTGCTAGCACCTTGTTCTTTGCTACTGTTCTGAATTCAATGTTCTCTATATTTCTCTGGGTTTTTTCCCCTGCTGTGTTGTACTGTTCATCTGTTAAGCTCTATTTCATTCTTAAAAGTTTTCAGGTTTAGCGAAAACCCATACTTATGTGATTGTCCATGTGACTCTTCTTTGTTGGTTATGTTGATTTTTTGTCCGACTCAAATTATATTTCAGCGTGAGGACGAAAAGACAAAAACACACTTTCAGCTTCATGCAGGTCTCCACCTATGATGATCCGTCCACTGATTTTACTGTCGATCTATGTGACCTATAATTAAGATTATATGAGAGCTGTGTACTTTCTGTGCTTCTCATTGGTGCAGAATGCTGGAGAATAACGGAAGGAACTGTCGAAACTGTCCTCCTTCCACACAATCTGCCTAAGGAAAATTCTTGGAATCTTTTAGCAGAATACTATCACTAACCAAGAACTACTTACTCGGAGTAACCAAGAGGACATACACACCATTATATCTGGCAGACGCTGCAGCTGGGTTGGCCACGTCCTCAGAAGAGACCCCGATACCAGCACAAGAACAGCTATGCTTTGGACCCCCGAAGGAAAGCGAAAGAGAGGCCGACCAAAAACAACGTGGAGGAGAACTGTGTAGGCCGAAATGCAACGAATGAACAAGAGCTGGGGCACTGCACGAAGGATGACCGCTGACCGAGAAAAGTGGAATCAATTTGTTGTTGCCCTACAAGACCCCACCAGGCGTGATGGCCACTGACTGCTTTGACAGTCGGCGGCTAAGGATCAAAGAAGAAAGAAGATGTGACCTAGATTATCTTCATTTTTCTTGAAGTCTCTTATAAAATAAGAATAAAGTACTTGCAGTCATTATTCGGCGGCGACTCAATATTCAATAATTTTGAGCAATATCATCTCGCTTGTATCAAATGATTTCGTCACTACATCCTGTCTGATTCATAGAAATATATTTGGTCTGACAATTTTCTTGAAGCTGATAAAGTCATCCTTGCTAGTTGACTGCTGTTAAGTCGCCTTTCACAACAACATGGATGTAGCAAAGTTGATTTTGCTGGGGAGGTTATGATGGTATCCTAAAAGAATGAAAAGGTGTCTGCTATAACTGTGTGAGGTCAAGCACATGTAGGTCTCTGACTCTATAAATGATGATGATGAATTATGTGCAGAGAACCTAACGCTACCTCCCTAGGTCTCACACGGTCACTATTCTGGCTCTAGTGTATGGTGTACCTAGTGTCTAGGGGAGAAATGAAATGATGGTACACAACAGTCAAACACTTTAAGTTTCTATAAAGAAGATAATAAAACTAGCAGTTAAGTTTTTCTTTGAACAAATCTTTTTTTACAATTTATTTTGCCTGTCCATTCATAGCTTGTGGACAGGTCTTTGAAAATAAGGACAAGATAGTTTACAGAAAAGAACAATTAAAATTTTGGGACAATTTGCCCAATAACTAAAAAGTTATTATGTATTTATATATGTGTCTTTCCTGTAGGAAATATTAAAAGAATTCACTTTATTCATATAAAGGGAGAGTCACTGTAGATGAGGGCTGTAGTTCATCCTACCCCCATAAATGTCCTGTGTATTGTTTTGAAACACAAGAAAATGTCAGAGATGCCCCAGATGTCTAACACATCACCTGGGAGTCCTTGTTGTAAGATATTTCAATGTGTAGTTTCAGAAAGTTTCAATTTCACCACTCGCCAAAGCTCCTACTGGTATATTCGACAGCATATAAGTCTGGTTGGAGACTGGTTGGCGTTTATTAGTACTAAGCAGGTTTCCTGTCACCAGCCGGTAACAGGAACATAGACCCTCTGCAACAAAAGGACACCCTGGCCTTTTATCTCTGATCACTTATTCTAACACTTAATTTCCTACGTGGGTATGGGGTCAGCTTCGCGTGCCTTACAAGTGCACTCGCCCCGAATTGTACAGGACTCCCACCTTACTGTGACCACACCTCAGGTCCTTATAGCAGATACGCCACTGTACGTTCACATACTTTTCCTCAATACAATAATGTGGAGTAACCACATTTCCTTTGATATGATATTATCTTCTTTTCTTTTCAATTATATTTGCTTCAGGCATGTAAACAGTGTTCATTGAACACAGAGGCTTACTAATCTATGTTAATACAATAATATGACAACATAATCATAACAACATACATCAGTTAGATACCGTTTAATGTGAGGACTCAACAATGTCTGCTCCCGGCATGTCCTTCACTTTTTCCCAATAGCAGTATCTAACTTTGTAGTTGGACCAAACATATTAAATTTCATAAAATATCCTTACCACAATCAAGAAATATATAAACAAATGACGCTGACTGTGTGAAGAAATGGCCTCAGTTTCCTCCGAACTGCACAGACTGTGAATTTATTCTTTATTTAAGTTTAGAATTAACACAGCTGTTTCTCAGCGTATCTGAATACAATTTTTAGTTCAACTGGCAATGAATAGTCAAAGCCTTTTGCTAATATTTAATAGCACTGGCCAATCGAAACGTTCGACTACTTGAATTCAAAAGCAGTTTGAATGAAAAACCAAAATAATTTCGAACAATTTCTGCGTCTGGTGGTCGATTGGCCAGTCTGCTTTTGTCATGCCCAATACAAAAAGATGTTTCGTTTAGGATTACATTTTTCCTACCGCTCCCCTTTTCCATTCATACTCTTTTACCCAAGCGAATTTGAATGTACCTCCCTGCCTCTTTTCCAAGCTCGCGTCCCCCTAACGTTACCAAAAAAACATAAGCAGAAACGCCAGTCTGTCTGGTCGAGTGTCCGTAGATATTAGTATTTCTTCAATAACTTCTCTAATTCTAGGACTATCATATTATTTAAAGTACATTCTTACTCAGCGAACTCTACGTCATACTACCATATAATTTTTATGGGGAACTACATAATGGTTTAAAATTTCCAATTTATGTCATCGTCAATCGTCAAATAAAATGTTACACAAGTCCGCCATCTTTCCTCTCCCTCATCTCGCTAGCATGTATTTTTCAAATAACTAACTTGTTTTAGTTACGTCAGAAATGCTACCACTAGGAGAAAAATAAAATTGTCTGCGTGGTTGTGCCTTGGCTGGCTTTTCCGTAGTGTGTGTATATGCGTTGCAGACTGTGTCAGCGAAGCAGGGTGTTGACGGGGCGGGTTAAGAATAGGCGTTAATAATTAGTATTGTATCGTGTAATACTGTACTACCAAACAATGTAAGGATTACTACTAAATTTTGCGTTAAAGTTGACAGAAAGCGTTAATTCAGATAGCTATTATGCAGCACGCTTCCGCCAATCGTTAATTATAAGGCTAGACTACAAAGTGTATGCAGCAGATCGGGCAAATGTTAAATATTAGTAGTGTTTCTCGAAAACGAAACCAAAAGTGTGTCAGACTTTTACCGTGAAATCGGTCTATAGGCTTAGCACTGTGCAAAAAGCAGCGCTGCTGGCGTCGAAGATGCCAACCGTCAGACACATGCGGGCTAATGTATTTATTATCGTTTTATGCCTAAATCTTACTGAATTGAGAGTTTATTCTCGCAGATTTTGCTACAATGGACCAAAAAAGAAGTCCGACTTCTTAGCAGAACCCGGTGGACTCGAACTATTAATGATTGAGATCTGTTTTTCCATCTCACAGAACTCTTAACAACCTTTTTCTTCGTTCGTTCTCAAATATCTCTCTCTCTCTCTCTCTCTCTCTCTCTCTATATATATATATATATATATATATATATATATATATATATATATATATATATATATATATATATATCTGTCTCGCTCGCTGGAGGTCCCTTTCAGGTTTCTCTCGTCATCGTGCAGTGTCTCCCTCAACTGGGTTGGAGAACGTCATGCTGCCACCTTGCTCCTCTCACGAAGCTGACAGTCTTGTAGTACATGTTCTGCTGTTCGTTTCTCCTCCCCACGATGACACACATCTGTCTGTCCGGTTTTCAATTTGTTGATATTTTAGTCTGTAATAGCTGGCCCTCAGTCTTAAAAATGATCACATGATCTCTTGGTAAAGTGTAGTACGATTCTGCTTTGTCGGACCCTGAGTGTTCCCTAGCTATTTTTCTGTAATCTTTTTTATTATTATCGATGTTATCTCTTCATTCATTGACCTGTCTTCAATTTGGATTTTGCGTCTGCTTACTTTGGCAAGTCTATCTGCCTTCTCATTTCCATATATCTTGCAATAGACAGGGATCCACTGTTCTTTTACCTTTTTTTTTAAAATGTATAGCTGGTTTCCATTAGTGTTTTTACCATGCTGTCCAATTCATTGATTTTATTGTTGTTCTCGAGGGCAGTTACGACTGATAGGGAGTATATTAGGAACACTATCTTGTCTCTAGCAGAATCTTTGTTTTCTATGATGGTAACTGCAGCTTTTTTTTTTTTAAGTGCTTCTACCAAAGCTTTAAATTTGCTTGAGAAATTTCCAGTGGTCACTGAGATTCGGATTTCCTGTCCTTTTATTTAACTTTGCGTATAAACCTCTGTCGTAAATTTATTTTGAGAGAAAGAGTCTTGGTGTAAATGAGATAGTCCTTCTTCTTTCGTTCGCTTTAGAGTGTATCTGCAATGTTGTTTCTTGTATAAAGGCTCTGCCTGGTGTCCGTCACAGGGCGAGAAATGTTAGATATAATACTTTCCCATAGCGCTAATGCGTGGCATCCTGATTGCTGTGGTGCGCCTCTTGGCTGGTTGCCTCCGTCTTCAGCACCTTGACTTGCTAGGGCAGACTGTGGTCTTGCTCGAGTCTAGGAGGGCCTGGCCAGTCTTGGTTTTTCAGCCGCTGATGGCTGTACTTGAGCCCCATCTCCACGTCAAGGAGCTGGCCTTGATGGGGTAATGTAGAGATTAAATATGATGCTCCACAGAGTGCTGGAGGAGAGTAAAGACAGACTTATTTACGACAAATCGTTTCTCTCAATCTTCTCTTCCACTCTCCTGGTCAAACAATTATTTGCCAGTTTTCCAGACACACATCTGCGCTCACACCGATTTGGTGCTTCAGACACACAGACGACGTGGATACAACTATCTTAAACAAATATGAGGGATTTGGGCCTTGGTAGTCCAACACAGTACTATATATGTTTATGCCGTTTATTAGCATTAAACTCAATCACAACATCAAACAGGTGTTACATAAAAATTATCATAAGTACAGAAAATACAATTAACAAGGTGAGGATGGGGGTAAAGAAGATTGGTATCGACTAAGATCTTCCCGCTTATTAGACAAAGGTAAACCCAGTCCCAAGATAGATAGTTATCAGGAACATAGGTAGTGTAACCTAACTTACTTACTTAGTCGCTCCCCTTCTACCGTGAGGTGTAGAGGTTTGGAAGAGAGAGAGCGCCAGACCATTCTATCAGCTGTCTTCTTCCTGGCCTGGTTCCATTCTAGTCCTCGGTCCTTCAAAGATTGTCTAATGTTGTCCTCCCAGCGGACTCTGGGTCGTCCTGGAGGTCTGGATCCCTGGCTCTTTGTTTCCCATGCTTGTCGTGGTAGCCGATCTTCTCCCATTCTGCAGACATGGCCAAACCATCTTAGTTGGGACTGTTCTATTTGGGTCTGCAGCGGATGGGATTTTAGGCCTTGACGGATCGTCTGGTTGCGGACCATGTCTCTTCTTGTTACTTCAACCACTTTCCTCAGATACCTCATTTCTGAGGTTTGGATCTGGCTTTTGTGGGTTGTAGTCATTGCCCACGACTCGCATCCATATGTCAAGACTGGGACATAGGTGGAGCGGTATGCAGCCATCTTCGTTTTCTTACCAACCTCTTTCTTGCTGAGGAATCCACGATTTATGGCCTGAAAAAGTCTCCCAGCCGCTGCTTTTCGAGTGGCCAACTCTTCTTTGATGCCTCCCTTTCGGTCTATAATAGCTCCGAGATATTTAAAGTGGTCGACCTGCTCCAGGACCTGTTCTCCCAACTTAATCTGATGTTTTCTTTCTTCTCGTGATATCACCATGGATTTTGTTTTAGAGCTGCTTATGACCATCCCTCTCTTCTCCAGCTCTTCCTTCCAGACTTGCAGGTTGGATTGGAGATGTGCCTCTGATTTAGCAATCAGGGCAACATCATCAGCAAATGCCAGCTCTGAAATATAGACCTGTCTCATCTTCCAGTACCCCACTGAATACTTTCTTGTTCTCTCCTTACATGCCTTGATGACATCGTCCATAAGGAGTATGAAGAGGTAAGGTGATAGGATATCACCTTGTCTTACACCAGTGGTGGTCCTGAACTCTTCTGACTTATGGTTTGCTGTCCTCACATAATTTCTGCAAGACTTGTAGAAGCTCTGTATAGCATGAATCAGAGGTGCTGGAATATTCTTCCTTGCCAAACAGTCCCAAAGTTTGCTCCAGGGGACCCTGTCAAACGCCTTTTCCAGATCTATGAAACAAAGATGGATCTCACTCTTATACTCAAGGGCCTTTTCACTAAGCTGTCTGAGTGTGAAGATTAGGTCTTGAGTACTTCGGTTTGCTCGGAATCCGCACTGGACCTCATGCAATTGTGGCTCAGCTAGGCGTCGGAGTCTCTGCTCTAGGATTCTAGAGTAGATTTTACCAGGGATACTGAGAAGGGATATGCCTCTATGGTTTCCACATTGTCGATTGTCACCCTTTTTGAAAATTGGTGTTATGATGGCAATCTCCCAATCCTTTGGTATGGTCTTGTTGCACCATGCTGCCTGTAGGACCTTTAAGAGTAATAGGTCGCCTGATGCTCCCATGTACTTCACCATTTCTGGTGTTATACCATCATGCCCTGCTGCTTTGCCCATCTTGATTTTCTCTAGTGCTGCCCTCAGTTCTTCCATCTTTATGTCATCTTCACCATCATTGGTTTTCTCTTCTGTGCTAGTGGTTATCATTTCTGATGCTTCACCATGCTCACCATTCAGGAGTTCTGAGAAATATTTTTTTCCATCTTTCCATTACTTCCTTCGGGGCAGTAAGCAATTTGCCTTGCTTGTCCTTTATAAATTTGAGAGGGCATTGTTTTTCCTTCCTCGTGTTCTTTAGGGTCTTATAGAACAATTTCTGGTTTTCTTGTGCATCTTTTTCTAGCTTTTCTCCAAATTCTTCCCAGGACTTCTGTTTTGCTGCTAGCACTTTGTTCTTTGCTTCTGTTCTGAGTGTCACATATTCTCTATATTTTTCCATTTGTCCTGTTGTGTTTTTAGCTCCTAAGTATTGTTTCCATGCCATTTTCTTCTCTCTTATTTTCTCTTTGACTTCCTCTGTCCACCAAGGTGTCCTCTTTCTCTGGTTCCCAAGTCGGACTTCACCGCATGCTTCTGCAGCAGCTGTCTTTATGATATCCTTGAATTTATTCCAGAGGGTTTCCAAGTCATCAGGTCGTTCTTCTGTGTTGCTCACTGCTGTAGCAATAAGCCCCTGATATCTGGTCTTAATTTCTGGCTCTCTCAGCTTGTAGGTCCTAATGCTCATTTCTCCTGCTCGTTTACTTGGTTTCTTGTGTGATGTTGGGCAGTTCCTAGGCTGAGCAACTCTTTCAGTTGTTCGTTTGATTGTTAGCAGGTAGTGATCACTTCCAATCTCTGGCCCCCTCCAGACTCTTGCATCTCGGACATATCTGAATGAGCTTCTCCGAACAATGGCATAGTCGATCACTGACTTCTCATTCTTGGTTCGTTCACATCTAGTGTATGCATGTATGCGCTTATGGGGGAACTTTGTGTTTGTAATGATCAGATTCTGCTCACTGCAGAATCTAAGGAGTCGCTTTCCATTGTCATTGAGAGTATCTTCTCCATATCTTCCGATAACTCCACCCCATCTAGCATGGTCATTTCCAACTCTGGCATTAAAATCTCCGAGCATGATAACTTCATCTAGGCAGTCATCCACTGTCCTTTGAAGCAGCTCGAAGAATTCCTCCTTGACCTCTGCTCTCTCATCCTCATTTGGCCCATACACTATGACCAGGTTGACTATGGTTTCTCCTTCTTTTAGTTTTACAACCATAATGCGCTCCGAGACAACGTTCCATCCCTTGATACTATCTTTTTGATTTTGGGCCACAATGCAACCCACGCCCCCTTTAGCTCTTTCAGATATGGGTACACCACTGTAGAGCAACGTGTTGCCATCGAGATCCATGACTCCTTGTCCTTTTTTCTTCGTTTCCGTTATAGCCAGGATTTCTAGTTTTGCTTTCCTCATCTCTTCCACCAGCTCCTCTTCCTTCCCATTTATACTTCTTGTGTTCCAAGTTCCATAAGTCGTAGTCCGTAGTCCGTTCCAGTTCGTCGCCTTAAGAATCAGTCCGGTTTTCTCTCTCAAACGTATTACCCGGTAGGCAAGTTAACAAATGGTTTTGCAAAAATAAATCTCCTGTCATTCATACACTCTGTGAGGATCCACACTCATATACACCACACACTTACCGATTGCAGCATCAGACAATCCACAGCATGATATACACAGTAATTAAACTCTTTACGTGTGAAAACTGTCTAGTCCTTCTATGTCCCGCCCCAGATAATGCGAGGTTTCGCTGAGAGCAAATATTCCCGCTTATCGCCGGACTTGAAGTTCTAAGAGTTCTTGTGTTTTATTAAAAAGAAACGAGTCTATGGGATGGCACTGACGCAGTTCGACATAGGGGTGAAAAATGAGGTGATGGTATAATCCTTCAGGGCGTGATGATAGCCACTGACCGGTAAAGTTTTTAATCCAGTGAGGAAAAACTAGGCTCGGTCACAGTCAGGTAAATCGGTATTCTCTCACATTTAGAGCCGTACATAAATTATTGCTACTGGCACTGTTCATCTTCCAGTTTATCTCACAGATTGAAATTTAAATTTGATGATAATATTTTAAATGTTCTTGGGTAGGCTTTCTTTCATGTAATTATGACAGCTAGGCCGCATCGGACCGCCACAAGATTAAATTTTAAAAAAATGTCTCATTAAACTGTCTGGAAGTTTAAGAACCGAGTATGGAACTCTCTGTATGATTTATTTATAATACTGGGATCGCAAAGGTGATCATTCTGGAGAAAAAGATAGAAAACCCATGACAATCATAATCATACTTCAAAAATCAAATAATATTCTTAACGCGCGATAAATTTACCGTTAAGGCTATATTATATATACACTCGCGTATTTAATTATGTATTTAGGAAAACCCGTCACGAGTCTAATGATTAAAATACACATCTAGATATATATATAGGACTTAACTAAATTTATTAATTATAAATTCCTTCGCGACTTTAAAAGTTACTTTAACATTTAAACATTTATTATTTTTGGAAATGTTATAATAGATATATCATTAAATTTACCACTGGAACTTTTGGGATGAGTTTAATTAAATAGATTAAATAAACACAAAATCCAGTGAAATAAAATGAAAGCACTAGACCACTGATCACTTTAACAAATATATTATACCGTGCACAGAAAAAGAAACACTCCAATTTGTAGCCACCAATTTCAGATGGGAATCTAGCAACTTTCTACGATAGCTAGTGAATCTAAAATCTCTGGCACTGGATGATAGCATGGCTTTCTAGTGATCTGTATATATTTAAAATGGAATTAAAGATGAGGGGGGCATGAGAAAGTTGACACTTTTTTTGATCTCAGGAGACTTTCGGGGATCTGACCGACAGACTAAAGAGAGATGCCGTCCCCTGGTTTCCCGTTTCCCCGTTCGTTGCATCCGACATCTTCCCCCGTTCGCTCCGTCTGCGGTCGGTTTAGCGCTTAACATGGAGGTGCGGAAAATGCCGGCAAGAAACTTCCCCGTTCGTTTCAGGGACCACTACTGCTTTGATCTCTCCCGCTCAACGTTCCTGAAACCACTTCCGTGTCTGTTTGATCTTGTTCCGCTCTCTCTGTTTGAAGTAGGCAACGCCCCCACTGCCCAAGTTAATGAAAATAACTTCATATCATTGCTCAGGCGATGTCCGTGGGCGTGATTTAATCTCTCCTTAAATCAATGCGATGACCAGAATGAACGGTAGATAAACTGTCCACATATTAATCAGCCAACGTGTTGGCCATCTGCGTGGAACGGTTTCATAGCCATGAGTCCAGGTGAAAACAAATTCCCGTTTTTATGAAGAGTTACCAAAATATTCGGGGGCTCTGGTGCTAACGAAGGGGTCGCTACAAAGGGTCGTGCTACAACGATTCAGGGCCAGCTGAGTTCGTCTGTGACAACCTCCATAATTTGTAGCGCTTGTTGCTGATCCATCTGTATATATGTGGGTCATTTCTGTGGTCTGGTATGTCTATGTGTTGTATTTCACAGTCATATGTTTCCTCGCAGCATCTATTAGACTGGCTTTTTTAAAAATCACTTCTGGTACGTTGTCAATCTTGTCCTGGAACATTATTCTCTTCTGTGGTGGGAATGTGCTGCTTATCGTTAGGGGTTCTGTCTTTGCCTATGCAAGGTGTAGTTCGATGGGGGAAAGCTCTTTTGCTTCTCTGGAGTTTGCCTCGGCCATATTTATTTAATATGCTGCTTAATCTCTTTCTGTAGCTTAGTTTTAAGTTAAATGCCATATCTTAATAAAATCCACATGAATATTCTCAAAGCTAATTTTAAATAATTATGTTTTATTTTCTTTTTATTTCTTTGTCTGGGAAGTGCGGTTTCGCAATAATTGTTGTAGCAACACTGACAGTGTAAGTAACCCTATTTTCATCATCGCAAGTTCTTTTTACCAATACCCTGGCATATTGTACATGTTCCGGACATCCGGTTCTTACAAGATCTTTGTTTACTCCTAGACCCTTAGCTAGAATTGTGGAATATACGTTTTGGCATCGATAAAATGCTCGTACATATTGTTCATTGTTCACAGTATGTTACCAAAACACTGCCAGAAGATTCCGTAAATGTTGGTAATTTGTTTGATGAAATCGGTTTAAAGGTATGTAGGGGTTTTATTGTTGCTCTGCATTGAAAAATTCCACATAAGAAAGCTGGCTAAAACTTAAAATAATAGAGTTAGCGATTTTCTACTTAGGCCTACACAGTAGCAACTGAGAATTTTTATTTAAATTTAATGATGAAAAATATCCCGTTCAACCGCTGGGTTAGGCCCTATAATAATAATAATAATAAATTCTTTAAGCACCAAACACGGCGCATAAGGCAGAAACCAGTGCTCTCCAGGTTGTACGTTGTGACGCCACTCCTCTTAGCTCTTGCACATTGTTTAATCCCAACGTTCTTCCTTCTCTTATTATTGTTCTTCTGAGTGTTTCTTTTGGTCTTCCTTTTTTCCTCTTACCCTCAGGAACCCAAGTGAGTGCCTGCAATGGTATTCTGTTGTTTTGCATTCGTAGGACATGACCGATATATGACCATCGTCTTAGGCCCTATAATTAAGATAGGCTATATCTTGTTTTCAATTCCAAATAATATGAACAGCTGCCGATATGGGAAAGTGGCATTTTAAGCCTATCAAAAGTCATATGTATTGTAAGAACAGCATCAGACCTTCACCTTCCCAATTACTAGCCTATATATTAACTTTTGTTCTTGTTAAATAATGTTCGACTATATTATGCAGTTCCCTAGGTCTGTCTATTTTTATAACACATAAGGAAAAGAAACCCGAGGCCTGTAAACAGTAAATAAATATTAGACAAACATAAAGGTATGTTTTCAGGCACTTGTAAGAAATAAAGAAGTAGAAAACTAGACAACAGAAAAACAAGAGACGTGAGTGGCTTACCTGGGACTCGAACCCAGGACCTTAATAGGCTGGACTGCCCATGGTAAATCCGTCACGGCAAAATTCCAAAATGGTTGGCTATACTTTAAGAAAATAGCGTTTTTGGGTTGTTAAAATTAAAAAACAGCTCTAGAAAGGAGCAAAAGATATGAAAGCCGATTTAACGTTGATCGGACCAAATGGGTCTAGAAAGAAGTACGATATATCGGCTTTTGGGACTTAAAGAGTTAATTCTGTCTAATTTAATCTTGTTACTGTGTGCAGCAGAGTCATATATTATACTTCCATAATCTATTTTTCCTCTAATAAAAGATTTATAAAAAGTGAGCATTTTCTTGCACCCCATCCATTACTTTTCAAATACCTCAACAAGTTTTTTTTTAATAATCCTACCTTTACTGAAGATCATTCCCATTGTATTATTTGTATTCAGCTGAAATCCCCATTTTGTCATCCATTTACATACTTTATTTAGTTGCTTTTGTAGATCCTTATATAAATTTGGCAGATGTTTCCCAGTTCTGCATATAGTTTATTTTTCATATTAAATTCCTCACCTAAATCATTTACCATTATTGTAAAAATTGGAGGTATTACCGATCCTTGAGGTATTCCATTTTGTTGTTCATATGGTTCTGATCTGTCACTGTTTCCCTGAACAGTGAAATATCTATCTTGCAGGAAATTCTCCAAATAATTACATATTTTACTGGTTACTCCTATCTTCTTCATTTTAAAGAGAGCACCTTTACTCCAGCATTCAACATAAGCCCTAGCTAAATCTAAAAATACTATCAGTTTTCTCTTTCTTTTGAAATCCTGATTTTATTTCATGTTCCAATTTAATTATCTGATCCATTGTGCACCTGTTCTTCCTAAATCCTGACTGTGTTTGACTATATAATTTAGTTTTTTCCAAATAAAACTTTAATCATTTATTTACAATGGTTTCTAATCCTTTACCTAGATGGGAAGTTAAAGAAATTGGTCTGTATGAACTGGAATCATGAGCATCTTTTTCTGTTTTAGTATTGGAATAATTAATGCTGTTTTCCATGTTTTGGAAATTTTTCCTGTATTCCAAATTTTGTTAAACATGGATGTTATAATTTCTATGGTACTTTTTGGTATGTAGCTGAGAATTGGTTTGACACTAAATCCATGACATTTGCTCCTCCATATTTTGCTGTACTTACTAATTACGACAATATTAAAGTTTTAATACATTCTGATTTTCAGAAGTGCTAGTGCTTATCAAACAACAGAAAACAGATTTATATGATGGAAAGAGACCTAGCAAATATTGTGACTATGGGTAAAATAGAGGGCAAAGGAAACAGATAAAATAAAATAAAATTGACAGCTTAACAGCATGACACAGAAAGAAGACAAACAACCAATGGATGAAAAACATCAGGGTCAGTGCAGAGATGTCACCTCTAAACACGGCACATGATGATATAAAAGTTAGGCACAAGACCTAGACATAAGCCTTACAAAGAATTTTGAACAGAGCTGACTTTTTACAAGACAGTAATATCAGTAATGTTAATGTCTCATTTTAAGTATTGAATGCAGTGAGATTATGGCTTGTGTATTTATGTCGAACTTCAAGACCTTACCTCTAGACTGGAGAAAGTAACACGAACGTATGGGATGGAAATTAATATAGAAAAAAGCAAGATATTGGTGAATAGCCATAAGAAACATGTTCCAACCAACATTACTTTAAATGGGCAAACGTTAGAAGAAGTTAACACCTTTAAATATCTGGGGTCCTCTATATGTTGTGATGGAAGATCAAGTAAAGAAATCAAGATAAGACTTGAGATGGCCTCAGCTGCCATGACAAGGCTGAATGTGATCTGGAAAAGTAACATCAGTTTTCCTGTGAAGATCAAATTATACAAATCACTTGTATTATCTATTCTTTTGTATGGGTGTGAGGGCTGGACACTCACTGCAGATACGGAGCGTAGGATTCAGGCTTTCGAGTATAAATGTTATAGAAGAATTTTGCGCATTTGCTATAAAGAGCACAAAACAAATGTCTGTGTTAGAGAGAAAATAAACACCTATGCAGGCCACCAAGAACCACTTTTGTCAGTGAAACGTCAAAAGCTCGCCTGGTTTGGGCATGTAACTCGTCATGACTCCCTTTCGAAAACGATCCTCCAGGGAACAGTCGAAGGTAAACGGAGAAGAGGAAGGCAAAGAAAATCCTGCGCTGACAACATCAAAGAATGGACAGGGCACGGTTTTTCCACACTTGTACACATTGTTGAGGATAGAGAGCAGCGGAGGACCCTGTCTGCTGATGCTTCCACCATGGCACCCCTATGACCCATGACGGGTTACTGGTTGAGATGAAATGAGATGATGATTTATGGTTAACATTTGCTGGAATCTAGGTACTTTTTGTGTCACAATTATTTAAAATGCTGATGTTTGTTTTCTCAGGACTAATTGTTCTAAAACAACAGGTTAAAAACTACAATGATCATATAACAGTTATTAATACTGTATTTTCACTTTTATCTCTTTGTGATTTGCAGGATGTTAACAAGTCATCTTTCTTTATCTTGTGCAATGGGCGAAAAATTGCAGAAGATTTTAAAATTGAAGATGGAAAGACATACCATATTATTCCAAGACTTCCAGGGGGCAAAGGCGGTATGTCAGTAGTGTTTAGGTTCTCATTGTTAGATGTATTGTGTATGAAAAATTAAAAGTGAATGAAGTATTTTTTCCTTGTGCTAGCTTAGCTTATTGGACAGCTCTGTCTGGAAAGATGTTTACTTTAGATTTTTTTTTTAAAGAAAAAATATCCTGTTCAACCTCTGATGGGTTATAGTTAGGATACATAGTGTCACTAATTCAAGATTATAATTTTGATTTTCGATATCTGAATGTGGCATCATTTCACCCCCTCCCATTAGTCTAAATAGAGTAAATTTTACTAAGATGTTTACCATGTGAAGTGATATATTTCAGTGTAGAAATACGTGCCTTATGCTTTGGCAGACTTAAATAAAAGCATTATAAGTTAATAGCATTGATGCATTTAAACATTAAAAAAAAAAACTTTCATACGGCATCACCATTAAAACGTCACTGAGTGTTTCCAGAATTAACTGATATCATTCTTTCAGTAATGCACAGTTCTTGTTCTGTCAGGAAAGAATATTGTCTAGGTTGTAATTTTGTGACTTAGCTTCAGAAAATCAAACCAACACAATCCTATTTATTTAACCTGGCTTGTCATTGCTGATTTGATTTATCATGGATATAGTTTACATGCTGATAACTAACATGCTGTTAGTTTGATTGGCAGTGCTATAGTCAAAATTTATTCATTGTCTTTAAGCTCCCTATGCAAGATATGCTTTCCAGTGGTTCATGCCAGACCCCCCTGTCCTGTACCATCCATTTAAGTTTTTCCCATGTCATCTCTGTTCTTTTTTTTTTGTCACCTCCAGTTCTTTTCTTCTCGTTTTCTTGGTTCTCCTTCTATGTTCTTTTTTTTCTTCTCATAACAATGACATGCCATATAGTGCACTGTGTCCTACCAAGTGTCAGCTTTGTCCACTGGTGTTTGACCCGCTCTTTCAGCCAGTTCCACAATAGTGATCTAGTCGCACCTTTTTTAAAATTTATGTTCTTCACAAGCATCCATTTATGAAAGTCTAGCTTCGTGGTTGTCATTTGTTGTTGTTTTGTTTTTATTTGTTTCTCCTTCATGCAGTAGGCCTGCCTTGGCATACGAGCTGGTTTAACTGGCATGTGGTCAACATACTGTTATTTCTGATTGTGTGGATGTGGCCAACATTGTTTTTATAGTGTGGACGTGACCAGCATACTTTTGTTTTGATTGGTGTGGATATAATTAATATATGCATGGAGGCATATCTGGAGTCATCTTTATATAACTACTAGCTATGCACAATGCTACAAAATACATTTGTGGAAGTGAACCTCTGTCTTTGATGCTAATTACACCCTCATTGACTTAAAATCATCCACACTTCCACGGATTCCCCCTGTGGGGAAACTTGTTGAGAACCCAGCATTGCACACACCGAACTTAATGGTGTTGGTACTCGTGTGTTTCCCACGTTGATGATAGCCATCAACGTGTAGGTCCAGAGATCTCTTGGTGGCACAGAAAGATTAGGGTAACTGCTTCCTCGGGCACATCGTACAACCTCGTCACGTAAAACAAATTGGCTACATAAACCATCACTGCAGGAGCATGCAGATTCTTTGTGCCAGTTTTCTTGCAAGGGGCCAGCTACAATGGTGGCTCCATCCATATAGTCAGGGTACTGTTTAACCTTTAGCACGCTGCATTCTTTGGCGAAAATTTTCGCCTGCAGCTGCATTCTTTTTCACAGCGTCCCGTTTCTATAGTGGGTGACCCTTAATGTCTCGTTTTTTGTGGGCAAAATGCTATATGTTTGGAATTTATATTAAGGAATGGTGAAAGGATGATATAAAATTTGTTTGTGTACATATGTGATGTGATAGGAAGAGAGGAAAGGAAAGATGAAAAAAACGATTTAAAAAATTTTTAAATTTAAAAAAATATTTGGCTTTTTTATTTCGTGCCATTTAAAAAAAGATTTAAAAAACAAGCAGAAACGATGTCGATATCCCTTGATCTCAATGCCGTCGGAACCAAGAGACCAATACAAATCAAATGAAAACAAAGTAGCAAAGCAACAAACGCTCTCGTCAGCTGTGACATTCGAACTGAAATTCTTGCATCTTTCCGTATTCATGTAACCCCTAACATTTACATACTAAAGGCATTAAATACTTTAGTTTCCATGTCAGCATCAAACATATTCTGGTATTCTTATATCAGACAAAAAAATTTCCCCACCGCATGGCTGTCCAGAATCCAATAAATTAATAACTATCTGGCTGTGTGTTGATTTTTCATATCATTTCCTGTGTACAAAAAAAAATGCGGAGGGGTGCAGTACTTTTCTTGCAAATATTACTTCACTTTCTTGCACTATCAGTTTGGTCAGAGGTGAATAGCAAACACACAGACCTTACTTACTTCGGCGACATGTGTCGCCTTCTACCGTGCTAAAGGTTTAAATTGTATGGGGCTTAATGTTGTATTGTTTTCTTTAACGTCGGATGAGAGACATCAATAATGAAAAAAAGTGAGCAGTAAAGATATTTACACTGAACTGAGATTTTTTGCACTGTACATGTTTAATTTTCATATAACATTAAATTATTTAGTTATGTAGTCAAATAATTTGGTATTCTTTATCAGAAAATTTTGCTGTCCAGTTTAATTATTAATAACTATCTGGTCTGTTCTGGTTTTTCTATCATTTCCTGTGTGCTGCGGAGGGGTGCAGTACTTTTTATATGCTTCACTTTCTTGCCTATCAGTTTGGTCAGAGGTAATAGCAAACACAGACCTTACTTACTTAGTCGTTCCTCTTCTACCGTGAGGTGTAGAAATTTGCAAGAGAGGACGAGAACCAGATAACTGCCAGTGCCTCTGGAGCTTTAAGACAAAATTGTCGAGATGGATAGGACATACTTTTAGGACACAATAGAAATATGTGCTGGACCAGAATCCGTGGGTGGAAGCTTGTCTTTATATCTAGAAGCCTTTCAAACGGCTTGCTAAAGAGGCGGAGAGAGAACGCGAACGAGAACAGAGTAGACAAGAGAGACTTGCTAAACAGCTAGCACAGCCTCAACATAAATTTGATGATTCAGAGTACCATGAACAGCGAGCCAAGATGCAAAAAGATTTACAAGATGCTCTCAGTAAAGGTACATGTCTTGAAATGCCTTATATCATAGCTAAAAATTTAAAAGAAAGTAAAAATTTCAGACAGACAAATAAGCAGCTTAATGTTAAAGATTTGAATGTGAAATGCTGAAAGTGTAGAAAGTATTAAAAAAAAAGAAAACTATATAAACTTGAAAGCACTTTAAGCAACATGCATACAGCTTGATTTATGTACCCCAGGGCTTAAAACTCCATTTAATATAACATTACCAGAGAAGCCTAACCATTCCCCATTACGACACCATTTTCAGCTTAGTTCGTTCCCCTGAACGACAGGATAATTGTAATTTTTGGGGTCATATTTTTAAATTGACTGTATACAGTTTATCGTAAAAGGAAACCCATTGAAAGTATATATATATTATGAAAGAGCATAAAACAAAGTTTCAGAATATGCTAATCAAGGCCAACATAAGTTAAGGTCACAGGGTACATACATAAATGAAAATTGAGAGAAAAATAAACAAAAATTATTTGTATGAGCCACAAAAGCTCTGTTGTTTTCATTTTATTATGATAAAAGAACATGGAAACACTGCTGGCACTTGTTTTGTTGAGTTTGCTTACATTTTTACAGTTACAGGTTGGGCTGAGTGTGGTAAGTTTCAAAGTATTCCCCAAGGCACAAACTCGGCTTGCTGGGGCACTTCGGACAGTAATACAGAGTCTCACGATGAATGCCTTTATTGTAGCAAATTCTGCACCTCTTCTGTGGTCTGCTCTTTGCTGAGTTTTCAGAGGGGATCTGGTGGATGAAATGCCTATGATTTAGTCTGGCAACATTTTCATTTTCAGCAAGGTTGATTTCATCCCTTTGGTAGATAAGATGAGCAATACAGTTACGACTAAAGAGTAAAAAGTCCTCTTTTCCACCAGTTGTCTTCCTGAGGTACCAGGCATTCATAATTGCTAGTTGTATGAAATGAACTCCTAGCTTGAGGTACCACCTAGTGGTTTTTCTTGCTGCACTGATTGGTTCTAAGATTTGATCCATTCGGTCCACACCACCCATTCCTGTGTTGTAATTTGAGATTGACACAGGAAGTTAGGCTTCAGTTCTGCCTCTACAGATTTTGGGCACAGTTTCAGCTGGGAAAGCACTGGTCAGCATAAACACAGATTTCTTATCAATGTACTTTTGGGCCAGTATTTTTCCTGATCTAATTGAGACAGTTTCCCCTTTCTTTGCTGGGATGGCTATCAATTCCTTGGGGACTCAATTACTAGGAGCTGTGCCTGTGCATAGGGTCTCTTTTTCTGACGGTTAACTGATGAGAGGCACAGAGTTGTACCAGTTGTCTATATACAAATGGTAGCCTTTGTTGAGAAGTGGAGTGAGCAGCTCCAGAGTTGTCTTGGCAGTAAGTGAGAGCTCTCGACGGTCGTCAGGGATATAGTCGTCTATGTTGTACAGTGGGTCCTGCTTCCCGGAGTACACTCGAAAACGATATAGATAGCCTGCCTTGTCGCACAAACAGAAAAATCTTAATGCCAAACCTGGCCCTTTTGAGTGGTATGTACTGTTTGAACAATACTCTGCCCTTCCACAGAAGCAATGATTCATCGATGCAAATGTCCCTTCCGAGGCAGAAAGCTGTTTGGAATACAGTGGAGAAATGTTCCAACAAAGGTGTAATTTTGAACAACTGTCTCTTTCCTCGGCTGTATGGGGAGGCTCATTTTCATTATTGTTGAAGTGGAAGAATTTCATCAGCAGTTGGAAGCGATTATGACTCATGACAGCTGGGAAGAATGCTGTAAGAAGCAAACTGTCAGTGCTCCAATAATTAGTTTATCTTGGCTTGTGAACGATTCCCATAAGAAGAATTAAGCCAACGAACCGCTTCATCTCGTATACATTTGTTTCCTCCCAAGACCTGAAGATTGATCGTTTTGTTAAATTTGTCCATGCAGCAAGATATTGTGAGGCTCTTCTGTTTGTCTCATTCACTATTAGTATCCAAAATTTATAATTCAGAAACGCATTCATGAAATCATGGCATTCACAATCAGTATGATCAAAGAGTAGACCAGACTGTACTGTAAACTCAAGCCAATCAGGCTGGGCACCATGGTTTTCTTGTCTCCATTCATGACTTATGTTTGCATCCACATTATTTTCTTCCTCTGCCTCTGGTAACTCTTCGTTACTAGTGTCTTTTAGGTGACAGTCTTCCTCATCACTGTTGTTTTTCTTTCCGAGGTCTAGATCTTGACATTGTCTTTCCTTGTTTAGGTGCAGATCTTGTTTTCACTGTCTTTCCTTTTCCTTTCACTGATGAATTATTCTGAACTAAACTGAGTGAACTAGATCGAATGTTACTGCTATCATTCACTTTCCTCGTTTTAGCAAGCCTCTCACTATCACCTTGCTTCAGATCTAAATCTACACCAGAGTCTGATTCTGAACCAGACAACACATACTCTGACCCTGAATCTGAGTAAAAAGAGTCGTCAGAATCATTCAAGTTGAATAAATTCAACTCAAACAAGGATTTTTGTGCTCTTTTTCCACCAGATGTTGATGGTTCCTCCGCACTGGCTGCATTGATGTTTGGCCTTTGTGAAATCGCTATTATCAGTACTACTGTATTCGCTAGCAGTAAAACATTTTGTTAATTTCAAGCTTAATGGCCAGATTTTTTCAACGCAGAATCCGATTATGCCCAGCAATTGTTAACAGAAGAGTTCTGGTGCTATTTAAAATAGGATGTACGTCATATAGGTGAATGGGAATGAGCAATCGCGCTACTTCAGTGACATACGCTGTACGGCATAGCGACAAAAATTTTGAAGATTTATGCCGTACGTCATACTGGTGCCGAAAAGGTCAAGGGCAGCAGTGGCAGTGCATTTTCAATTAAAATAGGACAAAAATGGAAATTGGGATTAAGCTATGTTCTGACAATTTATATTCTCCTGGTAGTGAGAAATCAGGATGGGGCTTCTCTGCGAGAATAAAGGACAGGGTTGTCGCTGAACAGAGTGGAGCCTACATGACGTAAACCTCCAGCATGAGAATGGAGTTAGAGGCAGTTACTGCAGCACTGAGGTGGCTGTCTGAAACTCCATCAACCAGGGCAGTTATATTGTCAAGACTCTCAAGCTATGCTTCGGAAAGTTCAGAACGGATGGCTGCGGCAGGAATGGAAAACGTCACTAGAATCCTCAAGAACTGGTGTGGATCTACTGTCCTGGTCATGCAGGGGTACGTGGCAATGAGAGAGCTGACAGACTGGCCTCGAGAGCACCCATAGTGGGGACACTGGACATAGATAAGGGAGAGATACTAAGGGCTATTAACATACTAAGGGCTATTAATGATCGCCTGCTGGATAATGACACTGCAATGAATGAATCAACAAGGCTGAGGCTGTTGGAGTTTGGCATCAAACGTGGGACTAGCAGAAATGGATGTGAGAGAGGATGCATCCGTCGTATGTACAACCAGCGCGTTACAGGTACAGTTAGCATTCATACTCTTCGACATTTGCTGAGGGAGACTGAGCACCTATGGGTTTGCCCGGAGTGCAGTGAGGTCGATTTTGATTAACAATAATAACAATATTCTCCTGAATCTTCTTCTTTGATCCTTAGCCGCCGACCGTCAAAGCAGTCAGTGGCCATTACGCCTGATGGCATCTTGTAGGCAACAACAAATTGATTCCACTTTGCTCGGTCGGCGGCCATCCTTCGTACAGTGCCCCAACTCTGGTTCATTCTTTGCATCTCAGCCTCCACAGTCCTCCGCCAAGTTGTTTTTGGTCGGCCTCTCTTTCATTTTCCTTCAGGGGTCCATAGCATAGCTGTTCTTGTGATGGCATCGGGGTCTCTTCTGAGGACATGGCCAACCCAGCTCCAGCGTCTGCCAGCTATGATGGTGTGCATGTCCTCTTGCTTGCTCCGAGTAAGCAGATCTTGGTTGGTGATGATATTCGGCCAAAAGATTCTGAGAATTTTTCTTAGGCATGTGTGAAAAGAGGACAATTTCGACATTTCCTTCTCTCTAACTCTCCAGGCCATAGAGAAGCACAGCAAGCACACAGCTCTGATATAATCCTAATTTTGTGCTTGTGCTGTACTGAGAGGACTTCCAGATGTTGTTTAAACTAAAAAAGGCTGTTCTTGCTTTGTTCATTCTGTTGTTGATGTCTTTGCTTGCTCCGCCGTCTGGTGTTACTATGCATCCTAGCTATGTGAAGGCATCTGTCTGTTCCAGTTGCTGATTCCTTACTGATATGGGCTCAGGGTTGCTCACATTGAGCGTCATGACCTCTGTCTTCTTTAGGTTGATGTTCAAGCCCACCTGCTGTCTATACTTATTAAGTCTATCCGTTTTTTCCTGGATGTGTTGATGTGAATGTGCTAGCAGTGCAATGTCATCTGCATATTCCAGATCTTCCAATGTAGAAAATGTAGTCCATCTTATTCCTCTTGGATTGCTCTCTGTTGTCTGGCGCATCACCCAGTCTATGACTGTTAAAAATAGAGTGGTTGATAAGGGGCATCCCTGTCATACTTCTGTCTTCACTTCAAAGGTTAGGTTGCTCTGCCCAATGCTGCACGTAAAGTTGGCATAAAGGCTTTTTATGATTGACACTATGCAGCTTGGAATTCCATAAGCCCTCAGTATTTTCCATAAACTGTCCCTATGTATACTGTCAAAAGCCTTTTCAAAATCAACGAAATTAATGTACAACTGTCTTTGCCATTCTGAGCACTGCTCTATATTGTTCCTGAGGGTAAATATATGATCTACACATCTTCTGTTCTTTCTAAATCCTGCTTGTTCTTTCCTCAGTTTGTGGTCTACTGCTTTTGAGATTCTCTATAATTATCCTGCCTAGTATTTTGCTGGGAACTGAAAGAAGAGTTATTCCTCTCCAGTTATTGCAGTCTGCAAGATCTCCCTTCTTGGGCAATTTGACAATTATTCCTTTTCTCCACTCTGTTGGTGTTGTCCCTGTTTTCCAGACTTGTGCAAATAGTGGTTCTAATAGTTCTGCTGCTAGCTCTGGGTCTGTCTTAAATAGCTCTGCATTTAAGTTATCATGACCAGGAGCTTTTCCATTCTTTAACCCTTTGATTGCTGTGATAATTTCTTCTTTTCGTGGGATGTCTGTATTAACATCTAGATCATTTTCAGCCTCAGGAACATTCAATTGTGTCTCTGAAATGGTCTGCCCATCTTGTTTCCTGTCCCTCTAATGTTGTGATGAGATTTCCAAGTACAATTCAAATATTCGGAGGAATCTTCACACGCAAATTTCCAGTACATCACCTCTGCCCATCATCTATGGGAAACCACAACACCCTCATCAAAGAAAGGACCATATCATCCAAGTGGCTATACAGAGGAGATCAATTCCAGGGGGGGCTAGTTTCTACATACTTATTTCAATTACCATGAGGAATAATTCTTCTATACACTAATAGCATACATACCCTTTGTCCTGTTGTGGCCTGTACGGTGTGATCGGTGGTGGTGATAGGAGCGCAAATCAACTATGGTTGGTTATAGGTGAGTTTCATGAATATTGGGTATACCTTCGAGAGTTTCTACACCAAAATCAGCTATTATTAGATACAAAAGATGCGATAACGGATATCAAATGTGTGGGAATCCCAACTAAGAAGATAGTATCCTTGATTTTTATCAGGAGCGGGGGGTAACCATATAAGGGTAGATGGGGATCTTATAGGTGACGAGAGTGGGTTAAATACCCTTGAGCTGTGGAATACTCTTAAAATGGAGGGGGCGAATATCGATCTATAATTTGGAGGTTTTTTTATATTATAATTTTAGGAACATCACAACTATGCGAGGAAGGCAGGTCAAGGTGCGATGGAGTTCTGTTGTGCGTATATGAAAGAGATGTCTGGGAGAGCGATGAGGGTTTTGGAGATGAATGGCTGAATTAGGGGGTGCAGCGGGGCGGCTATGGTAGGGGCAAGAAGAGGGTCTGTGGGTTAGGATTTTCAAACACTAATTGTGTGCTATTTGCGCTAACTAGTTATAGGGGGGATGTGGTGCGGGGGGGACTGTGTTGATTTCTTATTTTTTATGTACAGTGGCACTTAAGGACCTATCTTCCTAAGGGGCAGGCTGAGGGGGGGATCGGATACGGGCAAATTTTAATAGCATACTGGGTTTCGGATTGTATGTGTACTGACAAGTCTTAAAATGCTCACGATGTCAAGGGAGGGGCTGCGACAACCACGGGGCCCCAGGAACTTTTTCCAGCTCGGCCATCCTTTATCACCTAAAGGTTCAAAATGGTATAACATCGGCCCTCACCCCCCCCCCAGGGCTAACCCACCTCAATGTGCAGTATTACCACTCACACTTAAAGCGACGCTGGTGACGGGATATACAGGCTAAAAAATATTTGCGTATCACACTGTTAAGACTGCGCAAATACGGGCGGGGGGGGCTAAATATTCCCTTACCCGGTAGCTCGTAAAACACATACTTCTCGCAGGGTACTCACATATAGCGCTTATGACATCTATACACATAATTTGCCGGTATGGGACACCACATCTAAATTGTAACCTCTTTATAGAATGGGGGGGCGCTGGGGGGTGGGGCCCACTCGTCAGCATAGGCTGCCAGCTATTGAAAAGACGTAGCGAAGGTTTGATAACAAAATGGCGATTGCACTTTCCACGGATTTCTTCTATAATTGTTTCTTAGTGTGAAATATTATGATCTGGTACATGATCGTTTCGGCATCTGGTTAACCCGCTTGCTTGTTCTTCTTGGATCTTTTCGTCAGCATGTATGCAATTTATGTAATGTCTTGTGTGAACTTCATGCAACAATGATTAATATTTATCCTTGGGTACTGATAATAGATGAAAATATGTACCACACGCCCAGTTAGATTACAGTCTGTGATAGAATCACACCTTTCTTTGCGGTAACATTTACATATAATATACTGTCTTTCTCCTTATGTTGTGGTGGTATGTTTCTATACTCTCCATAATGAGTTCAGTTTAATAATATTCTAAAAATTACTTCAAGTGGTTGTTGTACAGATTAACGTGTGCTATTAATTTCATAGTTACCCTCGAAAAATTTCGGTCAACTCCAGCACTAGCTTTAAAATGTTTGTTAAATCTTCCCCTAAGTGGGCTTGTTAATGAATTGAGTCGTCGTCACTCAGCGTGATGAATTAATCGCAAAGTTACTAATGGGCAAGGTGGATATTGATGGAGATGTTCTCAAGTTATATAAAATCAGGTAGGTTACTGTTGGTGGTGGGTGTCTGTTTAAGGCACACTCCATGAAGTGCTCAGCACCATTTCTTGACAATTTGTTCTTTATTCTAGTTGGTATTGGAATTCCTGAATTTACCTTTAACAGGTGTTTCCATAGCAGTAGGAGTATGGTCTGGGTACAGAGTTGTATTTGATAAGTTTCGAGTGTAACAGGCCACCTTAACCGTTATTAACCAGTTCTTGCTCAGCATTTTTCAGCTTCTTATCGGGCCATGAAGTTCATTGATTGAAGAATGTCTTCTATCTCTTTATCGAGTTTTTGTGTCTTCACTTCTTTATTTAACAAGTATAATGTTAGTTTGGCAAGATTCTCAAACTGCAATTGTATGTGTTGACTTGCGTCGCTAGTTAGTTTTAGTTTTTGCTGTTTTCCTTTCTTGTATTTCTATCCCAAGTGTATATATTCTCAACCATTTTTTTCTGTTTTATGTAGACTAGGTAATCAAAGTGTGGGTCGCTACTGAGTGCTTAGCGGTCATAGAGCTGATTCTCTAGTTGTTAAAGCCATATTGATCAGTATTCGAATTGTCATTGGTGGGGGATTATCGCTGTCAATTTTACTCTAAACTAAACAAACTCCTGGAACATAGTGTGTGTTATAAAACCCCCAATTTTGGAATTCTATTTCCTAACTTCGATATAGGGTAGCATTTGAATTCGCAGTCCATGTCTATACATATCTATTACGTTCTCCAGTTTATTTGCATAGTTGGTATAATCTTCTTCTCAGTTTGAATTACAGGGGGGTGGTTTTAGCTTAGCTGAGGGTTTAGGTTTATGACTCGCTTCGCAGGTCATCTGAACAATTCAGGTATGCTCTGACGTCTTGAATGATGAGCGAACATCACATGTAAAATGCGATTATGCAGAAGTTCGATCTATCTGTATCTTAGTTCTCATACAGGTGGAATTTCGATGTTATCTTGTTCGGATATTCTTTATGTGGGGCGAAAACTATGGTAGGTCTGTCTCCAACAACTGATGGTTTGATATTTTTCACAAAGTTTAGAAGTCTAGTCCGCATTATTTTGATTCCATGGGGGTCATGGTTATAAAGCCATTGAGTACCGAGATATCTAATGTACTCACGCATCGTAATAGATCTTGTCACATATGTCTTACTTTGGGCGTTCACAAATCATGCCCATACAGTCTGCTATTATGTGTCATATGCTTGGGTATTGTGTGTTGATGTGTAACTATAGAAGTGCGTGTGTGTCAGTGAAGCGGGAAAGTTAGAAGACATCGTTTTGATTGTGGTATCATATCCAGCATCGATATAGTTGGTGTAGGCTTACCATGTTTACTAATTGAGCTGCTTGAAAAATCCGTGTTCAAGTGAAATTCTAGCGTCGCCAATATTAGCCTTCTCATTGGGATAGGTACCCAGCCTGGGGGGGGATGGCGATGCTGCCACCGGCTGGTTTCTTGTCATTAAGATGGGATACTACCTCTGTGTGCTTATCATTTACTACCAGTAGTAGACTTGTGGAGGATATTTGCTTTTTTTTTCTTCTGAAATATATTTTATGCCCCAATTCCCCGTCCTCTACACTCGCCTTTACACCTCACAATGATGTTACCAACATTATAATTAGTCCATTTCTTTTAATTACTTCTTCCAATTTTCCGTCGTGTATACATAGGGGGTTACATTCCTGTAACCTCGGCCCGATTTGGTAAAATCTCCTTAGCCCCAAGATATTAGACGTGAAGTCATGTCGTTTATGGTGTCGAGCCTGGGTTGTTTCGATCACGGTAAACAATAGCTTGTTGCAAACGATCGTGCGATTGTTGGTTATCTCACTGATCAAACCACTGGTCCTATCCCACCGGAGCGTATTTCGAGGGTTTGCAGAGGTTCAGTGCTATGTCAGGAGAAATATCAATAATTATGGAGTTCATCACCTTTTGGCCAGGTCGCACGTCGCAATTTATCATGGGTTGGACAGTTCTGGAGAATGTGTTCTGGAGTCTGGATATCAGTTCCACATGGGCATTCATTCGTGTGGGGTATCTTTAGGCGATAGAGATGTCCAAGTAATCTGCAGTGACCAGTTCTCAGGCGGAAAATTGTCGTTTGTTGTGTCTGTTTAGGTGGTGGATTGGGTCATCTCTGCTGTATATATCCCCTTCCTCCTTCCACTGATTTTTGTACTTGTTGTGGATGATGGTTTTTGCTTCCCGATAGGGCAATGGGTGGCTGTATTGTTCCATTTTACTGCCACTTCTTGATAGAGCATCTGCTTTCTCATTACCAGCGATTCCACAATGGGCAGGTAACCACTGAAGGGCAATGGTTGATGACCTTTGGATGATGTTAAGCTCAGATCTGATCTCATTCATCATGTTATCATTTCTGGTGTTTTGTATTGATTCCAGTAATGATCTGCAGTCGGTGAAGATTACTATCTTAGCTTGTGGCTGCTGTTCAGGTCTGGTGAGGATCTTCAGGGCTTGCAGTAGTGCCATAGCTTCTGCCCTAAAATTGGAGGAGATCTTTCCAGTTGGGAAGGCCTTTCGGATGATCTTTCCATTTAGGAATCTTATAAAAATGCCTCCTCCACTGTTCTTTACTGCCCCCTCAGCAGATCCATCTGTGTATACATGTGTCCACTCCTTCGGGTTGTACTTTTCTTCAATCATTTCTTGAGCCAAAGTTTTTAGTTGTTGAGGGGTCAGGTGGCCTTTCTTTTTTATTTCAGGGACTTCTGTGATGATAGATATATTTCCATGGCAGTCATCTGGCTCCTCGTAATCAATTAACATTTCAATCTCAGTAGATCGATTTGGGAGGAGGTCTTCATGGCATCGATGCAGATGTTTGGAGATGTTTAGGAAGCTGGTTCTTTTCAGCCTGTTCTTAGTCACATTATGGAGTTTGGCATGCATTGGATGACTTGGCATTCGTAGAAGCTTCTCACTGAGTGAATACCTTTTCCTCACGTCTGTCATCAAGAGAGCGGATGTTGGTGTATCGCTCCATTGCCTGGATTGGAGAAGTCTTCATCCCTCCAGTGATTAGTCTAAGGCCTGAATTTTGCACTTTCCCTAGACATTCTGTGTTTGTTTTAGATGCTGTGGCCCAGGCTGACATGCCAATTTAACCTCCATCTTGGAAGGGTAGATAACTCTCTCTTATCTCTTACTAATGTAATATTGTTTGCACCTCATTTTCCACTGATGATTTTAGTTATTTTGTATACTGTCTTCTTCTTCTTCTTCTTCCGTCCTTAGCCACCGACCGTCAAAGCAGTCAGTGGCCATTACGCCTAGTGGCGTCTTAGGGCAACAGCAGATAGGTTTTCTTTGCCATTGTTTCCCATCACGCCTATTGGCGTCTTTAGGGCAATGGCAAATCAATCCATCTGCTGTTGTTTCCGTAATCGAAGTGACTGGCAAACGGGTGATCAGCCCGTTGGTTTTGTATACTGTGCTTTGTTCATTTCTCAGTGCTGCCTCTTCTGCCTGTCTTGCAAGGTCATCCAGAAATGTCCTTTTGTTAGCACGGGTTTGACGTTTAACTTCCTTGTCCAGCTGACTGTACTGTTCACTATATATTGCCTTTAATCTGGGAGACTTAGCTTCTGTTTTCTTTCTTTTCATTTCCTTTCTCTTCGCTATGGTGTTTAGCGTATCTGGTGTTATCCAGTCTTGGCTCTTTCTTTCCTGGAATCCCAAGCATGACTTGCTGCTTTCCTTGTATATTGTTGAGATGGTGTTGAATCTCTGGTCAACATCATCGGTCTCTGTTCTTTCCTGGCTTTTGATAATCTCATATCTTCTCTTTACGTCGACCACGAAAGCTTTTCTGGTGAGGGGATCCTTCAGTTTCGTGATGTTGTATCTTTTCTGTTTGACTGCAACTGGTCCAGCAGCTCTGAGTTTCACTTTCAGTCTTGCTACTACTAGGTGATGATCACTTCCCACATCTGCGCCTCTTCTTACTTTCACGTCTTGTAGTGCATGTCTCCATCTGCCATTGATCATTATGTGATCTATCTGGTTTCTGTCTCGTCCGTTTGGTGATTCCCATGTTAACTTGTGCACTTCCTTGTGTGGAAAAAGTGTTCCTCCGATGACCAGGTTGTTAATACTGCAGAAGCTTATTAATTTGTCCCCATTCTCATTTGCTGTTCCACTGCCGCATTTCCCCATTACTCTTTCGTTATAATTATTGTGTGCTCCCACTTTCGCATTTAGGTCTCCCATTACTATAATGAGATCGTACCTGGGTGTAGTTTCCATTTCTTTTTGTACCTGTTGATAGAACTCGTCCTTGATCTCTTCATCGCTGTCGTTGGTGCATAGCATTGTATAATTGTGGTGTTGATGAACCTCCCTCTTAGTCTTGCTCTTATCAGTCTGTTGTTGATGGGTTTACATTCCAGTCTCCTGAATCTAAATATATATAAATCATTTGTCAGAACACATTCTAAGTAGCTGTATATTGATTCTGCAAATTGTATTTTCTTAAAAAATTGTGCAATTCCTATGAAGAAAACCATGAAATTCTCAGAGCCTTGTTTTATATTACTAATTCTTAGAATGCATATTTCTTAGTCAAACTAAGATTTGGCACAGATACTTTCCATTAGATAATAAAACTTTTGTCAGATCCGATTTCCTATCAAGATTTTGATTTTTTATTGCAAATAGTATTGTGAAACATTAGTTATTTAAATTTAGATACTCACTTTAAAGTTCTGTATCTCAGAATTTGCTGAAGTTACTAAAAATCTAATGTGACAAAAGATGTAAAATACAATGATGTGCTTTCTTGTCCACTTTGGTGCTCACAGCTAGTAAAAAAAAAAGTGTCTTGAAATACATGATTAAAATTCAGTATGACCACCATTTCCATGGCAACCAATAGCACCATATCATCAAATGTGTTGCTATTACTATTGTAGGTTAACCCTGTGCATTTGTATCAAAATCCTTCATTTACTTCTGAAAGTTACATTTCACTGTAGTTCCACCCCTTAAGATAATATATAGATTTCAGAGCTTTCAGTTACATAGCCGAAGTGCATCTTGACACTGTGTAGAAGACAGAGTAATAATGAAATAAAGAGGTTAGTGAAGAACAGTAGTGGACGCCTTAGGAATATTTTGTATAAGAATACTAGCAGAAATATTAGTAGAGTTGCAGGAAACAAGCATGTGTCCTATAGGTTATATTAACTTTCCTTGCCGTGGCCATCTTATGCTTACCCTTCAGTAGTTATGACTGTGTGCACACACACATTTTGATAGAGCAAGTACAAAATAAAAGTCACAAGTATGGACTGGACATTATATTGAGAAAACAAAAACTGTGACGAGAAACCAGTATTTCCAAATATCTATCTGTTGATAGCCTTTCAGTCAGTTTTAAAAACTTAAAAACCTTTACAGTGTAATCTTTAATGTAATGATGTCTCATGGTGTACTATATTCTCACATTTCCAAAGATTTATCAAAAAATAAAATATTTAAAAAACGTCTAGTGTAACCAACCAACACTGACAGAAATCACACATAACAGAACTTACATTTTATATCACACAAACAAAAATGCAGTCTAAACTTGCTTGTCAGAGTAATCCTTTTGTGAGAATACGCATGGTGTTGTTAATTATATTGTACCTGGTAATTTGAATGAGTAATAAAGTGTCACCTCATACCTGCTACATGCTCAGAATATCTTTTTTTCCTCCTTAGGATTAAAAAGGACACATAAAAAGGAAAAAGAACATCCCTGTATGGAAAAAAAGACAAAAACAGCTGCAGGGTCTGGAGGAGTTTCCAAAACAGAATGGTAATTTTTAAATCTATGATTTAATGTGGTAATTTTTAAATCTATGATTTAATGTGGTAATTTTTAAATCTATGATTTAATGTGGTAATTTTTAGATGTGATTTAACCCTTTCGCAACAACGGGTTTTTCATTCCAAATGACACCATTTTCAGCATAGTTCGTTCCCCTGAACGACAGGATAATTGTAATTTTAGGGGTCATATTTTTAATTTGACTGTAAACAGTTTATCGTAAAAGGAAACCCATTAAAAGTATATTCTGAACCAGACTACACAAACTCTGACCCTGAATCTGGGTAATCTTTACATTTAGTGCCGTCGAGTATGTATAATATGTGTATTGAGTCAGCATTAGAATTAGGGTAACCCTAAACCTAACCTCAACTCTAAATGGTACGAAAATACACATATTAAACATACTCAAAGTCACTAAAGGTAAACATTACCAGAATCTCAGTAAAAAGAGTTGTCAGAATCATTCAAGTTGAATAAATTCAACTCAAACAAGAATTTTCATGCTCTTTTTCCACAAGATGTTTATGGTTCGGCGGTACGGCAGCGTCCATGTTTGTGAACTTTCGCTTTGATAAAATCACTTATCAGTTCTACTGTATTCGCTAGCAGTAAAATATTTTGTTCGTTTCAAGCTTAGTGGCCAGATTTTAAAATGTTGAATCCGATTATGCCCAGCAATTGCCGATACGGTTGTAAACAGAAGAGTTCTGGTGCTTTTAAAATAGGACGTACGCCGTACGTCATATAGGTGAATGGGAACAAGGTATCGCGCTACTTCCGTGACGTACGTGGTACAGCACAGTGACAAAAATTGTGAAGATTTATGCCATACGGCATACATCATACTGGTGCTGAAAGGGTTAATGTGGTAATTTTTAAATCTGTGATGTAATGTGGTAATTTTTAAATCTGCGATTTAATGTGGTAATTTTTAAATCTGTGATTTAATGTGGTAATTTTTAAATCTATGATTTAATGTGGTAATTTTTAAACCTATGATTTAATGTGGTAATTTTTAAACCTATGATTTAATGTGGTAATTTTTAAACCTATGATTTAATGTGGTAATTTTTAAATCTATGATTTAATGTGGTAATTTTTTAAATCTATGATTTAATGTGGTAATTTTTAAACCTATGATTTAATGTGGTAATTTTTTAAATCTATGATTTAATGGTGGTTGTAAGGCAAATATTATTTTGTTGATATTTATAGTTTTTTTTTTTATGTGTGCATATTTTCTCTTGGTAGTAGTTCCCTGTAGTGTCTAGTGGTAGGTTGGTTTCAGTGCTTGCTCCTTGAGGCCAAGTTATTGGGTTCAATACCTGGTAGCTTGATGCTCCATTCTACCCAACTGTAAATGGGTACCTGACTCTGCTCTTGAGAAGACATGGAAAGACCTGGAGCTGATGGCGCAGGACAGGAAACTAGACTTTTAAGCCTGTGCTAGTTGAAGGTTGATGATGGTGGTGATTCAATGTTAACATGGGCGCTGCTAGTTAGAAGTTATTATTAAAGTACATTTGCTGGTATTGACCCAGCTATGTATCTTTAAAAAAAAAAAGGAAAATGTCCAGTGTGGTTTCGGGGGGGGGGGGCCGCCCTCCAATGATAAAGAACAAGCACTCTGCTTTCGCCAGGCATGTTGTCAGAGGCAACTAAAGTGAGGTTGTAAATGGGGTTGGCAACCCCACCATGTAAAAAACTAATTACTACAGGTAATCTCTACTGTAAGAGCTTGTTAACTACTTTGGCATATGCTTCCTCCATGGGGGATATTGCAGTGCTGGCTCCATGCAGAGTGAAAAACTGAATGTTGATGAAAAAGAACAGAAAATATTTTTAAAAATTGTTATGGTTATAACATGTTATGTTTGTTAAATTTGACTTTACATAGCATAATCAAAGTAGATATTGGTGATGTTAAAGTATTCTGTTGATGCTCATGTTGTTTTTTTTATATGCTTAGTAAAAAATGAAAACTAGTGAATCATAATTCTGTTTCCAAATTGTGTCTATCCAGGATCGGTGTAGACATTGATTCAGAGGAATCAGACAGCAGCTGCGACACTGAAGCTAATCCAGGCGACTCATGTGACAGTGAAGCTAATTCAGGTGACCCATATCTTCATCTCAGTGAAGGAAGCTCATGCAGCAAAGACAACAGGGACTGTAATGAAAACAGCACTTCTTCATCAGTTGAATCCTCCGATGCCATCAAGGAAATGAAAACACATGACACCCATATCAGCCCAAATAATGAAATGAGAACAGATCGGCCTGACAGCAGTCGGAATATTGAAGATCCACATCAAACAATGCCCCATAGTTCTGTTTCAGCAGAATTTACAAAGGTCACTGGGTCAACATCACACGGCAGCACAGCTGGTGCTGATGAAATGAAAATCAATAAACAGCAACATATTCTCATAGCAGAAAATGAAGTATCATGCAGTGCCAACAGTAATGAACCAATTGATTTGGATAGTTACAACAGCAGTCAGGACTTGGCTAAACTTGGAATGGAAAGACTCAAAAATGCCTTAATGATCAGGGGTCTCAAATGTGGTGGCACATTAGAGGAGAGGGTTGACAGATTGTTCTCGGTAAAGGGTCTTAGCCCAGATCAGATTGATCCATCATTGTTTGCAAAAGGAAAAGGAAAGGGCAAAAAGTCCAAATAAGCGACAAAGGCTCATGTGCATGTAACGTTTACTGGGGTATAAAAATGATAACCAGAAAGTTGCAGGCTATCATAGATGGGTGCTTGTGCAGAATAGGGCGGACATGGTATAACAAGATCTCCAATATGAAACTAACTGAAAGAACCAAATACCAGTGACAAGATGCTAGTGTTGAATACGACACACATTCAGAAAACCAACTGATAGTGTTAGATGGTAGTCCTTGCTCTTTAATTCCCAGGGAAAGAGAGGGGAGAAGGAAATTAGACAGCTATGAAGGGGATAAAGAAGATTTGGAAAGACCTTGAATGGATAGCACAGGATAGGAAGGTCTCTGCTCCATAGGGAGCTGGATGATAATGATAAACATGGTTGGCAACCTAGTTGACATGACAGAATTCAACCCAGGACAACAACAAAATAACAAGAAGGGGTATTTGGACACATAATGTTTTTGTTATTTCACTCCTCATCAGGTAAATGTGTAGCTCTTGCTTATGTCGTTCCCCCACCCCACACGCTAGACATCACTTTTCTTGTTGCTTTTTTTTTTTTATTCACTGGGTCTGAATGTTTATGGTGTATTTTCATGATGACAGTGGCAACTTACTTCGTATGTTCTATTATGTGATCAAATTTTTGTTCAGCTCTTGCAGAGCACAGGCTGTCGGTCAGTTCATGCCAATCCCCTGTCTTGGGACATCTGATAACGTTATCTTTATCCCCCAACATGTTTTGCATCTCCATTTCTTTTGCCTTGTGAATTCCACAAAGACTTGTCTTATAATATGATCAGTTGATTTTCCTCAGTGTCTATCCTATCCAATGCCAACATCCTTTCCCCCCACCTCTTTTCCACTGGTATTTTGTCTTTTTCTTTCCATCACTTTCACATTCGTGATCTTGTCATACCATTTTGTTCACACTCTGTGCAAGTACCGTACCAAATTATGAGTGTCTCATTCTTGTAGCTTCTTCACGACGTTGTGGTTGTCACTTTTGTTGTTCTCCATGTTTCAGAGCCGTGACATTTGAATAAAAAATTAATATTTTTGCGTTGAACTTTATTTTTTAATTAAAATTTCATGTTTTAAACTTGCAGTGTTTTATATAGACATAATAAGATCAGCTGCCCTGTGTAGTTCCCTGGGGGTGTGGTCGTCTCTGGTGAGACAAAGAAAGAATATAACTACTGCTCCCTCAGGCATGTTGTAGGAGGTTGTGAATGAGGCAGCATCAACATATAAAACAAAATTACCACAGAAACCACTGCTGCAAAAGCATGTGAATACTTGGTGCAGGCTTCCTGCAAGGGACCATCTGCAGCGGTGGCTCTGTGCTCCATGAGGAGCGAAAAGGTAAATGATAATGATATGGCGATCAGATACAAGTATATTTACTTAGGTTCTCAGACCATTATGATTAACTCAATTCTCTTTATTTATGAGGCATCAAATAATACGGTTGTGCACCAAGTCTGACAACCTCATCATGTCAAACAAATTGACAAAGAAACCACATTTGCAAGAGCTTGGTGAAGTTTCCTGCTAAGGGACCAGTTTCCTGCTCCACAAGGAGTACAACAAGAAAGTGATGATGATGCATCCTATTTACTAGAGTCTTTTCCTCACTTATTATTACACTAGTATGTTCCATTATTTCCATGACTACCACACTGGTATTCTTTACCATTTCAATCCTATTCTAAATGAACATGTCATTTATGAAAGTCAGATTACGTTTGTCAACTATTTTATCTTTATTTAAAAATGAGAGTATTTTTTACATCTTCACCATTAGGAAAATTCACACAACACTAATAACTGAGAGTGCACTTAGTATTTAACCAAGTTTATTCATATAAACATTTTTAAATAGTGAGATAAATGCACAATAATAATCATAAATTCTTGCTAATGAAGAATTTAAAAAAAATTTATTATCTAGCGCAGTAAAATGATGCAGTGAAGTGAATATCACAAAGGGAACAATTCATAATTAACAGTGCTGCATAAAATTTCCATATAACTGATGGTCTGTAGGCGTGTCTTTAGGACTTCAAAATAACCAAGACTTCTATGCAGCTTGTTACATAACTGCAGTTTTCATATAACTTGTCCTCGCAGGGATAGAAAAGAAGCTTCGTTGTTTAGTAGCACACTTTAGCAATTGCTGGCAATAATAATCATTTTGCTACAAACAACACAATATGCTAAGTATCACGAAGAACAACTGAAAAGATATTCTGGTCTGCTAACAGAGAAAATGTTATGTGAACCGAGAGAACAAGAGGATTATAAATGTTAGAGAAAAGGAAACACCCATAAAAAGACATCCAGGAAGAAAGCCTCATCTAGAGATGAGATAAGAGAACAGACAGCAGAATTTCTGTGTCTAGACATCAACTGAAATAAGAAGATAGGCAGTTACGTACAGCATTAGTTATTTTGTTGGTACAACTTCTTGACACTGCATATTTATGAAGACACCAGGACTAAGTGCACATACACCACATGAAAGAGGCCAGTTGAATTTTAAATGTGAGCTAAACATATTGTCCTACACATTTCTAAATTCTGTTTTCTAAAATCTTGGGTGTCTTATGGTTAGGAAAATATGGTAGAACAACAAAACAGACAAGAAAGAGAACTCATCTAAGTGCACACAGGTAAGAATAGAAAATAATGAAATTAAAGGACATGAATCAGTGGAGATAATTCCAGTAGAATCCAACAGCATCAACATGGTTTGGCACACAGGAAGAAAGACACAAAAGGTACTGGGTTCGATTTCCGGTAGAGGGAATATAATTTATGGAAATTTTTTTTTTCAAAACCAGTGGTCATAATAATGTCATACTCCCCTCTTGGCAGTGAGAACAGATGCCTTGCCTTCTTGGATAACGGTGGGAAAAAATAGGAGGTCCTGTGTGCAAGTTGCACACGTTAAAAATCCCACAGCAGTTGGAAATCATTAAGAGTAGGCTGTAAGGCCTGGCAAAATTTAAAATTGAGAAACCTACCCACCACAAAAATATTTATAGAATGTGTGATTCCTATATACACACATGGGATTTGCTCTCTGGTGCTACGGAGTTCATTTGCTGTGATCCTCCTTGTGTGATCTAAGGGAGGAGATCAGAGCACTGATGGAGTTGTCTGTGTGCAATGAAGATAATCCTTAAAATCAAAACTAAACCAAGAATGACATGAAACAAGTAGGAGGAGACTCACGGGGGGAAAAAAAGGCTAAAAGATGATGGAAGTAAAAAATAATAGAAGAAACAGAAATAAGTGCAAAAAAGCCTGGGCATATATGGTAGTTATCTTTAAAGAAAAAAAAAAGGAACAACAGAAATATAAACTGCATGTAATAAATTATATATACAATTGTAAACCACTGAGAATACGAACTTAATTGTAGTAAGTTGTATGAACCATGTAATAAATTAGAATTACTACACTATAGTCATGAATTATGTAAACTTTATTTAATTTCATGGCATGGCCTCTGAACTTCAATCATCCTAGTCTCACACCACACATTGACTTTATTCATACCGCATATGTCACCAGCGATCACATTTATTTTCTGATATAAAGTGTGAAATGCCCAGATAAGTTTGGTCTAATGTTGCCATGCATAGATAGTTTTACTTTTAAAATTAAAAGTTTTCCATTGTTTTCACAACGCATGATTCATTCAGCCTGACAACAAGGTCCACTGGTTATATTACAAGCAAATAAATAAGGGAGATGCTGTAAAACTGGTAAGGAAAGCAATATATAAATTAAACAACTAAAATGGTATGGAATCAGTTATGTCCATTAAGGGCATATGTCCAAACATAACAGACTTTAATGAGTGGTCTCAAACTGTTGGGTTTGAAAGGACAGTCAAGAACAAGAGCACTTAAGAGCCTTGGTGAAACTGCGGAAAGGGCATTGTGCTGGCTGTGTAACAACCGCAACAGGTTATAGAATTCAGGATAGTAATTTTTTTTTAACATAAGGGTTAGTTTCTCAATTGCCTCTAGATGACTGTAAAACAGGAGTAAAGTTGAAAGCTGCAACCAAGGTGGTGTGGGTTAAATTCTCTTCACAAGACAACAGGAGGCTGACACTTGGGCGTCATGAACCATGTACACACCCCACCCCCACTGAAAAGGAGATTAAGGGGCCAAAACACTTGATTGACGGGGGGGGGGGGGGGGAAGAAGAGAACTCATGATCAGATTGACTACTGTTGTATCGCTCTGCATAAAGTTTCCTATCATCTGATCTGTTAAGCCACATACAATATATAAGACTTGGGTGAACGGTCTTGATGGGGCATTAAAAACCTGTTTCACATGCAAGTCTCCCTACCGAGTTGTCCAAGGTAAAAGTTATGCAGTGAGATTGTTAAGTACAGGATGTACTTTTCTATTTTGATTAATTTTCCAGGACAGAAAATTGTGAGAGAAAAAAAAAATTGGCCACTAAAAATACTGAATAGACATTTATTACTTTTCTATTTTACTCCTTATGAAGCTGCTGCTGTGATCCTCTTGCAGGAAGCCTGCATCAAAGAACTAATGTGCTCTTGCAGTAGTGGTTTGTGTTGCAAACTGATCAGGTTGCCTACCCCATGCACAAAACCTCATATTAGTCACCTCTTACACTTACTAAGGAAGCAGTGGTCGTAATCTTCCTCTGTCTCCTCAGAAACCCCTGGGAACTACATGGGGGCTATTACTTGCATGAGGTCAATCATGGCCAGGTAACTGGTCTAAGAAAAAACTCTGATGGACAGCCATTCAACGACTTTAAATATTATTGCACGAATGAAATATTTCATGAACACAGTTTGCTAATGAAATATGGGAAGTAGCTGTGACAAAGAATAAATTAATGGCGTGTTATATTCAGTTCATCTTAAATGATTTGCAGGTATGACACACACCAGCCACAATAAATATGAGCATACCTGCTAATACCACAAGAAGTGAAAAGTTGTTATCTATGGAAGTAAGCCCTTTGTGCATCTGTAGTACTCTATGTTTTCCTGTGGGAGCAAAAAAAAATTGGCATCCTGTAAAACCAAAACTACCTGGCACAGAAAGAGTTAATCTAAATAATCCTTGTCACAATTATCACTGCACCTAAATGACTGTTCAATTTGGTCTTGTTCATATTAATCTCATGTCTTTTAATTTATGGAATGTAAACAAAGACAAGGAGAGATTTGTGTACTTATGTCTAAGTGTACTTGAAATATTTTCTTCTGACTTGTTGCTATCTGGTCATTTTTTACGCCGACAGGCTTGACTGACACTGCGTTGTAAAGAAGCCTGGCTTGCCATACACAGCCTGTTGATACAACAGATATTAAGTCTTTTCAAGCCAGGCCCTGACATCTTAGATTTTCTGTCCCCTGCACATAATGGCTTGGGATTTGGCATGAAAGGAACTTGACTGTGACTTGGTTGCTGTAGATTGTTTTACCTTCCTGTTGCATCTTCTGTTTTGTCTTTAAGTGTGCAATCCTGTGTCCATTACACAAACTTATTTATTTCCTTCTCTTTTTCACTATTTCGTAGCACCAAAGGATGTTGTTCACTTATTTTAGTCAATTTTTCTGGAATCTGATGGTGGAGATAACTTTTTTCTGTACAAATCTCAGCCTCATCAACATTTCCATTCAGGGAATCACAATTGACTTCTCTGTTACATTTACATCGTTTTGTTGCTCTGATCTGATTGTTACTTGAATCTTGATCTTTTCTGATTTGAAATACATCTTTGTGTTTGTCTATCGTCTTTATAGCTGGCACTTTATAACTTGAACAGGGAGAGCTAACTGCTGTTGAAAATGTATTGTCAGTGAACTTATTCTTCTGTCCCCTGCACATAATTTCTTTACTGGGATTCGGGTGGCATGAAGGAACTTGACTTGACAGGTTGCTGTTAGACTTCTCTACCTTCCTGTTTCTTCTGTTTGTCTTTAAGTGTGCAGTGCCATTACCATTGCTGTCATTCAGCTATCAAGGTGAAAATACATAAATATAGATATCAGGAACTTTATTAATTCAAATAAAATTATTACTATATATAATGGTTGATGTATTAATGTTTAGGAATTAAAAAAAAAAAACACTCTCTATGTGAAACAATACCCCAACACATTAGAATCATAAGCTAAAAGATGAGGTTAACAAATATTTAAAATGTTAGGAGTTTTTAAGAGCTAACAACCTACAAAATGTAGAATTCTAACATTCGATCACAGTGTTTTCAAGATCGCAAGTATCTACAGCAATGAATAGCTGACATCATCAAAAAGCTTCTATTTGTACTGTGTTTTTCCTGTTCTGCCAAAAAGATCCTGAATGCTGATATGATGTGATTAGGTTAGCGCTACATTAGGGTTAATTTTAGTTTCTGTATTCATTTCTGGTTCATTATTCCTTCTCATGTGATGTTTGCTTATCAATGTGAGAAATTGTAGGGTTTTTTTCCAGGTAAATTACAATGGATGGAACAATTAACATTTAAAATAAGTGGTTTATTTAAAGGGTAACACTTGCACTACAAACATACCTTATTCTCTTGAGATGAGTTCACTGGATCTACAAGACTTGGCACAATGATTTCATCTGTGTTGACCATTATGCTACTATTCAATTGTAGTTCATCACTTCCACAAATCTGAACCTCTATAGGAGATACACTGAGCTGGTGAATGTAATAACAAAATAAAATCTAAAATGGCTAATAAACTGACGTTAAAACAGACAGCAATAATTGCTGCCCGCGATGAAATCATGTGTTGAACAAACTAGATCTCACATTCGAATTGTTATATTTATGTGACATGGCATTTTATTTACTGTATATACTCGAATATAGGTTGATATGACTATACATCGACCCCTAGACTTTAGGACTTAAAATGCTTCCAAAATGAATGACATAAGCTAATGAAATTTTCGTAGATTCTGAATTCCCACATCACATTGGAATTTCTGCAAATTCTATCACATTCAGTACTCTTTCTCATTAACAACGCCTGAAATCGCCCACCCAGAAAGTCTGAATACTGTTGTCGGTTGTTGCCAAGTAGCAAAAAGATCTCGGTATTTAGTGAGATCTGAGTTTTAAATAGATTTCCGGTATGTGTAAAGTTTCCATTTTCTGAATTTTTTTTAGAATCAATTATTATGATTTTTGAAAGCCATGGCTTTCCGGGCAGACAAAAATTGTCTTTGGGATCTGAGAAATGACTTGTTATTTGATCAGGACGCAACAGGTGCGGCCGAATAAGATGGGAATATTGAATAAGGGCATGATTTAGACTCTGACAGTGACACTGACAAAACTTGAGTCTAGTGAAAGAAGTAATGGTATCACTGATAGATGAAACAAAGGAGGCTAGTCAACAAGGCATACTTCAGTTGAAATTTGTGACTGTAGGAATTTAAACATGTACTACTTAAGATCCCTCTACACCTCGTTTCACGGGGTAGAAGAGGTTCCGATTATGAGATGAGACTACTTAAGATATTTGATAAAAACATTTCATGAAGCAACAAGTTAATATCTGAAGGACACCAGTATGTGACGGGAAGTGCAAGGGACAACAGTGACCGGCTTCATGAATTTTTTTTTGACTTGACTATAAGTCGGGGGTAGTGTTTTTTAAGTTCCACAGTGGGAATAAATTTCTCGACTAATACTCGAGTATATATGGTAATAAAATCACAGTTAACTGTCTTTACTGTAATGTTTGTTTCACATAAATTATTTGGAGAGGAGTGAAGAAATAACAATTTAAAAATAGGAAATGGCTTTTCAATCACCTTGTACTTTAGAAGCCAATAAGAACAATGCCCCAGGTCCTGATGGAGTACAGTACCACCACATAAAGCAACATGATCACACCGGCATTGCGTATGTGGTGAGGGATTTCAACACCAGCATCCGCATGATGAGGTGCCAGAAGACTGGCTCTATAGTTATCTACGAGCACTTCCTAAACCTGGAAGAGATTATACATTGCTCAGCAGCTATCCGAACATGAAAAGAGGTGCCAGAAGACTGGCTCCTACCAAAAAGATTGCTAGTCTATGAGTACGAAGGTGACTGATGAACCCGATGCGGGCCTGGAAGGATCTCGGACAGTGTGGGCAGGGAATGTTTGCTTCATGTGAAGGTTTTATTTCACGATCTTTTCTAGCTTGTCTCCGCTGTTCCGCTGCTGCTCTTCTGGAAGATTCGCATGCCACTGCACCTTTACGAAGAGATGTGCGCCAGGCAGTTCGGTCTTGCGCAGCAGCTTCCCATGTGTCTGGGTTTATGTCAAAGGTTTTTAATGAAGCCTTAAGCGTGTCTTTGAAGCGCTTTTTCTGGCCACCATGGGAGCGTCTACCCTTCTGCATCTCACCATAAAAGAGTATCTTTGGCAGTCGATGGTCTGGCATGCGGACTACATGACCTGCCCAGCGAATCTGTGACTGCATCAGAATAGTATCGATGCTAGGGATACCAGCTCTGTCAAGAACGGCGGTATCCGGGATCTTGTCTTGCCATTTGATGTTCATTATCTTCCTGAGACAGACTGTATGGAAGTGGTTGAGCTTTTTTACGTGGCGCCTGTATACAGTCCATGTTTCACATGCATAAAGCAGCACTGGAAGCACCGCAGCTCTGTATACCTTCAGCTTTGTCTGTAGACTAATGCCACTTCGATGCCAAACGTTGGTGTATAGTCTGCCAAATGTGCTGCTGCTGGCTTTGGAGATCCTGGTGTTCACCTCATCATCAATGACGATGTTCTGGGATAGTGTACTACCAAGGTATGTGAACCTGTTCACAACATTCAGTTTCTCACCATTTACCTTGATGACTGGCTCAGTATAAATTGTGCCAGGAGCTGGTTGGTACATGATTTCTGTTTTCCCCGTGTTGATGGTAAGCCCAAAGTTGGAGCAGGCTTCGGAGAATCTATCAACGCTACGCTGCAGATCAGCCTCTGAGCCAGCACTGAGGGCACAATCGTCAGCAAACAGAAGATCCCTGATGGTGTGTGATTTGACCTTGGTTTTTGCTTGAAGCCTCCTAAGGTTAAACAATTTTCCATCAATACGATATCTGATGTCGATTCCTGTGTCCCCGTCTCTGAAAGCATCAGTCAGCATAGCAGAAAACATGATACTGAAAAGAGTCGGTGCAAGTACACACCCTTGTTTAACTCCATTTGAGACTGGGAAAGGCTCCGATAGCTCACCGTTTTCCTGAACTCTAGCCTGCATTCCATCATGCAGCTGCTGCACTATTGAGATAAATTTCTTTGGGCAGCCGTATTTTGCCATGATCTTCCATAGACCCTCTCTACTGACCGTGTCGAACGCCTTTGTCAAGTCGATGAAAGCTGTGTACAGGTCACAGTGCTGTTCTTGGCATTTTTCTTGAAGCTGTCTTGCAGCGAACACCATATCGGTGGTTCCACGTTCTTTCCGGAATCCACACTGACTTTCAGGTAGAAGACCTTTGTCAAGATGAGCCGTAAGGCGATTAAGAAGGATTCTGGCAAATATCTTCCCAGCGATTGATAGTAGTGAGATGCCTCGATGATTGTTACAGTCTTGGCGATTACCTTTACGTTTATAAAGATGTATAATTGACGCATCCTTGAGATTGTGTGGGATGGTTTCACTCTGCCACATTTGCTGGAAGATCATGTGAAGTTTCTCTATCAGAACTGTACCGCCATCTTTATAGACCTCAACAGGAATTGAATCGGAGCCGGGGCCTTTCCACTAGAAAGTTGACGAATCGCTTTTTTAGTCTCCTCCAAAGTCGGTATATCATCTAGTGCTTCATTTATAGGAATTTGGGGCAGTCGGTTGATGGCTTCATCGTTAATAGATGATGGCTGGTTCAGAATATTATTAAAGTGTTCGACCCAGCGTTGGAGAATTTTTTCCTTGTCTGTAATTAGTGTTTTTTCCATCTGCATTAAGGAGGGGAAATGATCCTGATGATGTTGGACCATAGACCGCTTTGAGTGCATGGTAAAAAATTTTTCAAGTCATGGCTGTCAGCAAAGCCTTGGAGCTCATCTGCTTTATTACTCAGCCATGAATCCCGCATCTGGCGTAGTTTATGTTGGACGATTCTACGCATGTTGTTGAAAGCGTCTTTCTTGGATGTAGATTTTGGATCATTTAAATATGCTTTATGGAGATGGTGTTTCTCAGCCAACATCTTCTTTATATCATCTGAGTTCTCATCAAACCAGTCATTTTGTTTCTTGATGGCGGGACCCAGGACCTCTGTAGCAGTGTTGTAGATCTGCTCGCTTAGGGCTGTCCAATTTGTTTCCGCACTTTGGCCGTCTAACGAGATAGATTTGAGACGGTCTTCTAGGGTGTCAGTGAATGACTGTTTAATTTTTGTCTTCTTTAGTTTGGTAATATCCAGCCTTTTTTGAGTTTTCTTTCCCTGAGGGCGCCTGGCAGGTTGGATACGAATTTTAAGTTTAGACACAATGAGGCGATGATCAGTCCAGCATTCGGCACCACACATGGACTTGGTCACCCGGACATCTTGCCTGTCCTTCTTCCTAACAATTACATAGTCAATTAGGTGCCAATGCTTCGAGCGAGGGTGCATCCAGGAGGTCCTGTTGCGGATAGGAAGTCGAAAAATGGTGTTGGTGACAAGGAGGTTATGTTCTGCGCAAGTCTGGAGGAGAAGAAGTCCATTGCTGTTACAGCGACCCACGCCGTACTTTCCGATAGTGCCATTCCAGGAGATGTTATCTGAGCCTACTCTTGCATTAAAGTCACCAAGAATAATAAGCTTATCTGCTTTGGGAACTGATGCAATGACTGCATGTAGTTCTTCGTAAAACTTATCCTTGACGTCATCCTGGTTTGTCATAGTTGGTGCATACGCGCTAATGATGGTGGCATGTTTCCTTCCATAAAGCAGCGGGATCTTGACCGTCATGAGTCGGTCATTTATTCCCTTTGGGGGCTCCGCTAGCTTGCCAATAATTGCTGTTTTGATTGCAAATCCAACCCCTGCTTCTCGTCTTTCTTCAGTTCCTCTTCCGCTCCAATAGAATGTATAACCTGCACCCTTTTCGCAAAGTTGGCCCTCGCCTGCAAGTCGAGTTTCACTCAGTGCTGCTATGTCAATGTTGTATCTGGCCAGTTCTCTCCCTATCAGGGCAGTTCGCCTCTCGGGTCTGTTTGTGTTAAAGTCTTTGTCGAGTAGAGTGCGCACATTCCATGCGCCTAGAATGAGGGGGAAAAATCTGTCCTTTCTTTTTCTTATGTGTCGCCCGCTGAAGTAGGGTACCCACCAACCGCGGTAAGCTGGTTAGGTAATGGTGGAGCAGGCAATGTTTAGGGCACCTTTTCTAGCCCCTTCCTCATGCCATGGAGGTGAGCAGTGCTTTCCTAAAGAGGGCTGCTCAGTCACTCAGGGGGCTGCCGAATCCCACTGCTGCTCCGATCAGTGGAAGACGACCATATGGCCTGAGCCGCCTGTGTGTAGGTCTGCGACTACGACTGCCAGCGCACCCACGCCTGCCGCTTCGCCGCTCGCCCATCGCCACAGGACTTGTTGTGAGTGGATGGATGAGTGGATGAGTGGATGAAAGAGTGACTTGCGCAGTGATTTGGTTTAAAGTGAGGAAGAGTTGCGCAATTCGTCGACCTCACTCTCTCGCCTGGGTCCATCTTAATCCAGTGGCAAGACAAGTCAAGACGACTGGAGATGAAGTCAGGTGCAGTGGATGACCATGGCTTTCTACGTGCCTCGCCATGCTCCTTACGCTCCACAGCGCGTTGCTGGTAATCGCCGTCATGCCCGTTGAACCAACAGGTGGTTTCTTCCGCGCAGTCTACCGAATCCAGTCTTCGCATGCATGGGTAGGCAGACCCTAACTCACCGAAGGTTTATAACCAGTCGGCTACCCTCACCTAGTTTAGCCGGCCTGTCAAAGCCGTTTCCCGGGGGGTGGCCGCTGTCGCATGCTGACAGCTACGAGGAGCCACAGGTGAGAGCTGAATGCCAGGTTTGGACCAAAGGTGGCCGAGCTGCCCTGAAAAATCTTACACCTACAGTAACATTCTATTGCGGGTTATCATGCAAGTCCCATGTTCAGCTAGTCCTACAGAGGTGCAAGGACGATCTGACAGCACTAACAATAATGGCCACTGCACACCTTGGAGCAGAGACTACTGTTTCTCCTGTAATCAGTTATAGGCGGGAATACTCAAGGTCACAATGAGAATGGCTGGACCACATTCAAAATGAAGGAATGCGTATAGTTTTGGGCTGTAGGACAGATACCCCATTTGAGATGATGAGGTACATTCTTGGACTTATGCCAGTAAGATCCAGACATGCAATGCTCTAGGCAAAAGCCTGTACGGGTGTAAATACAGATAAAAGACAATGTGAACATAGCTGACACCAGAGGGGCGAACGAACAAACTTTATTTTCAAAGGGTTAAGAATTGGGCATGCAGGCCCGTCTGACATTCTGCCCTTCCTCTCTCTCTCTCATCATGTATACTATATCCTTTCATCCTCACATTTACTTTAAGCATAATTAAGGCATTTATCATTATAAAAGTAATATTACATTTGCAATAATCATCATAATTAAAGTACGTTTTTAAAATAAAATTTAAAAATAAAATAAAATAAAAAATAATAAGAATGAATTTAAAAATAAAGTAAATAAAAATAAACATAAAAAAATAACAAAAAACAACAAGACATAAAAATCGAATTCTTCGTACAGTAAATTAGTGATTTGAGACATATTCAGAAGTATGTTATAAGAACTCGTGAAATATTCATATGGTGTGCAACTGAATGACTCGGGGACTTTTTTTTAGGTTCATCAAGATGAGGTGGGGTAAACAGTTACTTTCCTCGTTGTCTTTGCGTCCCAAACTCAAGACCAGAATCAGACTAGGTAGATAGCTAGATAGACATATATGAAAGCAATTAATTTGCGAAGGGTTGAAAATCAGGCACAGCGAGAATAAGGAGAGGGATGTCATGGATGGCTCAGGCAGAGGCAACGACTGGGCAGGTGACAGCAGTTGAACAAATATTCAAGGGGTAAGAATTGAGAGAACTGGACAAGCAAGTCATCATCACCCTTGGTAAGGAATGTACAGCTCAGTGCAATGGGAAAGCAGAATTGGAAATTCATCAGCTGATAAATGATCAATACTACTGATGATGATGCCATAATATACATTGATGGGTTTTTCTCCGTGGTGAGAAATCAGGATGGAGTATCTCGACAGGATGGAGTATCTCGACTAGAGTAAGGCACAGAGTCATTGTAGAATAGAGCAGTGCTTAGATGACAACAACCTAGAGTATCAAAATGGAGATAGAAGAGACGGCTACTGCAACCCTTTGACATGAATGGAGTACATACAGAGACCTTGACCCCTCAGGTACTGGTGTAGATCTACTAACCTAGTCTTGCAGGAGTACACAAAAATGTGAGAGCTGATAGACTAGCCTCAAGTCCACCCACAGAGGGAACACATCGAGTATGGATAAGGGAGAGATAATAAGGAGAATTAACAATTACCTGTTAAAGAACAACACGGCAATTGATGAATCAACATGACTCCGACTGTTAGAATTTTACATCAAATCTAAAACTATAGTCCGTTCACCAATTGATGTTCAACTTTGAAATTTGTTTTTAAAAAAAACTACCTGATGTAATGAATTTATATTTTGCATGTAGTATTATATTGTTCATGACGTTATGAAAACATTTTTTGCCTCCAGAAAATGTATCTAGTTTAAGATATCCCTTCTTCAGGTTATATTAAAATCACACTCCCCTACCGGTATTAAAATGTAGCATGTCAGCAGTACATTTGTGTTGCACAGGCAATAAATGGTTTTTTAACTCTTAGTATACGAGCGGCCTTCTAGAGAGGCCGATGATCGATCCCCGTCAATAGCGAAAATTTATAGCTGAATGCATGTTTAAAACCACTGAACAATTTAGTTACGTGCATGATATAGGGGTTTCATTTCTTCACATTTTGATATATCACACTTATGTTATATTTATAAATAAATTATTTATTGCAAAATCTGTAATGGTAGTCATGAAAGGCCGCTCGTATACTAAGAGTTAATAGAAAAAAATATATTTTTAGACAAAATTATGACATTTCGTGCACCGCATTTGTCTGCTGTTGAAAGCTGAAATAGTGCGACATCGTTGTAAAGTCAGTGGCGTATTGTGAAATTATTGTAAAGTTATAGCTGCATTGATGAACATATTTTTTTTTCTGAACATATAGAATATATTACATTCATTATGAGTTTGAAGTTCAAATTTATAACTATGAAGTAGGTCACTGTAATGCTGTACAGACACTTCTGGAGGGAGGCTAAAAAGGGGAGTTTATATCATGACATCAATAGATCTGATAGAAGAACACAGGTTGCGCTTGGTATTAATAGAGTTTCTTTTTGTCGATGGATACAACATGATGTTGAGTCTAAAAATGTCAGGCAAGGAAAGAAAAAAAAAGTTGACAACTTCGATGAAGAAGTTATTCGACGTGAGATTTTCAAAATGTTTTTGTTAAATGAACTTGTCACTCTCCGCAAACTGAAAGTGAAGCTGCTAAAGGATTGTGATATTGATATCTCAAAAACAACTCTTTGGAAAGTTGTACGGTCCGTCGGTTTTACGTTTCGCAAATCTATTGGAGGCAGGAATGTACTATGTGAAAAACCACACTTAATTGCTGCCCGAAGCAAATTCCTTAGACAGATACGAGCACGAAGGATGGACGGATATGATATAGTATATTTAGACGAAACATGGGTTAATTCGCACCATACAAATGAGAAAGAATGGCAATCTTCTGACAGTGTTCATAGGACAATTCCCAGTAGCAAAGGACAACGAATTATAATTGCGCATGCTGGCAGCAGTGAAAATGGAATTGTCCATGACGCAGAACTAATGTTCCAGGCAATTTCAACAGATGGTAGGGACTACCACACTGAAATGAATGGACATATTTTTCGTTCTTGGATAGAAACAACTCTTCTCCCCATTCTTGACAGACCATCATGTATTGTAATGGACAATGCATCCTATCACAATGTTGTAGCTCAGGAAGACAAAGTACCAACTTCCTCAAGCACAAAAGATGCAATAAGAACTTGGCTATGAAATGAAAATGTCAATGTCAACAATACCTATTTGAAACCTGAATTGTTACAGCTTGTGAAACAGACTAAGAAGACTAAGGTGTATTGCGTTGACAAAATAATTGAATCATATGGTCACACCTCTCTTCGACTACCACCTTATCATTCGCATCTTAACCCAACAGAGTTACTTTGGGCTAAAATCAAAGGACAGGTTGCAGCACAGAACACCACATTTAAAATGAGCGACGTGAAAGTTCTTACACATGATACCCTAAAAAAGACAGATTTTCAATTCTGGAAGAAATGTGTAGATCATGTGCTCCGTGAAGAAGAAGAATACTGGCAACGTGATGGATTACAGTTTATCCAGCCATTAACAGTTGTTAATCTAATGGAATCGTCAGATACGGATTGAGATATATGTAACTTAATTGAGATATCAAAAACATAAAACAATGTAATTATGCTCCTTCAAAACACGAAGAAATAGTGCAGGTATACATGTAAAATTTACCGTGTCGTATACAATATAGTTTTGAATAAAAATTTTTTTCCCCCCACGTTTCATATTTAAATGTATCACTACTTATAGCTGTTTCCTATGCGGTGAGCAGATATGGATACGCTTCTGATCCTACTTTTGACATTTATGACGTAGTATACTGTAAAATTTAATTTTTAAGCCATGCTTCTTGTAAGATTCGGAAAAGATCAAAGGAATTTACGGTTTTGAAGAATGCAGAATTGATATTGACATAACTCTTTGACTCCACAGCAACGCTCTGAGCGTTGCAAAATTCAACACGCCGTGCCCCAGCAACGCTCAGAGCGTGGTTTTTAGTTTATCACGAATAAACCCTAAAAATCGTCCGCTTAATGCAGTTCATATATTAAAACTCGTAGAATGACTTCCGCTACTATTTAAACAACTAATTTGACTTTAGTTAATCAGCACATGTGCGTGTTTTGATGTTATTATCACAATTTTTGTGAAGATTCGCGTGTTTATGTTTTTCGTTGTTTTTGCTAGAGAAATATGTCACGCTTTATATTTACATTTTCTAAGTCTCCTAAGCAAATAATTGTGTCAAACTACTTTGAAACATTGCTGACATTGATGATGATTGTTTGGTAGTCACAGTTTGTTGTCAAAATACGGAATATATGCAGAAAAGCTAGACACACTAGATTTAGTTGATGAGTGGGCGTAGTCATATTCTGGCCGATCAAAAAGCAACAAAACTAGACCTACCGTAACATCTAATCACTAGTTCTTGGTAGAAGATGAAGCTAGGGATACTATTAAAACATTAAACAAGAGTAAAAAAGTATTTATATGACGTTATTCTTATTTATTTGTTTGAAAATTACGTAATGCACGATTGCATAATTTATTTTTTTCTTACAAAGAACCACGTACAAAACTGGTGCGAATAACACTAAAATCTACTAATTTTGGCCATAAGCATGTTTTTTTTTACTTTGTATATGGATTAACTTGACGTTTGAAGACTAAAAAGAAAGTTTTATTGTCTACGACAGTAATTTGTCTTTGGTAAGATCGTATTCTACAGTCAACTTTTTAGCGTTTTTCAATTTTACATGCAAAATGATTAAATTATACCGAACATACTTGTGTTAATACTACCACAGACATTATATATTTGAATTCTCTATCCATTTCCCTACAGTTTGGTATATAATAAGTACATGTTCAAAGGAAAATTCACAAACAAATTTAGACTGAAAGATGAACACTTCACTCTATAAAATTCTGCCCACAAAAAAAGTCTGGCACAGCGTGCAAAATAACTCTGGAATGAATGAGTTAACAACAACATATTTGTAACGTCATGGATAATATAAGACTACATGCAAAATATGAATTCATTACATCAGGAAGTTTTTTAGAAAAAAAATTTTAAAGTTGAACATCAATTGGTGAACGGACTATATAGCAGGGATGTTTGTATGAGAGGAAAAGGTCAAGCATGTATACAACCAGCGTGCTACAAGAACAATCAGCATTAATTTCCTTTGACATCTGCTTCAGAGAGACCAAGTATTTATGGAGTTCAATGATGTTGACTCTAAACCACAATAATAATTTGTTAATTTTCTATGCTCCCTACATTGTGTGATAAACGAGCGCAAAGGCATTGTTGCTCCATCTTTTCCTACATTTTTCATATTGTATTTTCTCCGACATTTGCTCTTTCATCTCATATTTGCGATCCACATTTGCTATTTCCTTGTTGTGATTACTCGCGACCGGTATCTAAGAGAACCACATTTGTTCTTTCATCGGGGGAAATAAAGTCCTTTGATTGAGTCGCCATGCCCGACATTATCGTTTGAAGCCCACACTGCATCGTGATAAATCTGGTAAAAACACATATGGTCATCCTAATCAACACATCTGGGCATGCGGTAATTTCTGTGACACCACATTGGACTTAAGTCGGCCGCGGTTCAGACAAGCGTTGGTTTACCACATTGGACGCCCAGCTTGGCCAGGTGACTTCCAGAAATATATAATACCGCATAATCTACTAGAGTGAAGCAGTCCAGTTTTTTACCTTGTGAGGAAGAGATTAACCCAAAAACGCATAGCCTAATACACGTGTTTATTCAGAGTGGATGATAATTCAGTTCTGTGATTAATTGTGTTCTTAAAGGATTTTGCGAAGGGAAAAGAAGGTTAGTAGATCTTATTATTAATACATTTTCTTATTTTTGTTTATTTTAACCTCACAGCTAAAATGTGCGAAAGATAAAGTTTCAAATAATTCTTGGCATAACTGATTAATAAAATCAGAAGATTTTCCTAGAAGATGATAGGATGATAGGAGGTAATTAATAGTTCATATTTCACCTTTATCATCATCACAGTCTCCCATGCGCACACACTCTCATGCACAAGATATTTAACATCATTAGAATTGAACTCAGAGAGAGAGAGATGAATAATGAGCAGTAGTTTAAATGAAAGTCAACCAGTGATGTTAAATGTGAAAACTTACGAAGACTTTTGTGTGTCTTCAGTTCATCAGAAGTCTGAGTCTACACGCAACGTGTCTGACGTCTAACCAGAAATAAGTTATCAAAAAACGGACATTTGGCTAGCAGAATTCGCCATAGGACATCTTTCATTCCTCAATTAAAAAGGAATATTGTCTCACCCACAAGTCATAAGGTGGACGCAGCATTTTTCGTCACCATATACTGCTTGCTCACAAGTTCAATACATCGTTATCACAAGTTCAATAAAGAGTCATCATAAATTCAAATCACTCGAAAGATCATTATTATCTGAAGTCAAGCAAAAGAGCTCAAAAGAGGAATCGCATATTTATACCACGTGCAACAATCTTAAGCGCATTTTATGAAGCAGACTCGAAAGTATATGAATCACGACTACATACGCAAGATTATGAGTCTACATATCACCAACATTTCGTGAAGATATCCAGTCTGACCAGTACCGTCGGGAGATTAGACAACAGACCTTTTGTTCATATGACAGCTATTAACTGTTGATCAACACTACAGAGATATACTCAAACAGTGAAGGAATATACATAGATATCTCGTCAGCGTTCTCCGTACGACAACAGTATTCATCAGAACGTCCTCAGCTTAGAGATACCCCATTCGACATAACGTATAACAACTTGGGACATTTTATGCATACATGTGAATCCTCATATCTAGGAGAAGCATTTAGAGACACATGGACTGTGTAGAGTACTCACCATTTTGGTAACACGTATCATATCATCATTTCACTTTACACCAGTTCATTCTTAATTAACTATTACTTAATTAACTGTAATTTTATTATCTCATCTGTGTGTTTTGTGTGAATCGTCTTTCACCATCATCACGTTCTAACCATTACTAACCCTATATGTGTGGATATTTCATTAATAAACCCAACGATTGGTTGATCATTATCAAGAGTTTGTTAATGTATCACTCGTGCTGTCGGTGTTACATATTCACCTATAGGAACCTTTCTCTACTCAGATGAGGTTGGGGGCTTTTTCTTTACGGGATCTAAGGGCAGAAGCTAAGGTCGTGGGGAAACAGAACTCTTTCCATAATTAATTAAAAAAACACTGTCTAGTGGAAAGCATTCGCATTCCTGTCTTCTTGTCCCTATCTCGAATAGGTCTTTATTCTTTCTTAACGAGCCAATTTCTAGAGACCTTATATCTAATATCTCATAGACTATTCCTGGCAAAAACTACTGTCGTAGTTGCCCCAGTGACTCACTACACGACACATTGCAAGTCAATTCTTTCACTAAATTAATGTTTTTTGTTTTTGGTCCTTTGCTGCACTTTTTTATTTATGCAAATTGTTGTTTCGAACTTGAAAATATGGTGTAAAAAAAACTAATTTCATGTTTAAGTGTAGAGAATTATTTCCATTTTTTTCATAATTTGTAAGGAAATGTCAAAATTATTCTAGGGTTGATTTGGAATTTTTTTCTACAAAAACATAATGAAAAATGACACTATAACACCCCTCCTTTTCAAGCACTTTAGCCACTGCTTTGAAAGCTTCAAAATACCGAGGAAACCACCCAGCACACGGATGCAATATCATGCACTGTTATTCACCTGTTTTCCAAAATCAGCTCAACATGCCCGATCTTCCATGAATGAGCCTGCTGAATGTTGGAGACATCTTTTTGGCCTTTGGAAAACTGTCTACGCCGGGGTCGGGAACCTTTCCGTGACAAAGAGCCAAATATTTAATTTTGTCTCCATTCTAACAAATTGAAGAGCCGCGGGTTCCTGACCCCTGGTCTACGCCAATCATATAAACTTGATTTTTGCAAGTTTTTTTTTCCATTTGGTGCAACTAATCTCTGCAGAATTTCTGTTGGTTTTGCTTTCCATTGGACTAAACATGTGACAATACAGCTCTTTCCTACAGAGGAAGTGATGCCATCTTGGATTAACAGCCATATTCACAAACAGAGCTCACAAATTTATGTTCCTAGATTTGAGTAATGATGACTACTATACTTATACCTGATAAAGTTTTGTTTTTGTTGCTGCTGCCTGTTTTCAGGGAAATGTCAACTGCAGGTCAACTTTGAACCACCCTCGTAGCTAACATAACTGTTGTTAGTAAAACTTTGAGTTAACATAACGTAGCTAACATAACTGTTGTTAGTAAAACTTTGAGTTAACATAACATAGCTAACATAACTGTTGTTAGTAAAACTTTGGCTTTAAAAAAAAAATTCCAAAAAAGTAAAGATAGTCCTATAGCAGATACTGCCTTAGGGAAGAGAAGTGTTACAGACTTCACCATACTAGGTCTCAGCTTCATTTGGAGGGATGACCAGTTTTCTTCCTTGCTGCTTTTGCCTTCCCTAACCTAAAGCAGTCAAGTACCCATCATTTACAGCTGGGTTGACTGGAGTATGCCACCACCAGGTTCCAAACTCAGAATCCATTAAATCTGCCACAAATAGCAATCACTCTAACCATTCTGCCAATTGGACCCTGTCTACAATGATAAATTATTCAATTCCCAAAAAGTACAATATGATGAGAAAGGGATCTATCCTATTTATGTTAAGTTGTAAATAGAATATATTATATGGATATTGTAAATGGAAAATAATAAACAGACACCAGAAAAAAAGTGTTTGGGGATAACAGTTACTTACAGACATTCTGGTTGTTTGATCCTGTGGTGTGCTAACCTTCATAAATTTGAACTTCCCCATCTCATCATGAAGCTCCTGCACACACAAAAAAATATGTATATATCAATTTTCTCACTTCCTAGAGCATACAACAGCAATAAGCAGACCATCAAGTTCCATGATAAGAAACTCTATATGGAGCATAACAACATTATCCGTAGTACTTCCATTAGGCAATTGGTTCAGCCCTTTTACTTCCTTAAAAATCTGTGTAGCATTTTCAAACTTCCTTGGGTTCAATGGAACTGCAAATACCATAATTTCTGGGCAACATTATGCACCAGACGGATGGCAGATTTAGGTAAAAGTATTTTACTCATATTTAAAGTTTTAATTCACACATTCTTACTCAGCAGACTAACAGCACAGTATGATGTTTACATGTCTCAAAAATTACTTCATAACAGAAACCCATTAACCATCAGCTCTGCTGCTACATTTACCATTGTTATTGTTAATGTCAGATAAGTTATTTTGAATTTCTGCAAACAGCAGACTGTCTTTAGTGCCACCATAGGCACTGCTAATTCCACATTTCCTGAAACACTTGACTACTGACTACAGTAGACAGCCTTTATTGCCCCCACAGGCACTGCTAATTCCACATTTCCTGAAACACTTGACTACTGACTACAGTAGACAGCCTTTATTGCCCCCACAGGCACTGCTAATTCCACATTTCTTGAAGCACTTGCCTACTGACTATGCATATTCCCATACATTTTTTCTCCCATTCACACATGTTGAATGGTGAAATGGGAGCCGCGGGAGCACAGTGGTTAGTGCACTGGCTTCCTAGCTTGGTTGTCCATGGTTCGATCCCCAGTTGAGGTGGGATGTTTTAGACCGCAAACAGCTCCGAGGTCGACCCAGCCTCATGAATTGGGTACCAGAGCAACTCTGGGAAGGTTAAGGCGGCCGGCGTGATGCTGACCACATCACCTCTAGCGTGCCGATGGTCAAGAAAATATGGGCCTAACACCGTATTTCCAATTTGCCTCAATGGGCGTGTAACGGGATCCTTTCCCCACAAATGGTGTCTTCATTAGTCATGCTGATGTTAAATCATAATTTGATTCCTCCATCCATTTGGCCCATGCTTCTTGAACACCTTGTCTACTAAAATATCATGTAGCAGAGTCCAATAAAAAGACCTTCAGTGTGTTTTGTATCTTTCATTACATGTGAATGAAGGGGTTACATATCAGAACAGCTGGTTATTTTCAGATCACCAGGACATTTTCAGAATATGAGAGAGACACAGCAGGAATGCCAACAATGGATGATTTTAAAAAGGCTAAATGGATAGTTTAATAGAAAATAGGTTGGTGTGCATACATTGAGAAGTTGAATCCCAGCTGACCAGTAACGGTGACATATAACCTAAAAATTTAAGCAACCAGGCATAGAGCACGTCAGAACAAGGATTGAGGGGGTGACAGTATCTTAAAGAAGCACCACATGACAGCAAACCAGGCCATACTGGATAGGAAACCAGTAATCAGTTCAATCTACAACACTTCATAGCATAAGCAGTTGATCAAACAATGAAGAAAGCTTTCTCCATATTTTATTTTCCTAGCTGAAAGAAGACTAAAATCTGCCTACCTGTTGCTATACTACTTAGCATGTTTAATTACATTTAACTTGAAACTTACAGTATAGGAAATCCTCTTTTGCATTTATTACTCACCATGTTAAAACAAATTTATTTTTAAAATGTAATTGCTTGCTTTCCAGAAACACATGCTACTAAACAACTAGCATTTAGTAACTCGAACAAGCTATTTAATAAAGTGTAGTATTTGTGACAAACTTACTAAGTTTTAAAACAATGCAACTGATAATAACACTTAAAAAAAAATCTTCTGTTGGCACTAAAGGTGACAATTACAAACTGTGACTGTAACTGAGACAACCAATAAATCAGTGGTTCTCAATGTGGACCATGCCATATTTTTATGGGGCCACAGTAAGATGGTAAAGTACCCTTTTCCAGCTAACAGCGACTATGGGGGAGGGGGGGACAGAAAGGGGGTAAATGAGGCCCAGAAGGGGGCCATGAGCAAAAAAAAATAAAAATTGAGAACCACTGCATTAACAACTTTCTGTTCCCAACAATGCATAGCTCTTTCACCTTCATTTCACTCTGTCTGGAACTGATATCATCAGTATTTGTGATCAGAATCTGAGGCACAGACTGTGCCCTGCTGGAAACTTGGGCTCGTTTGTTTATCTGGCTTTCAACTGTTGAAGAAAAACAAACTTTTAGCAAGAAAAATTATTTTAGGAAAATTAAGGTAATGAGGTTGTGTTCAGTCAATAGCGCTATTCCACAAGACATTATAACATGCTGGCTCACAAGGTGAATATCTGAATGTTGAGAGTTGCTCTGGGGTACATAAACTCCAATTAATCTCTTTTGTGGTGTTTGTGTGCACTCTCACTGAACGCATGAAGTATGACCTAAGCAAGTTGGCAAGGGTGATGTATGCTTGGTTACAACGGTCTTTTGATGGTGGAATCTTGCAGTGGCCAGATGTATCCAGTGCAAGTGTGATTTCAGGACAAGTTTTTTTCCAGATAAAGAAGTATTTGTATGTCCAGCATTAAATGTGGACATGAGAACAACAGCATGTGTATCAGTGAGGATACAGGGATTGTCACGGAGTGTTTTGAGGGTATTTTGCAGGTGTGAATGTTCCCATGCTCCAGCGGGAGTCTATTAGTTGTGTGAGTTGTTGTGAGCGGGGATTGCGTGCATTGTAATGATTTAGCTACAAGCAGGGTTGTGAGCATTGCTTGAGACAAGCTGTTAGCTTTTGTGATGCGTGAATGAAGATCAGTGGAGCGTGAAAGGGTTTCACGGGTTTTAGTGAATACGCATGAAAGGGGCAGTCAGCGGGAGGAGTGTGTTGGTTGGAGACGTGTGTTGAGTCAGTAGAGAGAGAGAGAGCAGAGACAGTAGACAGGAGACAGCGTAGAGCGTAGAGAAGAGAAAGGTGGATGTCTATAGTAGGGCGTGAGTAGAGGGCCGGAGTTGTGTAGTACATGTTGCAGTAGTTATTCATGGAGTAGCCTAGTTGTGGCTGTAGTTATTCCGAGAAGCAGAGTGTGGGCGGATACTCGGGATTTGTGATGTATCTAGTATTTGTAATGGCCCTACGTCCATTGTGACTTATTTGTGAATTTAATACATTGTTGGAGATTGACATAGCTGTTGGAGTTATTCCTTGGACAATGAGCTATACGAGCGGTGTATAAGTGTTGTCTGTCTAATCTTCCACATCCACCTACATACACCCTACTCGTCACATTGGGAGCTCGTCTATTTGGATGTTACAAACGAACCCACAGTTGTACAGTACTAAAGTGATCTGAGGTCATTTGGTCAGCAGCCTATGTTTTTCAACGCAGCGAAGTATGACAACTTTACAGTAACCAGACGATTCGACACTATTCAAATCTGGGTCAACGGTCAGCTGTGATTGTGTGCTAGCGAGTAAACAGTGTGTTAGTAATGCTGCCTTACAAGTTTGTTTACATCGTTTGCTGGCGGCAGATGCTGTGAAACGGTGTGTTGTGACCAGGAAAATCGGTAGTGACCAACAGAAGTAGACCTGTGAAGCTGTCGTGTTGCTGTGTGTGAAGTGGAAAACAAGTGCTTGGTTTTTCACTGTCTGTGTAGCCAGGGGCGCTGCAGAATCTGAACTGAGTGTATTGTTCCGTGCTGTGTGTGTGGTCTTCATTTCCCTTTAGTTCTGCTACTTTCTTCTTTCAGTAGTATTACTTATTTTCTACTTCATCTTTAGTGTTGCTGTTCTACTGTAGTTAGTTTTCACTCTGTCTTTGCATGTTTATATTTGATGTAGGTTTAGGTTAGACTATTTATAATTAATTGTATATCTACTATACCTTTAGCTGTGCTATTCTTATCTGCCTTACACATTACTTAATGTACAAATCCTAGCTGTCATCTTTCTCTCTAGTTCTGTCGTCCATTTTAGTTAGATTCTAAGAGATTAAATTATATACTAAGTGTGTATTAAACATATTCCTCACAGGAACTGTTGTAGAGTTTGGACTTCTCAAAGTTACTGCTGCAGAGGTGACTTGGAGACAACAGATCAGATCAGTTGGGTGCCATAGCCTGCCATTTCAGTACACCAGAAAAAAGCTACGTAACCTTAGTTTGTTTTGGTTCATCATTCTAAGGCCTTAATTCATTTATTTGTCCAGGCTGCTCTATAGGCTTCCCTTGGTATTCATTGTTTTATTGTTGTTGTTGGACGTTACGATTATGTTATTTATTTGTGTTTTGATTTCATCTGTAGGATTTTGCGCTATTTATTCTTAGAAGGGGTCCTATCCTGTAGGCAGGATCAGTTGTATTGCCCTTCACGAATAAAGTGTGCATTTTTGCATTAGTTGTTTATGTGCAGTTTGTTGTTGGTTGTATATTACATTCCCTCTTTGACGTTCTGTGTATATGGTGTATTCTTCAGTCATTTTTCTTCTTACACTATCCTGTAAATATGTTAATTTTTTCAATCTCCTGTTTTCGTACGTTACAGAGGTCAGGTACTGTATATTTCAATATTACTTCTGTCACACATCTCTTCTTTTTCTTGTTACCGACTTACCAATTTGTTGTTTGTTGAATTAGGGTGTACTGTTTATCATCATCATTTGTGTCATTGTTTGTTTTGTAGGGCTAATAATTTATTTGAGTAAGACAGTTAGTAAGGTATCATCTTAGTGGTTATTTAAGATATTATTTTGAGGTGTGAACTATTTTGACATTAAGTTAGAGTATTTGAGGTTTATATAAGTCATATATATATATATTTATAATCATGTCAACACTTATGGATTTTATCCTTGTCGGTGAGAAGATAGGAAAGTCTGGAGAGGATCTCTTAGAGTTTGCACAGGCTCAATTGAAAGAGGCACAAGCTCAATTTAAAGAGGTGCAAGACAGACAAGAATGGCATGATGAGCGAGAGAAAAAGAAAACAGAAGCAGAGGAAGAGACTAAGAGATTAGAGATACAGAAAGAAATTAAAAAGATAGAAGCAGACAAAGAGGTATCATTGAAAAAACTCGAGTTAGAGAAGTCGAGTTCAGACTCATCATCAAAAAAAGAATATGGGAGCATGTACAAGTTGAAACTCCCAATTTTCAATGAATCCATAGATTTTATGGACTGTTTTTTGGAGAGGTTTCAAACAAAAGCAACTGCCTTAAAGATTAATAAGGAGCTGTGGGGTTCACTGTTGACAGATTATTTAACAGGGTCAGCATTAAAAACAGTTTTCCAATTAACTGTGGAAGATAGATTAAATTATGACATAGTTAAGGAAACTTTGTTACGCAAATACAGGTTAAATGAACAAGGTTATCGGTTAAAGTTCCACAGTGCGATGAATTTCCCAAGTTGTGGGATGTATATTTACCTGCAGTGCTATTCGCATATAGAGAGGCACCACAAGAAAGTACAGGGTTTTCCCCTTTTGAGTTGATATACGGGGGCTAACCCTAGAGGACCACTAGACATTCTAAAAGAATTGTGGACAGAAAATTGCAAGGAGCAGGAAACAAAATCTAGTTATGAATATGTTGTTCATCTTCGAGAGCAGATTATAAACTCATGCACAATGGCTCAAGACTCTTTACGACTTGCAAATGCGAAGAACAGGTTCTACGGAAATAGGAACAGTCGACTGGTATCATTTAAACCGGATGATGAGGTTTTGTTGTTGCTCCCTTGTAAGGAAAATCATCTATTAATTCAATGGCAGGGGCCTTTCAGAGTCATTAAACAGGTGACAGATGTGGACTATGTCATAAGTGTCAGAGGAAAGAACAAAACGTTTCATGTCAATATGCTCAAAGCATTTGTGGACCGCCCTATTGAATTGGAAACAGTCATTATAGAAGTTTCTGATAGCAGTGTTACATGCTCAGCAGTTATTGACGAGGTGGAATATGAAGAAAATGATGTTAATTTACAAATACTTCTCCTACCTCTTACCCCATCAGAGTATCACCATGATGTTGAAATAAGTACATCGTTGGAAGACCATCAGATAAAGCAAGTCAGTGAATTGATAAGACAGTTTTCAGATGTGTTGACGGATATCCCAGGCCGGACTGACTTGATACAGCATGACATTGTATTGACAGAAGACCATCCAATTCAATTAAGACCCTACTCATTGCCACTACATTATCGAGCAGCGATAAATAGAGAAATTGATCAGATGCTGCATTTAGGGATAATTTCACCATCTCAATCCCCTTATGCATTTCCGATGGTGATTGTACGGAAAAAGGACAATACCTTGAGAATTTGCATTGACTTTAGGAAACTAAATAATATCACAGTGTTGGATGCGGAACCCATGCCAAATCAAGAAGAATTATTAGCTGGATTAGGTAATGCTCGGTATTTCACTAAGTTGGATCTCTCCAGAGGATACTGGCAAATTCCTTTGGCAGAGTCGGCTAAACCCTTAACTGCGTTCACCACTCCTAAGGGGTTGTTTGAGTTTAATTTTATGTGCTTTGGTTTGGTGAACGCACCAGCCACATGTGTCAGAATGATGAGAAGGCTTATAGGTGATCGAGATGATGTAATCACGTATATAGATGATATTTGTATATTTCACGACTTGTGGGAAGACCACGTGAGAGGACTAGAATCACTTTTCCACTGTTTGCGTGCACATAAACTCACTGTTAGACCGACTAAAGTAAAAGTTGGGTTTTCTGAGATAAAATTCCTAGGTCATAAAGTAGGTCGAAACATGCTCATGCCAGAAGAGGCCACTGTTAGTAGAATATTGAAGTTACAGGTCCCGAAAACAAAAAAGCAAGTGAGAAGTCTAATTGGATTAGTTAATTACTATAACAAATTTATTCCTCAGTTTTCCTCGCTAACTGACACAATAACATCTCTAGTTAAGAAAGGGAGGCCGAATAAAGTAGTGTGGACAAATGAGTGTCAAAGTGCTTTAGACAAAATTAAAAACATTTTTTCAAACAGTCCAGTCTTGATGCTCCCTGACTTAAGTAAACCTTTCATTCTCAGAACAGATGCTTCAGCAGTGGGCATAGGGGGATGTCTCATGCAGGTAAACATGGACACCTTGCACCCTGTTCTCTATGCCAGCCGGAAGATGTTGCCGACAGAAACAAGATATGCCACAGTTGAAAGAGAGTGTTTGGCTATTGTCTGGGCAGTATCCAAGCTGTCACGTTATTTGCTGGGATCACATTTTCTATTACAGACTGATCACAAGCCACTTGTCTTTCTGCGGTCTACCAAGTCACCAAACAGCAGATTGACAAGATGGGCTTTAATCTTACAACAGTTCCACTTCACTGTCGTGCCTGTAACGGGACAATCCAATGTAATGGCCGATGTTTTGTCACGTTTATAATAAAGCATGTTTACTTGTAGTTATATTTGTGTAAGTTTAATGACGTTACATGAAGTTTGTAGATTATGCAGGCATTTCTCTATTATGAAAATGAATTTTCGTTAACTTTAAAAATATTGGATATGATTATCGCTAGAATAATTTGTATGCTATTAATGTGGGTTCATGTATTTTGTATGGAAGCATTCTTTACTTTCATGATGTAGTTTAAGTTTGATGATGTATAGGACTCCCATCTTTGTCATCACTGTGAAAAACCCCGGTTTTTCACGTGGGGAAAGGGGTGGATGTCACGGAGTGTTTTGAGGGTATTTTGCAGGTGTGAATGTTCCCATGCTCCAGCGGGAGTTTATTAGTTGTGTGAGTTGTTGTGAGCGGGGATTGCGTGCATTGTAATGATTTAGCTACAAGCAGGGTTGTGAGCATTGCTTGAGACAAGCTGTTAGCTTTTGTGATGCGTGAATGAAGATCAGTGGAGCGTGAAAGGGTTTCACGAGTTTTAGTGAATACGCATGAAAGGGGCAGTCAGCGGGAGGAGTGTGTTGGTTGGAGACGTGTGTTGAGTCAGTAGAGAGAGAGAGAGCAGAGACAGGAGACAGCGTAGAGCATAGAGAAGAGAAAGGTGGATGTCTATAGTAGTGCGTGAGTAGAGGCCCGGAGTTGTGTAGTAGATGTTGCAGTAGTTATTCATGGAGTAGCCTAGTTGTGGCTGTAGTTATTCCGAGAAGCAGAGTGTGGGCGGATACTCGGGATTTGTGATGTATCTAGTATTTGTAATGGCCCTACGTCCATTGTGACTTATTTGTGAATTTAATACATTGTTGGAGATTGACATAGCTGTTGGAGTTATTCCTTGGACAATGAGCTATACGAGCGGTGTATAAGTGTTGTCTGTCTAATCTTCCACATCCACCTACATACACCCTACTCGTCACATGGATCTTACATCGATTTATACATTTGTCTGATACGTCAAATCTGTGAAGGGAGTTAATAAATCTTCAGATCGTCGTGGCAGTCTTCAGAGTCTGATATTAACATTTCTGGTGTTGAGGGTTGTGTTTTGCTGCTCTCAGCTGAATCAGACTTGGGTATGATTCACATCACACCAATCAACCAAATACACACCACCCAACACTGACTATCTCTTGACTTAAATGTTCTTGATAAGTAAATAAAAATAAAATAAATAAAAGATTAAGATGATTAGATATAATTCGTTGAAGTGAGATGAGTAATACTGTGTCAGCAACACTCTTTTCATTCATTCAAAGCCCTCCACTCCCCAAGGAGCATAGACCTTCAACAAACACATGCCAAGTCCTGTCACGTGCCATCATTGTGTTGTGTATCTGGTAATGTCTACATTTGATACATACATATCCGCCACACAGGCAAACACTGTAGAAGTCCACTGGTAAGCGATGATCAGGTTCTCGATACAGATAGACCACGCCCACTCCGGGGCTATTTCTAAATACGTGTTAAGTTCCCTGTCACACTTGTAATACTAAGTGCGTGTGTTGGTTTAGTCGTTTACACCACAGGTACGTACACAAGAGTCATGGATGGTTGTAAACGACTGGTGACATTTCATATGGGTTTATTCACGTCACAACACATTGATGAAATACACATAGAATACCGTTCACAGCACAACACAAGATATAAATTACCACATAAGAACTGCGCACTCGGCAGCTACAATGATATCATGATTCATGGCCTAAAGTACTCTTATTAAACTCAGCGCTATAAAGAATCCTCAATAACAATCCTCTCACAGGAGCTATCATGATTCATGGCCTAAAGTACTGTACACTGCAGTTATAAACACTTCCACAATAATTAAAACTGCAGTTTCATCCTACGCTGTACCCACAGCGAAAAATCCGTCGACATTTTAAATTCAGCACTGTACAGGCATTCCACACTTCCCAAAAACACTGTCTTCCTACCCGGTCAAAACGCCCGGAACACTCTCCCCAGATAACACACTCGTCCCGCTCAAAAGCAGACACGAGACTTCCTCACGGTCAACACAACTCAGTCAACCAATCATCTGCGGGCTAGCCGTGAGCTATTCTCACTCCGTTCAAAACATTACAGAATAAATATATCAGCGCTTTTCACGCTGTCTGTAATCTGTCTCTCGAAACTATCACGAGATACTCTCTAAATAATTCGATAGCTAACAAGCAACTAAGTGCTATAACTCAAAATCTATTTCAACTACTAACATACTCCATTCTTGTCATCAGTTCCACATTGGTAACTTTGTCCACTCTTTTGCTCCATGTAATTTCCAGGGGGGTCAGGATGAGACAAAAGAAAAGAAAAAGCAGAACTGCTGCTCCCCCAGACACAAGAGATGACTAATGTGAGCTTCAGCATGGGGCAGGAAAACCCAATATGTAAAATAAATTGCCACACTGCTGCAAGAGCACATACTTTGATGCAACAGGGATAGCTGCCATGGCAGGTCCATGCACCAGAAAGAGCAAATACTTTGATGCAACAGGGATAGCTGCAGGGGCAGGTCCATGCACCAGAAAGAGCACATACTTTGACGCAACAGGGATAGCTGCCATGGCATGTCTATGCACCAAATAGAGCAAACAGGGAATGAAAAAAAAAAACAAAACAAAAAACACATATTTTTATTTTAAAACATGAAAAGTCCATTTATGCACTTAATACTAACACACTCATAATGTGGCCTGATTCATGTGTGGCTTATGTAAGCATGGGCACAAATTAGGTACAGGTGATGGAGAGAGAAGAACACAGACAGAGAAATAGAAAGAGAGAGAGAGAGGAAAAGAGAGAGAAAGGCTGCAATATTTCAAATGGTCAGTTTTTATGAAAAACGTTGGGAGCCGCGCTAGCGTAGTGGTTACAACACCGCTCTGGCGACCGGGTGATACAGGATCAAACCCGGGCGACGGCATTTGAGGATTTTTCGTCGACCGGGATTTGGACTGGATTAACTCGAGACCTGGCGAGGACATTTGAAGGAGTGTCGTCGACCAGGGACTGGCGGCTCCTGAGCCGACCCAGCTGCAATGGGTACCTCCGAAATCGGCGAGTATTTGCCTGAATGGCGAGGGACATTTGTCTCTGTACAAGAAATAAAGGGATACTCACGTAAAAATCAATGTCAGGTTAGACATAAATGATAACCTGAGATTTCGCCTCGAGTATTAGCGGGCGAACGCAAAAAAAAAAAAAAAAAAAAAAAAAAAAAAAAAAAAAAAAAAAAAAAAAAAAAAAAAAAAAAAAATGAAAAACGTTTGACAGCTTTAGCAAAGAATGGTACAATACTCTGTAACGGTAGTCCCATAACAGAAACTGCCATTTGGGAGTGAAGTGTTAGAGACTTCACCATACTAGGTTTAGCTTTATGAGGTGGGGTGACCAGTTCCCTTCATTGCTGCCTTTTCCTTCCATACTCATGAGCAGTCTGGTACCCATTTAAAGCTGGGTAGACTGGAACGAGACTATCAGTTTTTGATCCTGGAACCCTGTAATTTGTGCCATGAGAGGAAAGCACTCAAACCACTTGGCCAACTGGACAATATCAATCAGTTTGTTGTTTTTTTTTTCCTTTTTGCAGCTTCAGGGAAGCATGGATACATAATGTCACAGATTTTTTCTTTCCTTCCCAGTGAGTGACATCAGTTGGTAATTAAACACAATGGCTTATATGAATATGTTCCAGTCTTGACCTATAGATGTGAGTCATGGACAATGACTACAACCCACAAAAGCCAGAAATGAGGTATCTGAGAAAGGTGGGTGAAGTAACAAGAAGAGATATGGTCCACAACCAGACGATACAGCAAGGCCTCAAAACTCAGCCTCTATAGACCCAAGAAGAACAGTCCCAGCTATGACGGTCTGGCTATGCAAAGGGAGAAGATCGGCTAACACGACATGTATGGGAAACAAAGATCCAGGGTGAAGGAAAAGGAAATTATTTAGAATGAGCTAGAACCTACAAAAGTCAGCTCCAAACCTCAGAAATGAGGTATCTGAGGATGGTAGTTGAAGTAACAAGAAAGGATATGGTCCGCAACCAGGAGATATGACAAGGCCTCAAAACCTATTCCCTGTAGACCCAAGTAGAACAGTTCCAACTATGATGGTGTGGCCATGTCTGCAGAATGGGAGAAGATCGGTTAACACGACAAATATAGGAAACTAAGAGCCAGGGATCCAGACCTCCAGGACGACCCAGAGCCTGCTGGGTGGACAACATTAGACAATCTCTGAAGGACCGAGGACTAGATTGGAACCAGGCCAGGAGGAGGATAGACGATATGATAGTATGGCACTCTCTCTTGCAAATCTCTACACCCCAGGGTAGAAGAGGAACGACTAAGTAAGTAAGACTTTTATGAAATGTGGACTATGAAGAGACAGTTATGTGATAGTAAAGCAAAGATACGACAGCCAATGACTGATACTGTGTACTCAAGTAAAACATGTCGATGATCAAGAAAATTAATGTTCAGTGAAAGAGATTAGAATTCAAGAACGTCAGACAAATATTTAAATATATGTTTATGCTCACGCATCCATGACTCATGCTGTATTTATATGTTGAGGGAATAAGACCTGTCACTGCATCATTGTGTTAAATTATAAAAAATTCTTCTAGCTATGCAAGATAACATTTTTGCACCAACTTCTGCATTTATTAGGTTACCATGTTCCTGAAGGATATAATTGGGCTGACGTGGTATCCGAGTCGAAAACCTCCGTTAAATGTCAGTATTTGTTCTAATACTATGAAAGCCCTTAAAGTTTATCCATTCTATATACTTTGTTGATTTTTTTGCTTAATCCACCATCTTTACAATGAAACTGTTTTAATCTAAAAGAATTCCGATAAACTAGTTCTGCAGTAAAAATGATGTAGACAAGTTTGAGTGAACCTGAATGATTTTCATTTATGTCTCTTACTTATTAGATTTGCATTATGGCTAGTTAAGGTCTGGTCTGTAAAGGGTCTGTTTTATCCAAAACCTGCTTGTTCTTCTCTAATACTTCAGTAACAGTAAAGTGCAATTATAATTAGTAGCAAGCAAATCAGTATTTCCAAAAATTACATTTCACTATAGGCACAATATGTAGCAGGACAACTGTACAACTGATGACATTTAGGAGAGCAAGTTTTACAAATGATAAATACAAATTATTATTAAAAAAAAAACATACAGGAGAACAATTCTACACCTGCTGACACAAAGAAACATAATGACAGGAATAACACAATTCTGACATGTGGACAGACTCACCTAAACAAGACAGCAATTATACAACTGGTAAATACAGGTCAGCAGTTATATACAATTTGATATATACGTGAGTAATTTACAAATGAATTATGTGTAAGAACAAAAACAGTACTTTTTGATGTTTCCCTGCTGCATATAGTGGACAAATTCACAGAGCCTAGAGGTGAGCCACATAAACTGTCAGATCCAAACAAAACTGTAGAGCTTCTGGGAGCATGCTTCGTCACACTTCCTCTTGTTCTCAAGCTCTCCAGTTGGTGATTTCTGATGTTTTAATAAAACAAATAACAAGCCCATTTCTGTTATCTTCAAGACAATCCTGAGTATACTGAACACTAAAACCTCTGAAATATAACTGACGAGAATCAAATAAGAAGAACCATGATACTAAACATTTTCACCTAATTTTTTAACCACATTAAAATAAATGAATAAAATCATTTTAAAACCCGGCAAATATTAGACAAATATTTCAATTTCACTTGCTTTATATGTAACTTTGATTCTGAATACAGATAAACTAGATGTACGCGTAAATAGAACTGAGCATCAAAGCATACTGACAACATGAACGATATGTTTCATTTACCTGACAGCAGCCACATGCTGTTTACATTTTGTCTGTGGTGACAAACTGTCTGCAGAGATAGAAAATTAACATGGACTCAGCATGCATAACTTCATACAGAAAGACAAAATTAACACTGAAACTGGTTTCACACAGTTTTATGGTAGCAAATAAAAAAAACTACTCTCAAATAGAAAACATGTCCTCCCTACTTATAATGTATTCCTAAAGTAACAATTCAAACATCTGGTGTGTTGACTAATGCAATTATTCATGATGCATCTGATGTCTGTGCATGTCTGATCTACTTGCTCTTACTATCCTATGGGAAGATTAACATGAAGAGATGGACAGGAAAGAGTCTATCAGAATGCACCATCAAGACAAGAGACAGAAGATGTTGGAAATCCATTCCAGCCAACCTTCGATGTGAAGATAGCACCTGATGTGAGGATGATGCTTCATAGGGGCGTGAAGGGTAACGAAATATAGGGTGCTGGAAGCTATTCTCCTTATAGAAACTCATTTTGTACTTAAAAGTTTGTTAAATCTAGTATACTTTTTTTTTTTTAAATTTACTGACTTGACTTGTCCCACGGTCACTGATTGTGACAATATACAATGCCATAGATATGATGACCACTTCCACTGCACAGACAACTGAAGCCGAATGAGAATGAGCAGAATCTCAGTACATACACTTCACCTATTAAGTATCACCATCACCTCCTTTTTTCACTCGTTATGGAGCATGCAGCCACCACTACAGATGGCACCCTTGAGGAAGCCCGTACCAAAGCACAAACCCCTCACAACAGTGGTTTCTGTAACAATTTATTGTTATATGATGAGGTTGCCAGCCTTATGCACGTACTCATATTAGTCATGTATGACATGCTTGACAGAGCATTAGTCCTAGTCTTTCTTTGTTTCCTCAGAGACACCCCCCTCCCCCAACTACACAGGGCACCTATAAAGCATACCATCTTGGAATAAGAGGTTACCTAGTGCACCATACACACTATTGTTCTGAAGCATGGGACCTCAAGACGCAGCAATAGAGACCGCAGTCAGTGACTCATAGCTTGACTGCCTGCGTCAGGACCAGCGAACCAGAGCTGGTCAAGACCGTGCTCCACCTCCATGTGGTGGTCCTGGAAACAGTATGCAGCAATGCAGGCTGGCTGAGCGAGCATGGATCGCAATGGGAAGGCAAACCCGGTCCTAAAAAATGCTGTGCAGAAGTCGGATGTGTCGACCGAAAGGTGCAGATATCACAGCTACGTTGTAAACAGACACAACGCAACCACCGTCCTTTTCAGGGCGAACGAAGAAGAAGAAGTTCTGAAGCATTAATGCAAAAGATTAGAGCACACATTGAACAAGGAACACACTATGTATTTAATATTAGATTAGATTGAGGAAAACACAACAGTGACCCTTGTACACGCACTGTCTAAATCAAGCACTTCATGAAAATGTATTATTAAAATATAGAATCAGTCCCAATATCTTCTTCTTTGTACACTCTCAGAAAACAACTTGAATATATTTAAAGAAAGCAGTGTTCAGCTTGAGGCTATTTGCATCTCCACAGAGTTTTTCCAGGAATGGTACTGGTGCCCACAGCTTCTGCTTGAGCTCAGCACTCTCTGGCCAGGCCAGACGTCATCATGGTTTGGGCAGTTTTGGAGAATGTATTCGACAGAAACACATAAGACAGCCACAACATGTACACTACAGATATAGTCACCACTGCCTGCAAAATATGCTGCTAGAGAAAGGTGACCAACAACACTAGATAACAAGAAAATAACACAAGAGCAAATGTCAGAACTACATCTAGCTTACAGTATGGGAGAGCAAACAGTGAATGAAAGGATTTGGACATCTGGTCAGAATGAACAGTCATCATCATCATTCCCCTTTTTGCTCCCTATAAAACATGAAGCCACCAATGCAGCTAGCCCCCTTGCAGGAAGCCTGCACCAAGCATTCACATGCTCTTGCAGCGATGACTTCTGTAGTAATTTGTTTGACGTGATGAGGTTGCCAGCCTCATGCTAGTTGACTTGTATGACATGCCTGAGGGAGCAGTAGTCATATTCTTTCTTTTCTTCATAAGAGATCTCCAGGAACCACATGTGGGCATGATCATTGGCCAACCATTATTAACACATTAACTACCGAATTGAAAAACACTCTGTGGCCGAATTAAATTTTTTTCCCATTTTCATCCTGTAGGTGTTTGCACAAAGTAAGCTGTAGTTCTCGTAATTGCTTACAGATTTGTATGCATTACACATCATTTTAAAGATAAATGTATGTACTATTACAATACATACCATTTGTAACTCTAATAGAAGTTGTTGCTATTTAACGGCCCCCCAATGGCCGAGGACTTGCAATATTTTCACAATTATAACTGCTTGCGCCCCATCTCTATCAAAATCACTATTTCAATCAATGTGCACACCATTTCACTCTTGTCCTCGTCGCTAGATCTATCAGTCAATTGTTGAAACAAGTTTCTAGCCTATTCAGCCATTAGATGAGATGTACAAGCATTTTTGTGTGGTCCTATCACTTGCTGCCACGGTAAACAGTTTTACACGATTTGGTAATGAACCCAAAACGCTGAAAAATATGAACATAATATCAATTTTCCAGTGTTCTACAACAACCATGCTTTGGGAATTTGTTTTCCGGTGGCAACTTAAAATCTCGAACCAGATCAGAGTGTTTCAGTACATTTTTCATTCGTTTTATTAATATCGACGCTCTGAGCGGCTTGCGGTCCAAATGATAGGATTTCAAAAGCCGGTACCACCGGCTCGCGGTAGTTAATGTGTTAAGTACCCTACATGATAGGACATACACAATTTTTCTGTAGGAGATATTACACCTTCAGAACAGGACACACAAAATGTTTGTGGAAGACTATGTGAAACAACAGTTAATTACCTTTGCGTCCAACAATTGGAGAAATAGAATCTGGAAATTCAATTACCCCAATGCATTCTTTGCCCTTGCAAACAGTTGAATTCAGAGTCTGGCATATTTTCATTTTCACTGGAGGGGAGCTCATAATCGTTTTGCCTGAAGCGGTGCCTGTAGCTGCAATAAAATAAACAGTTGTCTTGACTGAAACAGTTTCCATTGTCATGTTGAGGAAAACTCGTAACGAATTTGGCTGAAACTGTGATAATAGTTGCAATAAATGAGCAACAACATAATTAACATAAATGTCACATGAAGATGATGAGTGTGTGTATGAGTGACAAATGATAAAGTAAAGAGAGGTTACTTGGTTGACAGTCTATTGTATAGGCCTGTGTGTATGTTAAGTGCGAATGAATACTGGTTAGTCCGGTTTTAAGCGAGTTTGTCTCGTGTGGGTTTTGTGTAAAAAAACACACGGGATAATAGTTTGATGTGCGAAGTGTTTGTTTTTGGATTGGAAAGGTGAACAAAAGGTTCTTGTGTGTGGAGAGCCGAAGAAGCTGGCTGTATGGTATGGCTGAATTGTGTTTTTCTAAACTGAAGAAAGGATCGGGAATTATTAATTAACACATTCTGGTGACAGGATGGTTTTGTGTATTTTCGCATGATATGGATATTCATGACACTTTCCATTATATTCTAGTGTGGGACTAAATTCCTGTGTTGGTTATTTATCCAAGAATGAATGTGTCATTTGTGATTTACAAAGACAGTATGTATCATTTGAGGATTATTAACTGAGGACAGACAGCATGTGCCATTTAGTATGTGTCAATTAGCCAGTCACCCTATTTACAGAGGTCTGTACAGACTATATTTAAATTAAGAAATAAATTATCATTACAACTTAAAATGAAATCAATGTCCTACCCTCCCAAAGTGTTTTTATTTCCTGTTTGTATTCATTAATTGTTTACATATAAGCTATTTCTTATATTCCTCTTCTCAACCGTTCATCATTCAGATACAAAAGATGAGTGGCAATAACGAGATTTAGTTCCCTTGCTTCATTAGTTATGACACTGGAAGTTTACTGTATTGCATTTCGTCATGTGTTGTACACCATATACGATAACAAAACTATAAGTACAATACACACATGCATATAAATGTGAACAGAAGATAGGTTAGAATAAATGCAGCAAATGATAGACCGATTGTACTTGGAGAGAGAGAGACATCTTTTCAGAATGCAAATTCACAAGCATATCCTGACAGCAACACATAGATGGAGAAATGGAAAGTGATATTTCTGTTTTGAGTGAAAAATATGTTAGGCCGCAGTTTGTAGTAGGACTGCAGTATTTGCGCCTTTCGGCTCAGCACATCCAATTTCAGCAAGCAGTTTCATTTGGGTTTGCTTTCCATAGCCTAACCCCAGGCTACCTGCAAGCAGCAGGTGGTTTCAAACCAGAGTTTTCCTTCTCCTGTATGAGTTGACATCCACAGTTTACAAGCTTCACCTACCCGGAGCATTCTGGTTTTAGGCAGTAAAATGAAAGTGATATGAAATTACACCTACTGAGGGCAAAAGGGTTTTCACTGCATTGGGAAATTTGTGAAACTCAAAAGTCGGTAAGTTCTATACCAAACTTACAAATTTTTATTTCAATTACAAAAGCAACTGCTACTGCAAGGTTGAGAAAGAGAGAGATCTTAAACAATAACCAAGAAGTTACTGATGTAAATATATGAGTTCCTGCACATATGAGAAATAAAATGGTATGACAGGATTCTCACTTACTTAGTTGTTCTTCTTTTTCCATGGTGTGTAGAGGTTTGCCAGAGAGAGAGAGAGCGCCATACTATCCTATCGGCTGTCTTCCTCTTGATCTTGTTCCAATCTAGTCCTCAGTCCTTCAGAGATTGTCTAATGTTGTCCTCCCAGCAGACTCTGGGCTGTCTTCGAGGTTTTGATCCCTGGCTCTTAGTTTCCCATACTTTTCATGGTAACCGATCTTCTCCCATTCTGCAAACATGGCCAAACCATCGTAGTTGGGACTGTTCTACTTGGGTCTGCAGGCACTGGGTTTTGAGGATTTGCCATACTGTCTGGTTGCACGCCATGTCTCTTCTTGTTACTTCAACCACCTTCCTCAGATATCTCATTTCTAAGGTTTGGAGCTGGCTTTTGTAGGTTGTAGTCATTGTCCATAAGTCAAGAATGGAAAACAGGTGAAGCGGTATACAGCCATCTTTGTCTTCTTGCCAACATCTCTTTTGCCGAGGAATCCTTAATTTATATGACAGGAATCACAAAAATGCAAATGAAGGAAATAACCTGATAAACATCAACACAATGTAAGGTGGAGGAATGACACAAGCCGAGTTAAGTCATCTGCTTGCATCACAAGACAGTCATTGTTCTAGAATCTCTGGGGTAAAAGAAATAAAGGAAGACCATAAAACACATAGAAGATCAGGATGCAGAAATAACAAGCACACAAAAATGATAAGGATTGGAACAAACTGCCCATGACGGGATAGCTCGGAGAAATCTGATTCAAGGTCCATGCTCCATGGGGAGCTGATAGATGTATAATATACACACACACACTTTATCAACATAGAACATTCACCTTCAATGTCCAATGAATTTCGACAATATTCAAGTTCACCTCATTCTTCAAGTCTCACATTTTCCTACCATGTCTTTGCATTCATTCCTCTCTTATTTTCTACTCCTGTCAATGTCATTTATCTCTCTCCCCCTCCCCCCTCTCTCTCTTTGATTATAATTGTAGTTAGTTCTGTCTTTATATAATCAACCATTTTCTATTTACTTAATAGGTGCTAACTGGGATGCATATAAGCCTTGTATAATCACTGACTAGTAATTCTTGGGAAACTTCCTGCACATCTTGTCAAACAAAGAACTCCCAAAGTGGCCCACAATATGTGTGACACAAATTAAGACTGCTGGGTGGATACATTTTTGTAGACAAAACTGAATGTGTATCAAATTACTTTCTGTATATGTGGAGACATAAGAATAGGTGTATTCTGACGTTGGTGATCCTACTCTTGTGTAATGGCCACTCATCTCTGTTATTTCACTGGAAGGTAATGAATCAATAGGCTTTGCTGTCAAAGAAAAATAATAAATCTGTATAAACTTTACACATATTTTCGAGAAAATTAAGATCAACATGCTTACATATGAACATCATACATTCATCACCCTAGTGCTTCAAGGAGCACTGGCCTTCACCAAACTTATGCCAAGTCTTCATGTCCCATGCTTTCAGCTCAAGGCTCATGTCTTCTTCATGTCTATTGCCAATTCTCTTTTCAATGTGTTCTTTGGTCTCCTTCTCTTACCCTGGGGATTTCAGAACAAGGATTGTCTTGTAATACTTTCAACATCAATAAAATCCTCAAGTCTTCAAGAACTGGTGTGGATCTACTGTCCTGGTCATGCAGGGGAACGTGGCAATGAGAGAGCTGACAGACTGGCCTCGAGATGCATGGAAGCATATCTGGAGTCATCCTTATATGACCACCAGCTATGCACAATGCTACAATATATGTACGTGGAAGTCAACCTATGTCTGTGAGGCTAATTACATCCTCACTGACTCTTGAAATCGTCCACACACGTCCAGGGATTCCCCCTGTGGTGAAACTTGTTGAGAACCCAGCATTGCACACTAAGCTTGGAGAAGTCACTAGAGCCCCAGGCGTAATTCTTTGACTTGGTTGACTGCATGCAGAAGGATCTCACTGTGTACCCAGTGATAGGCAGGAGAAGCTGAGAAGTGGCTCTGTGCAGGACGTGACAATTCCTTGGGAGAGCCCAGAACCAGAGTACAGTATTTTAGCTCTGCATAGTTGGAGAGCCCCCTTGAATGGCAGGGAATGCACAGTATGCCATGCACTTCTTACTCCTAGAAGGATGTGATGATCCTTTAAATGCAAGCCAAGCTGGAGAAACTGGAGCTCATGACTTCAACTCAACATATTTTGGAATGGCGGAAAAGCCACAGGAAAATCCTAGATTTACAGTATAGATAATACCAAGGAGTCTTCAACCTGGTATTGGCTGCTAAAGAGCGAGAATCTCAGCAGCCCTAGTTAAACAACAAGTACAACTGGCCTCGAGAGCACCCATAGTTGGGACACTGGACATAAATAAGGGAGAGATACTAAGGGCAATTAATGATCGCCTGCTGGATAGTGACACTGCAATGGATGAATCAACAAGGCTGAGACTGTTGAGTTTGGCATCAAACATGGGACTAGCAGAAATGGACGTGAGAGAGGATGCATCCGTTGTATGTACAGCTAGCGTGCTACAGGTGGCATTCATGTTCTTCTACATTTGCTGAGGGAGACTGAGCACCTATGGGTTTGCCCAGAGTGCAGTGAGGTCGATTCTGATTAACAATAACAATAGGTTTCCTCAGATAATATCTGACACTATTATCAGCCATAGCAATTTATGTGGCAAACATTACGCAAACCTGAAAAATGCAAAAACCACTTAGTGCGTATAATCACACCAACCTCATCGTCACCTCATTACTCTGGACACTCATATAACTCCACTGTTACGACAATGGCAACCACTGCTGCTATTCACTAGCCACAGCAAAAAACATCCCTTAAACATGCAGGCCTCTTCAGTGGAAAAAAACCACCAGTGTCTCCAACCTCTTTCTTGCTGGCTTCTACAGTCCTTCAGTGACTTCTTTAAACAGCCCAGCTCACACATCTGACTTGCTCACCGACCAAATTTGCAGGTGTCTAGTCACTGGTTCATTCCTACGTGCTTCTTGTCATATGGTCTCTAGCCTGCGATGACTACTCAGCAAGCCATTTCATGTAGAAAGTATACCCAACTTAATTTTAGTTCAACTCTCATTCACATAATCAAAACAACATAAACTAGCAACCTAGTTCCATGTAGAGCATATGTTCTTAGCATCCATACTAAAAAAAAAAAAATAAGTAGTCCTACAAATGCTAGGAACAAAAAGAGAATTCTTGAGTGAGATAAAAATTAAACACATATCATGGACATATACAGAGACATACCACCATGTTAAAAACCATATAGAAGGAAAAGTTTATGGCAAATGAGAACGACAACGCCGTAAGTGTGAATATATTAAAAGATGGAAAGAAATAGTCCACCTTAGGGTACCAGCAAAGCAAGAGACACATGACCGTGGAGATCTACCCCAGTCAACCTTCAATGCAAAAATGGCAGCTAATTTGATCTTTATGTGATATTTAAAAATATATGTAATTAAAAAAAGCCAGGAAAAGTACATTTTTTATCTATATAAACATTACATGCGTACATTACTTAAAAATTATTTTTCATTCATTAACATAGCTGTACTTAGATTGCTCTGCTTCTTCTTTCTTCTTTGATCCTTAGCCGCCGACCGTCAAAGCAGTCAGTGGCCATCACGCCTGGTGGCATCTTGTAGGGCAGCAACAAATTGATTCCACTTTGCTCGGTCAGTGGCCATCCTTCGTACAGTGCCCCAACTCTGGTTCATTCTTTGCATCTCAGCCTCCACAGTCCTCCGCCAAGTTGTTTTTGGTCGGCCTCTCTTTCGTTTTCCTTCAGGGGTCCATAGCATAGCTGTTCTTGTGATGGCATCGGGGTCTCTTCTGAGGTCTTGCTTCTTCCTTTCCTGGAATCCCAAGCATGATTTGCTGCTTGCCTTATTTATTGTTGAAATGGTGTTGAATTTCTGGTCTATATCATCAGTCAATTTCTTTTCCTGACTTTTGGCAAATTGATATCGCTTCTTTATATCAGCCGCAAAAGCTTTTCTGGTAAGGCTTCAATTTGCTGATGTCAAACTTTTTCTGTGTAGTTACAGTTGGTCCAGCCGTTCTTTGTTTCACTTTCAGTTTTGCTACTACTAAATGGTGATCACTTCCCACATCTGCACCTCTTCTTACCTTCACATCTTGTAATGCATGTCTCCATTTACCATTAATCATAATGTGGTCTATCTGGTTTCTGTCCCGACCATTTGGTGATTCCCATGTTAATTTGTGAATTTCTTTGTGTGGGAAAAGTGTTCCTCCAATGACCAGGTTGTTAATGCTACAGAAACTTATTAATTTATCCCCATTTTCGTTTGCTGTTCCGCTGCCGTATTTCCCCATTACTCTTTCATTATATGTATTGTGTGTTCCAACTTTCACATTGAGGTCTCCCATTACTACAATAAGATCATATCTAGGTGTGTCTTCCATTTCTTTCTGCAGTTGTTGATAGAATTCATCCTTGACCTCATCATCGCTGTCATTCGTTGGTGCGTAGCATTGTATTATTGTAGTGTTGGTGAATCTCCCTCTCAATCTTATTCTTATCAGTCTGTTGTTGATGGGTTTCCATTCCAGTAATGTCCTTTCTGTAGAATAATGGCTACACCTTCATTGTGCTGTCCATCCTCTCTTCCAGAGTAAAGTACTGTTTCTCCTGTTGCTGTTTTAACTTTTCCTGCCCCTGTCCATCTGCTCTCGCTTATCCCTAGAATGTGTAATCTATAGTTTCTCATTTCTGCTGTGACCTGTTTTAGTTTACCCGTCTCGTTCATTGTCCTGACATTCCAAAATCCTATTCTTGTTTCACGTTTTGCAGTCAGGACGTCCGTTTTCGTGTCAGTGACTTCCTTTCAGCTTTCACCACTTACAGTCATACGAGCCTCAGACTCCGGATGTCCGTCCCGCAGCAAAGTTAATTCATTTGTTGTAGTTTCCATAACTTCCTTTCTTTTTACATAGACAGGGGTGTCAGCCCTATGCTAAAACCCCCAACCTGGAGGACCAGGGTGTCTGCTTTAGTCTGACCCCTGCCCCCGCAAACCTGTCCAGCTTGGTAGAACCTTCCAGGAGTAAAACTCCAGCTGGCATAACTCTGGGGGTAATCAGGGTACGCAAGCCGCCATACCTCGACAAGGTATTGACATTGGTGATGGCAGATGGCTCTGCTTGTTATCAACTATTTCTGGCCTGCAAACATTTTTAAAGACAGGCATTCTGAGGGCTGGAACAAAAATATTGTAGGTTGTCTCAATGTCAAAAAAGGTTGGGAGACACATGTTCAATGCACTACTTGTCTTTGGTATCTGGTCTGATTTCAACATGCAGTAATACTGACTTACATGAGATAATAGTCCAACCTGTCTCAGATTTAGCCTTTCTGCTAAACTTCCCAGCATCAGTCACAGAGTCCTCTTCACTCAGTACAAGAGGGAATAATGGGCTCTGAGGACTTCCATGATAAAGCCTTGAGTTCTCTACAAACAGAAGTTCAAAAAAATGTTGTAAGGATGATTTCAATGCAATTTATAAAACAGGAAGGATGGTATTAACCTATATGTTAGCAAGCCTGATACACAACTCAAGGCGTTAAGATTTACTGCAAGTGACTTGAGTTAAGGCCAATTAAGCCCTCGTGCATCGAGTGAATAAAATGACTTTCTGTAACAATGAGGTGACCTATAGTGAATAAAATAAGAACTCAATTGCTAAACATAAAATGTGGCTTAACAATGGATTGACTGGTAGCATGTGGGTTTATTGTTATTGCTGAGCACAGAATTATAATTATGCAAGTTAGTTTGGAATGGAAGAGTTAAGTCACTGGGCAGTGATTCACTGGCAAACTCAGCATCTGAAACATCTGATTTGGATGTGAAAGTGATACTGACACTAATGTTGCATCCGATGCACAATGTTGATGGATTGTTATAATATAAAAACCCGACAGGTACCTCCTTGCTACACTTCCACTGGAAGTCTAGGACTGAAATTTGAAACAAAATATGATTCTCTGAACTATCTAAAGTTGTTTCTGGATGATACAGCGAATAAACAAATAATTGTAGAAGTGGGGCTGTCTGAAGAAATGTCCAGCCCTGAGAGATTTATAATGGATCCCCTACCTTCTGGAACTACTTTTGTTTGTTTGTTTGGTTTTAAGACTATCTTCATTGCACACAGACAACTCCATTAGTGCTCCAATCTCCCCCCTTCAATCACATCAGGAGGATCTCAGCACAATGCACGAATGATTGTAATAATGCTAAACTACCAAGTGTCTATTGGCCATACACACTGGCATGAGCCCTTATGTTCCAACCTACAGGGAGGGGACCTTGTTGAATGAATATACACACTTAACAATCAGCTAATTAAGTTAACCACTAGGTACTAGACTTCTGAATGAATCTAGCATCACCTTTGTAGACTTGAGACAGCAATTTTCATTACAAATATCCAGTTAATGAAAAATACTCAGGCATTATGTAAAACCAAGAGATAGGTATTAAAATTATAAATTACTTCTATCAAGAGACTACGTGCAAAACTACTTTTTAAAAGCAAACTCTTAAATGACTACTGCGGTCATGATTACTGTATACCTGATATTTATAATAACACTAACAGAAACAGCCGCAGAAGTAAAGCAAACATATATTCAAACTTTACTGACCACCCTAAGGCATCTGACAATGTGAAATACAAAGAAATTATCAGAAAGAATGTTAGAAAGCTTGAACACTGTTTGCAAAGATGCAAAAGTAATAAAGAGCAAGTATTGGCAACAAACAGTATCATAAGAATAGGCAACCAAATAGGAACACTTCAGCAGATAAAACAGGGTTTAAAAGAGGTGAACTGTCTGTCTTTTATCTCTGCACATTAAAAACAATTAGATCAATAGAGGATGTGCCAGAAATATCAGTTAGTGGACATACTATTTAAAAAAAACCCTCTAATTTGCTGATACGACAGTGTTAAAAGAGGTAACAGAAAAAGCTCAATAGAAAATCACTGTCATGATAATAACAGGATGGATAAATAAATGTCTTACACTCAACATCAAGAAGACAGAAGTAATGGTCATCTCAATGAAACATAATTCTCCAAGATGGACCATCAAAGTAAATGAAACAGTTCTGAAACTAGCCAACAGATTCAACTACCTGAGTATATTAAGAATATCAGATGGAAAGTGCCGGTCAAAAACTACAGAAAACAGAAATAGCCCAAGACAAAACAGCAGCCCATAAATGAATGCATTCTGTGCAACCGGTTTTTTTTTAAAGCAGTCCATGTTATTCCTATACTATTCTCTAAAACCGCATTTCCGTGTATCTATCTTGTTTGTTTACTGATTGTTCTTGACCTGCTGTAAGCTGTGTGTAACACCGAAGAACTCTCTTTCACATTCGTACTATGACCATTTACGAATCATGGTACCGACATGCTCCAGTCTACCGAGCTATAAATGGGTACCTGATTCTGCTCTTTTGAGTAAGGGAAGGAGAAGGCAACAAGGAAGGGAACTGGTCACCCCCCCTCTCAATGCTGAACCTAGTATGGTGAATCCTCTAACACTTCACTCCCCTATGGCAGTATCTGCTATGGGGCTACCTTTTTACTTTGACCATTAATTGTTGCACAGAACACAATTATTTTATGGACCACTGTTTTTGCTAAGAATATTTTTTAATGAATTAAGGGTGATTTTTTGAGTAATTTCCAGGTTTTTTTCCCACATAGCTTTAGATGTAGTGTCTTCTGCAGTACCCAGGGGTCTCTGATGAAACCAAGAAAGAATAGATCTACTACACCTTTAGACATGTCATACACAATGACTAATATGAAGTTGTGCACGAGGCTGGTGACCTCATCATGTAAAACAACATGCCAATGAAATCACCACTGCAAAAGCATGTGACTGCTTGTGCAGGCTTCCTGCGGGATTAGCTGCAGTGGTGGCTTCATGTTCCATAAGGAACACAAAGAAAAATGATGATGATACTGTACTTACAACATGAACCTTCTCCAAAAAGTTTCACATTTTTTGTGTGGGTTATATTCCAAAGAATTATTTTCACTATATCAACATCATGTTTTTCCCCTTTGCTCTCTAAAGTATGGAGCCACCAGTGTAGCTGGTCCTCTTGTAGGAAGCCTGCACCATGCGTTCACTCATGCAGTGGTGATTTATGTGGCAAGTTGTTTTACATGATGAGGTTTCCAGCCACGTGCACAACCTAATATTACTTGCCTTGGACGACATGCCTGAGGGTGCAGTAGTCGTATTCTGAGACCCCCCGGAAACTACTAAGGGCACTATATCAACAGCTATATGAAAAAAGCACCCCTAATGACCAGCTTCCCATTTTTCCAGGCTCACTACATGCAATAAATATATAAATAAAAAATTTGTTCTCTTTTTATATGAACTGAGACATTTTCTCTGTTTCACATTTCTGGAAAATATTGTGATCTAGAAGATAATGAAATGCTGTAAAGGGGTACAGGTCCTATAAAAGGTTAACAAGCGCTGACCTGTATGAAACAGCTTTCCTTGTTCACCTAGTGGACAAAATCTGTAATACCTTTAAGCAAACAGTTTACACAATAAGAAAACCATAAAATCAGGAACTTACGGGTGGCGTCTCTAGGAATTTCAATACTGGAATCAGCATCTGCTCGACGCATATTTTCACAATTAATAGATAAGTTGTTTTGCGACTGAGACATGGTTTCTTTCACAGCCTTTCCTGAGCTGTAGTACTGGTCAGAATGATTTTCTGCCAGCGCTGGCAGATCAGACTTTACTCTCTCAGAGCTGATATGATCTCTGGCTATCAAATGACCCTTCTGAACTCCTGTTTCCTCAATAACAAAACCTACAGTGTTCTCATGGTTTTCTGAAACAGCAGGGCTCATACTGCTGGTGTCGCTGTAACACTGGACTTGCATTTCAGGTATTTTTTTCTTCAATTTCTGGGCTGTCTTCTGTGTGCCTTTTATGAACTTTTGTTTCTGTGTACTTTTGGTCTGGAAAGAACAAGTGTGATAAATGAGCTTGTAATCATGCAGTAAATATGACAATGTTTAAGCCATTCAGAGTTAAGTTATCATAGATTTATGGTCACGATAAGAACAGATGCCTCCCTAGTTAGCTATAAATTATTAGGTGATGAATCAATCTTTCAGGGGTAAAAAAAGTTACTGATTCTTGCAGAAAACTGACAGAAAATATTAAACCAAAGCAACAAAGTAAAAGGGTTAAAATTGGAACCTGGACAATCTGTGAACTAGAAAAGAAATACTCATACAAAATTAGTATAGCAGGAACTATTGAGACATAACCGAAAACGAAAAAAAGGACAAAACATCAAATGTTCATATAAATTGTTTTGTTATATGGATAAATAATGAAGGAAACCTGAGTCATATGAATAATAAATAAATACAGTAATTAACAGGCACTCACTGGACATAAAGGACATTATGGGATGCTAAACTGGCTGTGCGTCCTTTCACGATTTACTTTCACAGCAAGGCGTTGGCGCCATTTGGGTGGTCCTCAGTTTAATTCCCGGTAAACTTATCACGTATATTTCTTTTCTGTTGTCTTGTGTCCTCCTTTATGCTCAATGAGTGCCTTTTAATTACTTATAATTATTTATTTATTTGGTACACAAGTAAAACAAAACTTAAATACAACAAAACAAACACTACCTTATAATTCATGATGTGTGACACATGCTCCACGATAAATACACAAAGACTGCTTGACTTATAATCAATTGGCAACTACAAAATGCATACAAAGTAGAGAGTATAAAATGAAGCCAAATTAATTTTTTTTTAAAAGAGGCTAAAAAGGCCACTAACTCTTACAATACGGCTCGCCAGCTGAACTGGCATGCGTTTATTACCAATTTTACGGCTCACCAGTTGAAGTGGCGCATGACGGTAAGTCTCTATCGGCAAAGTTTAATGAAAAATTGTCGATGTTTTATCCAATCCAATATTTATAAAGTCACTTCCTGTATTCAATCTGTTTACATTTGCATCGTGGTGTGGTTTTTCTCATGATAACGTTCGATTTTAGTACCTTTGTTGTTCAGCTGTTGACTGTAAACAAATATTTTTCTAACCAAATGGCTTCATCTTCAAACGATTGTAAGCAAAGGTTATCGGCTGTACAAGCAGCACAACTTATTTCTTCTTGGATTGAAAATGAAGATGATCAGTTATCGAGCGATGATGACAGTTCAGATTCAGGTTACATTTTGCCTAGCGAAGATATCTATAATCAAAACACTGAATCCGATAGGAGGGGGCGTTTCTCCTAGCTGGTTCTAGCAGTAGTACTAGTACTAGAAATGCCAGGCCAGTGAAAAGACAAAAAGAAAAAGGTAAAGCTCCCATGAAGAAAAGACTATGAGAAGATACATCTAAATCACCCCATAGAGAGGCAGAACGCAAAAGTATTGATGGTAATACAAGTGCAGTGAATGAGGAGATTAGGTGGAATGAAGTTGATGCTGGCTCAACAGAGAATGCTTTCCGCTTTGTACTGCCTCAAGCTAGGTTTTATAGGTGTGAATCCAAATATTATACCTGATGATTATTCTGCATTTTATTGCCTCAAAGCTCTTTTAACTAATGAGATGATAGAAGAGCTTACTGTTTCTATAAATGAATATACTGAGCGACTCTGTCAGTCAAAATCAGAAACAGCGACAAAAAGATCTGTCTTTCAAAACTGGTCTCGAGAACTGTGCAAGTCTTTTGCTGTGATAATAGCGATGGGGATTGTTAAAAAACCAGCCATTAGTGATTTTTGGTCTAATGAAGGCTTTATGCAAACTCTCTGGTACAGACAGATGTTTACACGATAGGTTTCAGATGTTATATCACACGATGTTCCATGTGAGTGAGTTATATCACACGATGTTCCATGTGAGTGATGTAGACGCACAAGGTAAAGCAAAGATCAAACCATTTCTACAGAAAATGTTATCAAGATTCCAGGAAGCATTTTACCCTTACAAGGAGCTGTCTTTGCATGAAATGGTAATTGGGTGGAAAGGCTGATGGGCTAACAAAATGTTCAATGCCTCTAAACCCAAAAAATATCATGTGGAGACATTCGGTCTTTGCGACAGTAGCACTGGGTATATAGTACATTTGTTGATATACTTTGGGGCCAATACTTCTTACAGTCCAGGAGTTGAGGTAAATAGCCAGCAAGCCAAGTATTTGACACTTTGTTACAACCATGTGGAAAAGGCCATCACATCTATGCTGATCGATATTACACGAGTGTGCCATTGCTTCAATATCTGAATGACAGAAGTCATTATTTCACTGGGACTGTCAACGTTAATTGAAAGAACTTCCCAAAAGAGCTGAAAACTACACAGCTAATGCATATGGAAATGAAATGGTATATGGAGCAAGAAAAAAGATTTTTATGTGTAATGTTTAGGGACAAATAAGCAAAAAAACCATGCATTTATGTATCAAGCTGCACAACAGTGGAAAGCCAAGACATCACCAATTGCTCTGGTGAAACAAAAAATAACCACTGATGATGACGATTACAATCAATGCATGAATGGATGTGACAGAGTGGACCAAAGCATTGTAACATATGGCACATTCAGCAGAAGAACAAGAAAGTGGTGGAAAAAAATTTTCTTCTGCATTTTTGAAATAGCTCAGCTCAATGAATATAAATTTGCACTATCAAGAACAAATGCCCAAAACACAGAGCCTTCTTCAATTGAAATGGCAACTTGTAAGTGAACTCTCTCTTGTTGCTGCTGTGGATTTCCAGCAAATTCCTCCCAGGATTGGATATGGCAATCATGTGAACAATCCAGTTAACAGACTAGGAGGAACAAACCATATTATTAAAAAATCAAAATTTCATTGCAACTGTGTCGTTTGCAGCACCCCTCAAGTAAGGGTCAGGACATCCTTTTATTGTGAAGGATGCATAAATAATCCCCATGTACATCCATAAAACTGTTTTGCTACTTATCATGAAAGGAAATAGTTTTTGGCAAATGTAAATATCAATTGTGTATAAAGTTGTGTACATAGTTTATTTTCATCGTAATTTTTCAATATGTGACCTGAACATTTCAAAACACAAAATTTTTATTTATTATCCAAAACAAATGAAACTTGTCTGTGTTCTGTATAAATCTATACAACATAAAAGGAAAATAATTTTAGGAGTTCCAGACCTGTGCAACGATTTGTGTATGAAGGTAAGATTAAATTTTTTTTTTCAAATTTAAAAAAAAAAAGAAAATTGTTTACAACATTTGTTTGATGCTATTTGTGTATTATTTACATTCAGAAACAATAATTGGTTTTTATATAATAGCTCTTTCAATTATGCACCTTTTGATGTACAACACAGTCCTCCAGTATATGATGATGATATAATCCCTTCAGCTGTGAGCAGGTAGCTCTTGACAGCCCATTGCCTCTCTAACAAAGGTACAAGTCTTCCTCAGTTGTTGTGATGATGTGTAGAGTGTATTGTGGATGGTTGGGTGCGATGGGAGTAGCTGGTGTCGCAGGTCAGTTAGTCTTGGGCACTGTAACAGTAGGTGTTCAACTGATTCCTCATGGTGGTGGCAGTGCCTACAGTTTGGTTCACGTAGTGGGTCTATTCGATTTAAATGTTTGACATTTAAATGTCCGGTGCTGCGGAGTTTGTGAACTGTGCTGAGATTCTCCTTCTGTGATCTAAGGGAGGAGATTGGAGCTGTTCTCAGCTGGAAGATTAGACTCTGATCTCTTCTTTTCAGTTGTTTAACTGGATCTTGAGGGTTTGGCTTCGCTTGATGTTTGAAGAAAGGACGCCCTGTCTGGGAGGTAGCCCACTGGTTTAGCCATTCTTGCCTATAATTGTTTCTCAGGATCTGTTGGCAGGTTTGCTGTGTGGTACTTGATGGGAACTGGGGAAGTGCTGCTCCAATTTTGGATAGTTTATCAGCTTTTTCATTTCCTGCGACTCCGACATGCCCAGGGATCCACTAGAGTATAACTTCGATGCCATAGGAAGTGAACAGCTGGTCAATTAATCTGCAAATGTTATTAAAATCAAGAGACATTTTGCTTTCTAGGGCTTGAAGTGCTGATTTTGAGTCTGAGAATATAATGATGTCCTCAGGTGATGCCACTTTCAAAGTCTGAGAATATCTGGCACAATGCTTTTTCTAGTGCTGTTATTTCTGCATCATAGCTGGAGCAAATTTCTCCGCAAAGGCCAAAGATGCAAGGGTGGTCTTCTGGGTGCAGGTTGGGATATTTTATCACTGCGCCATATCCAGCGTTTTGTTCATGAACAAAGCACAGTATAAAAATAACTAAAATTATCAGTGGAAAACGAGGTGCAAACAATATTACATTAGTAAGAGATAAGCAAGGAAATCTCATCACAACAGTAGAGGGACAGGAAACAAGATGGGCAGAGCACTTCAGAGAAACTCTGAATAAGGAACCACCAGAGACACAACTGAATGTTCCTGAGGCTGAAAATGATCTAGATGTTAATACAGACATCCCACGAAAAGAAGAAATCATCACAGCAATCAAAGGGTTAAAGAATGGAAAAGCTCCTGGTCATGATAACTTAAATGCAGAGCTATTTAAGACAGACCCAGAGCTAGCAGCAGAACTATTAGAACCACTATTTGCACAAGTCTGGAAAACAGGGACAACACCAACAGAGTGGAAAAAAGGAATAATTGTCAAATTGCCCAAGAAGGGAGATCTTGCAGACTGCAATAATTGGAGAGGAATAACTCTTCTCTCAGTTCCCAGCAAAATACTAGGCAGGATAATTATACAGAGAATCTCAAAAGCAGTAGACCACAAACTGAGGAAAGAACAAGCAGGATTTAGAAAGAACAGAAGATGTGTAGATCATATATTTACCCTCAGGAACATTATAGAGCAGTGCTCAGAATGGCAAAGACAGTTGTACATTAATTTCGTTGATTTTGAAAAGGCTTTTGACAGTACACAAGGGGATTGACATAAGTCTTGGGCCTGACCATGAAGGACATGTTACAGAGAGCTGAAATTTTGTATAGTGTTTATTCCTTTTCAATATAGCCACCGTCTGAATTGACACACTTCTGCCATCTCTGCTTGACCTTGAAAAGACCTTGGGAGTAGAACACCCTATTTTTCAAACTAAACCAGTCATCACATGCCAGTATAACCTCTTCATCGCTGTCAAAATGATTTCCTTTTAGCTGTTTTTTAAGATTTGGGAATAGAAAAAAGTCTGATGGAGCCAAATCTGGAGAATATGGTGGGTGTGGAAGAATTTCAATATTCAAATCATTGGCTGCTAGCTGCACAAGCCGTGCTTTGTGAGAGGGCGCGATGTCTTGAAGCAAAGGAAGATTTTGAGTGCGCATTATCCCTCGTTTCCTGGTCACAACATTTCTTAGTTTGGTGAGAAGATCTGCATAGTACTGTCCATTAACTGTGTTGCCACGAGGCAGATAATCTTTCAAAAGGAAACCTTTGCCGTCCCAAAAAACAGTCAGCATCACTTTTCCTGCAGATTTCTGCGCTCTCAGCTTGACAGGTGTTGGGGAGTCCGGGGTTTTCCATTGCATGCTGGCAATTTTGGATTCGGGGTCATAATGGTGTACCCAAGTCTCATCTACTGTCACCATGGTCTCCAAAAAATTTTTTCACTGACACTTTTTGAGCAACTGTTGACAGCAATTTACCCTTGTTTGCTTCTGTTCACGTGTCAACAGTCGCGGAACCCAGCGTGCACACACTTTTCTCATGTTCAGTCTGTTGTGTAAAATTCTATAAACTGTTCTTTCATTTAGTTTTACTCTACTAGCTATCTCCACAATTGTCATTTTTTTATCCTGGTCAATGATTTTCTTCTCTCTTGATGCATTTTCATCATTGCACTCTGAGGCTGGTCTAACAGATCTTGGCAGATCAGCAACATTTGAGCAGCCGCACTTAAACTGTTGACACCAGTTTTTTACCGAAGTATATGAAGGACAAGAATCACGAAACACTGGTTCCATCCCTGTGTATTTCTGTAGGTGTTTTTCCCGAAACATCAGAAATTTTATCACAGCTCTGGCCTCCTTCTTTTCCATTGTTTTGTCAAATCTTTGGAGCAGCAGATCCGGTCAATAGGGTACATTGCGCCGTGCACCGTAGCGAGAAAACCCATCGAAGAAACAAACGCGTACTTCACACATTCAGTGCAAATATGATGAACTTTAAACGTGCCAAGTTTTATCTTCCTCCTGTGACTCCTTCATGGTCAGGCCCAAGACTTATGTCAATCCCCTTGTACATAGGGACAGTTTATGGAAAATACTGAGGGCTTATGGAATTCCAAGCTGCATAGTGTCAATCATAAAAAGCCTTTATGCCAACTTTACGTGCAGCATTGGGCAGAGCAACCTAACCTTTGAAGTGAAGACAGGAGTACGACAGGGATGCCCCTTATCAACCACTCTATTTTTATAAGTCATAGACTGGGTGATGCGCCAGACAAAAGAGGGCAATCCAAGAGGAATAAGATGGACTACATTTTCTACATTGGAAGATCTGAAATATGCAGATCACATTGCACTGCTAGCACATTCACATCAACACATCCAGGAAAAAATGGATAGACTTAATAAGTATAGCCAGCAGGTGGGCTTGAACATCAACCTAAAGAAGACAGAGGTCATGACGCTCAATGTGAGCAACCCTGAGCCCATATCAGTAAGGAATCAGCAACTAGAACAGACAGATGCCTTCACATACCTAGGATGCATAGTAACACCAGACGGCGGAGCAAGCAAAGACATCAACAACAGAATGAACAAAGCAAGAACAGCCTTTTTTTAGTCTAAACAACATCTGGAAGTCCTCTCAGTACAGCACAAGCTTAGGATTATATCAGAGCTGTGTGCTTTCTGTGCTTCTCTATGGCGCGGAGAGCTGGAGAGTTACAGAGAAGGAAATGTCGAAATTGTCCTCTTTTCACACAACATGCCTAAGAAAAATTCTCCGAATCTTTTGGCCGAATACCATCACCAACCAAAATCTGCATACTCGGAGCAAGCAAGAGGACATGCACACCATCATAGATGGCAGATGCTGGAGCTGGGTTGGCCATGTCCTCAGAAGAGACCCCGATGCCATCACAAGAACAGCTATGCTATGGACCCCTGAAGGAAAACGAAAGAGAGGCCAACCAAAAACAACTTGGCGGAGGACTGTGGAGGCTGAGATGCAAAGAATGAACCAGAGTTGGGGCACTGTACGAAGGATGGCTGCCGACCGAGCAAAGTGGAATCAATTTGTTGTTGCCCTACAAGACGCCACTAGGCGTAATGGCCACTGACTGCTTTGACGGTCGGCGGCTAAGGATCAAAGAAAGAAGAAAGATATCCAGTGTTGGTGGTAGCTTCAAATGCAGATCCATCTGTATAGACATGGATGATATCTTGTTGATATGAGTCTATAGTTTCTTAAGCGATGGTTTTCAGTAGTTGTGCTAGGGTGTTATTGTCTGCTGAGGAGTCAGAGTTCAGTTCTTACTGTAGGAGTACTTGCCTGCCAACAAGGTGGTTCATTATTGATAGTTGCCATTGGCTTTCTAACTGCTGGTAGGTGGTGTTTGATGCTAGCACCTTTTGCATTTTTAAGAAAAGATGTCTTTTGTGTTCTGTGTTTTTGGTGTCACTGCTCTATCATTTTCCTGTTCTCCTCCGTTGTGTCCATTCTCAGATAACATTTCGTATGTTTCCACAGCTGAGCCTTCTCTTCTTAGGTTTAAAGGTTCAATACTGCTGTTGATTTCACATGCATCTGTCGGCGTTGTCTTCATGGCACCACTTATAAACTGTAAAGCGTGATTTTGGACTTTGTCTAACTTTTGTAGGAGGCTTTTGCTTGCAATAGTTTGGAGGGGAAGCGAGTAGTCAATGACTGAGCGGACATATCCAGTATAGAATCGGCATAATGAGTGCTGGTCTGCTCCCCACCCACAGGAGGAAAGGTGCTTGATGAGCCTAAGTCTTGTGGATGCTTTCTCAATCAGCTTGTCTATGTAATGGTTTCATGGTAAGTCTACGGTCAAGCTCGACTCAAAGATATCTCGGGAATTCTTCGTATGCTAGTTTCTCTCCGTTCATCCAGACCTCAATGTTTTTCTCATTAACTCTCTTATTTAGACTAAACAGGCTGTATTCAGTTTTCTCTACATCAATTTCAAGTTTCCAGAACTGGCAGTATGCAGAGATGGTTGTCAGGTTCTTGTTCATATTTTTGGTGATGGTTTAGAGATGTTTTCCTTTTGTCCAGATGACTAGATCATCAGCAAAGAGTCAGGGTATTTTTGGTGGAACATGTCTTTCGTAATGGTGGCAAATATACTGAAGAAGACACCCGTGTGTTACCGGGGCCCGAAAGGGGAGCAAAGAATAGTAACACTGCACCCTACCACGCATGTCGTAAAAAGCGACTAAGGAGGGTATGGGCATGGGGCTGTTTACCCCATCCCGTAAAAACTTCGCACAGTGGGCTGATCACCTGCTTGCCAACCAATCTGATTACGGAAACAATGATAGATTGTTTGGTCTGTTTTTGTTCCACAAAGACGCCACCAGGCGTGGTGGAAGCAGCGATAGATTGATCAATTTGTTGTTGCCCTAAGACGCCACTAGGCGTACTGGCCACATACTGCTTTGCCGGTTGATGGCTAAGGATGGAAGAAGAAGAAGATACTGAAGAAGTAATACGACAATTTGTGCTGAAATTTCCAGACTCACAAGTCCCCCACCGCAATGCGGTTAGGAATTTGATAGACAAGTTTCGTGCTACGGGTAGTGTGGTAGATGCATACTGATCTGGAAGGCCTTCAACTTCAGAAGACACAATGCTTGATATCCAGGCCAGAATTACAATGAGCCCAAATAAATCTTTACGGCAGTTGTCTCAACAGGTACAATTACCAATGAGTACCGTTCACATGATTCTGAAGAGTAAGCTGCACTTTCGTCCATACAGATTAACTAATGTGTCTCAACTCCATGAAAGAGATTACCAATCTCGATTGAACTACTGCATGTGGTTTCAGAAATTATTTCTGAACAAGGTGATGAAATCCTTGACTTGACTTTCTTCACTGATGAGGCATGGTTTCATCTCTCCGGTTAGGTGAACAGTCAGAACAATCATCTGTGGAACAGTGAAAACCCCCATGAATTATATCAAGTGCCGCTTCATGATCAGAAAGTCGGAGTGTGGTGCGCCATAAGTCGTATGTGGATAATTGGGCCAATATTTTTCAATGCAACAATCAATGCAGAACGTTACCGTACTTTAATCCTGGAACCATTCATAGCCCACCTTACAGAGCAGGAAATTAGAGAAGCCTGGTTTCAGCAGGATGGGGCAACAGCACACACAGCCGCAACATCACTTAATTATTTAGAAGGCATATTTGCAAATCGCATTATTTCACGTGGAATCTGGCCTGCTCGTTCACCAGACCTAACTCCGCCTGACAATTATCTGTGGGGTGCACTGAAAGGAAAAGTTTATGAAAATAATCCGCAAACAATTAATGACCTAAAGGCAGAAATCGTCACCCAGCTCCAGCAAATATCACTGGCCATTATCCGGAAGGTTTTCAAAAATATGAAGAGGCGAGTCAACACATGTCTTGAGGCCCGTGGTGGACTTTTTCAACACAAGCTGTAGACACAACTTCATTGTGTTAACAGCCACTTTACCGAATACAAGCCAGCCAAGAGCAGTAGTGTCTAGATAAATAATAAAATCTACGTTACAATTTTTTGGGCGTCTTTAAAGCCCCAATTGAAAACCACATTTCTGGTGACATAGTCTCGCCCGAGCGTAAATTTCACTGCACAGCGACTTTATAAACACCCTGTATAAGAAATAATGTGCAACTTAATGCTGATCTCTGGGGCAGTTCTTCCTCCAGGGTCCTTTGTTTTGATGTAGATATACTGAATGTTGTTCAGATTGTTCTGTTGTGGAAAAAACCTTTTAGCCAGTTGTACATTCGCCCTGATATTCCCATTCTTCGCATTTTAAAGAGGAGGCCTATCCTCCAGACTCGATCATTGGCTTGTCTAAGGTCAATAAATGTTGCTAACACATTTTTTTGGTCTTGGTAGGCATCACGTATCTCTTGGGTGAATCTAATCAACTGATCGAATGTCTGTTTGTTTCTTCTAAAACCTGATTGATTGGTATTTAAGATATTAGTGCTTTCTAGCCACCAATATAACCTTTCATTTATCATCCTTCCAGCGATCTTGCTTAAGTTTGATGTCAAGGAAATAGGTTGATAGCTTGTTACTTCATTAGATGGTTTGTCCTTCTTTAGGACTGGGATGATATTGGCTTTTCTCCAGTCTGTTGGTAACTTGCCTTCTCTCCAGGTCTTGTTAATGAGGTCAAAGATGGTGGAGAGTTCATAATTTGAGAGATTTGAGATCATTTCGTTAGTGAGCAGATGAAGTCCAGCAGCTTTTCCCTTCTTGCATTTTTTTAGGGCCATCTTGAGTTCTGACAGAGTAAAGTTCTTTTCAAAGACCTCACAACTAGCTGTTTCTCCATCATTTTGGTGATAGCACTGTCAAGTCCCTTGCATGGTTGTTTTTTGTTTACGCTGGCAAAGTGCTTATTGAGAGCTTCTGCTTTCTGTGCATCCCTTGTTAGTGGTTCAGTGCTTGTAATGAGGGGTCCAGGGTTTTTCTTTCTTTTAATTCCTGAAAGATTTGATATGAGGCACTGTGAGGAGTTACTGTGATTTTATTTTCAACGGGCCCCAGTATTTTTCTCCATGTAATTATTTGCGTTTATTTATGAGGAGTTACTGTGGGTTTTAATTTCAATTTGCCTCAGTCTTCTTTTCTCTGTAAAGTAATTGCATTCATTGTTATTTTATTAGGCGTTTGAGTTATATTATTAGGCTGGGTAAATTTTCCGATGTTAGGAACACCCACCCGGTTTAAACGGGGGATGGGGGCAGAAACAACGCTATAACCAATCAAATTTATTTTTGGTAACGCGAACGGTCAGTAGTATTATCTAACGTGACGCAATTAGTAGGGCGGCAGGAAAATATACAGAGTCATCGGGTTGTTTACGATATCATTGGCGGAGGTCAGAGTTTATTTAAATGCAGCAATATAATTGGTCAAAGGTCGGCCCCGAGAGACGCCACGCGATGACTCATCGCGTCTTATTTCATCATAATAATTTACTATATATGTAGTATGAAAATCGGTTAGCGTTCTCTGGTCTAAAAATTTTGCTGCCGTGAAAACAACGCCTATCGTCTGCTCCGCGAGAGATATTAAATATTTTGGGTATGTCCATAACTTATTAGCGAGTAGATAGTTTCTTTAAGATTAGCATGTTAAAGTAAAGTTGTCTTCTGGGAGTTAAATTAAATTTAGACAGTAGTGCCATCAATTGCTATCTTATAATAAAACTAGAAGTAGTGCCTATAACTTTCTGTGCATAAGTAGCAGTATGTATGATTTGTGTAGCGGCTTTGGGATATTAAATGTGTGAGGATAAGCGCTTAGATAAACGGGGGCGCTGTAATGTGTACTAAGAGGTCTGTGTCACCCTCATTTTGATTATGATAATTTGCAGTGTATATATGCGAGCGTAATTGTGTATTTTATTTAATTGTGTATTAATTTGTTGTGTAGTCAGGAGACAGGGGTAAGGGATGTAATTAATATTACTGAGATGGTGTAGTAACAGGGTGTTTAATATTGTGTTAATTGATAGCCTTCTCGGGTCAGTCCTTAACCCTTAGAACCCTGGCCACCCAGCCCGTAAAACTTCATTCCCCTGGGCTCCTGAGCAAAAAATTTCACTATGAGCCGTCGAGGCCAGCGATAATGCCGGTGCATTTTATTGAGACAACAAACTTGGTCGTAAACATCGCAGCCACCCATGAATGTATTGTAGCCAATACAAAGTTGTGGAAATTTAACATCCACAGTTGTGAGACCAACCTGTATCAAATTTACTTGATACATTATGTGGGATACGCCCTTTCCACGCCCCTGCACCACAGGGTTAGAACTAGCTTGATCATAACCTGATTCACAAGTTCCGTCACTCGATTCAATTTCGATTTCAGAATAATCACCATCTAAATCTATATTCATCATCCTCCGAATCATTGAGCACAAGTTCAACAGCTTGTTCCGTTGTTAGCCTTTTAGAATGGCTATTTCCTGGATTTTCAACACGCCTTTTCATTGTGAAAACAATTAAAAAATTGCAAAAAAAGCCTAGCACAAAAGATTCAGGTCAGCCCGTGTCTGGGGTTTTTCTACCAGACAGATATTTACGTTGAGGTGGGGGAAGAGATAGGAGGGACTGTAAATTAGTTGACCCATGGGTAGGAATATTTGTTTATCGCTTGCTCGTAGTTGTGTAGGGGAGATGTATTAATTTAGGGGGCAGAGGAGAGTTGAGGAATTTAAGGTGTTTATGTGTTAGGGTTGAGAATATTTTGACGTGTTGTATATTTGTTGTTATTTTTTCGTTTTACAGCATTTTCACGGCACATAGGGAGGGTTGTAACCTGCCCCTACAACTTATCACGGTAATTTGTCTTCTCGGGAGCCTAAGGCTCGAGACATTGCCAGAGGTGAAAGAAAAGAGACGTTCTCATGCAGTGAAGCACATTCTTCAGCGGGAACGGGTTTTTCTTAAAATCCAGAGCTCTTAGCTCGGTATAACACACCACATAGGCGCATGGCCTGGTGTCTGTTTTTACACGGCCATAATAAAACCGTTTCTCCTAAACCCGAAGAGGGGTACCTGGGCAGTTGAAAGAAGTTTCATCAGCAGTGAAGCATCTATATCCCGAGTCAAGAACCTCGTTCTTAATACAAAAGTCATCAGCTGCAGTAGTCAGGAAGGGAGAAAGGGAAATCATTCCTTTCCAAACTACAACCAAGAAGAGGGGAGTGACGGGGCAGCAACCCATCAAATCCTCAGAAGGTGACAGTGGCGTCAGAGAGTCACTAAATCAAGACGGAGTGGAGAGAGAGAGGGAGAGAAAATAGCTGGGACCAGTAGGGTCAGATTGTATACTTAGAGAACAGCCCTCTGAGCTAGCACTGTAATAAAAGTCTACTAGTGTAGCAGTCCAGTGGTGTTAGTGAGTGGTGTGTTTATCGCCTAAAGTGCTTTGATGCTGTGTAGACCGTTAGTTTAGGCATCATCAGCAGGACAATGACAGTAGTAACCTTAGTGTAGTTGGGAGTGGTGGCTCTACTTAGAGACCCCCATCCGGTATATTGGTTTATTTTTTAGTTAGTTGGGTTTATTCTTATTTTATGCAAGAGTGTGTGGGAATTTATTTTAATTGGTCTTTCATTTGAAATTGTTCTTTTTTCCAGGTGGTGCGAACTCACACTTTTTATTATTTTCTGTGGATTGATTTGTTGTTGAATAAACTATAAAATGTACACTGGATCAGTTTCTCTATAACTATACTGTACGTATATGCTGGTCTGTATAGTTGTGTCTGTGGACTTTAGTGAAACCTTATCTCCTTTATGGTAGTCAGAGGTGGTGAGTCAATAGCTCTTAACTAAGTCACGAGTGGCGAGGGAGAGTCAATCTAGGTTCTCACCCTTCAAGCTATGTCTCATCTTTCCACATTCACCATCATTTCTCATACAAAATCTATCTTGTCGTACTTGTCTCCTGAAGAAATGCCAGTCTGCCTTTTTGTATTCCATGAGGGTGGTGTTATGCAATTTCTTTTTATTTCCCTGGTGTTTGTGATCTCAAGGAGGATGGGTCTGTGATCACTTCAGATGTCGTCGAGGACTTTAACTGAGCAATGTGGGTGGATATCTGCTGTTACGAGAGTGAGATCTGGTCTGCTTTTTGTTCCACTGGCGCTGTGGAGCAGAGTCAGTGGGGTGTGAGCATTCTGCAGTAGGATGAGTGTGGTAGTGTTAGTGAGTTCTTCTATAGCTATTCCTGTTGGGTTCTTGTCTGTGTATCCCCACAGAGGTGAATGACCATTCATGTCACCAGCAATGATCATTCTCTTCAAGTCTGTGGTCTGGAAAGGCTTCAGAGCAAGGTGTGTTTTTGGCGGGTTGTCTATGTTAGAGAGAAGATAAACACCTATGCAGGCCATCAAGAACCACTTTTGTCAATAGTGAAACGTCGAAAGCTTGCCTGGTTTGGGCATGTAACTCGTCATGACTCCCTTTCGAAAACGATCCTCCAGGGAACAGTCGAAGGTAAACGGAGAAGAGGAAGGCAAAGAAAATCCTGGGCTGATAACATCAAAGAATGGGCAGGACACGGTTTCTCCACACTTGTACGCATTGCTGAGAATAGAGAGCAGTGGAGGACCCTGTCTGCTGATGCTTCCACCATGGCACCCCTACGACCCATGACGGGTTATGGGTTGAGATGAGATGAGATGATGAAATGTTAATGATTTTCAGCGGCTTTTCACCCCTACAGACTATCACTTCCTGCAGATCTGTTTCGTCATTGGTTTCAAGAACGGAATCCTCAGCCTGTGTGTCATTCCAGATAAGTGTCACTAATCCATGACATTTTATACACTTGCACTGGTACACTGTATAGCCTGTGATATGGAAGGAGGTGATTTTGGTAGCATTGCTTCTTGGATAACTGCAACATGGATTTTAAAGTCCAGTAGAAGCTTGGTTAGTTCTAGTTTTTTGTTTTGAATTCCTGATATGTTGAGTTGGAGGATGCGTAGTGTGTCTGTGTTATGTGTATTTCTGGTAGTATACTTTTCACAGCCCTCCCCAGGTACAGAAGAGCAGCGCGCGTCTTGTTGACCAAGGCGACACCCGAGCTCGTATAAAGTCTGTCGTCTTTGAGGCATGTATACGATTTCAGGGGGGTATGGATGCATTTTTCAGTATCCCCAAAGGGAGGCAGTCAAGTGTATCAGTATCCCATGATCGTAACGTCCTGCCAGAAGCACGCATATACATCTGGGTAAGCTTGTTCATCATTCTTCAGTCATTTTTGCCAACCCATCTGCAGTGATGGTTATATCTGGCATTCCCCGCCACCTAGGAGGCCGTCACAGAGTGACAAAGGTGCAATGTCCGCTGACCTGCATCTCGTCGTCATCCATGGGGATTAATGGATAGAAGAAAAAAAAAGTGAAGAATGAGGCAAGAGAGCATTTAACTCATGAGGTGGGGGTGGATTGGTGCAGACCACCGGTGGATTCTGCAATCTACACCTATAGGGTTCCACCTACTCCTCAGCCCTTTAGTCTGGTCCCTCACCAAGGACCTGTCTGGCTTGGGTGACCCTGCCAGGAGTAAAACTCCTGCCGGCTTTGCTACCGGGATCATTGGGGTACTCAAGCTATCCAACCAACGACAAGGTAGGCTTACATGTGGAGAGCCTCCAGTATATAAAATAAGAAAAATATGACAACATTTTTGAGGACACACCAACCTAAAAATATAATCCTGGAAATTAGCGTGTAAAAACATGGTTTTAGCTCAAGTATACTAAGAGCTAAAATAAGCTAAATTACCTTGCAGTGTTGAATATTAGGAAAAAAAAGGAAGTGGTTATAAAATGTAGCATAACAGATAACTATTAAAAACAATATTCCATAAAAGGTGAGAAGAGAGAAAAGCATCAGCAGACTGGAAAAAGAAATAGTTATCACCATATGGACCCCCCAAAAAAAATTTAAATAAAAGAGAATGTATATGAAGCATAGCCAACATCACTTGTTTAATCTATACAGGAAAGATTGAAAAAAAAATTGTTCAAAAATGGAACAGTACTATACTTGAAACATGGCTTAGCAATCAGCAGTTCATCTTTAGAACTAAAAGAGGAAATACAAATGCATTGAAGCAAATTTTTGAACAGGCCACTGAATATATTAAACAAGTTCAGTGTCGTTTTATAGATCAGGTGAGGGCATTTTATCAAGTTAGTACAGACAAGTAATGAAAGGCGCTGGAAAATTATAAAGTAAAGTAACAGAAGCAGTATAAAAATCAGGCTATTCTATGAAGACAGCTTTAAGTAGAGAGAACAAAAGCAAGAACATATAATGATTCACAGTATGAATCTCACTGGTGTGAGATTAGACCTTGCTGCACTATTACAAAAACAAATAAAATTTTGAGAGTTAAGGAAAAGGAAATTATTTAGAATGAGCTACAACCCACAAAAGCCAGCTCCAAACCTCAGAAATGAGGTATCTGAGGAAGGTGGTTGAAGTAACAAGAAGGGACATGGTCCACAAAATACAGCAAGGCCTAAACACCCAGCCTCTGCAGACTCAAGTAGAACAATTTCAACTACAATGGTTTGGCCATGTCTGCAGAATGGGAGAAGATCGGCTAACATGACAAGTATGGGAAACTAACTAAGAGCCAGAGATCCAGACCTCCAGGATGACCCAGAGTCTGCTGGGAGGACAACATTAGACAATCTCTTAAGGACTGAAGACTAAATTGGAACCAGGCCAGGAGGAAGACAGCTGATAAGATAGTATGGCGCTTTCTCTGGCAGACCTCTACACTCTTGGCATTTAGAAAAAAAAAAAAGAAAAAAAAAACCGACTGTACAAGAGGAAGTAAAAGTTTACCTTCATTTTTCTTTGGTTGTCATCATAAAACAACATATGTGACGAATCTTTTGTGGTATCTTTCTCAACTTCCCTAGTATCATTTCCATTAACAGATGCTGGTGGTTCTCTGATTTGGTTGATGTCTTCAATCTTTTTTCTTTTACTTCTGTTTATAAAAGAAAGGGTGATCATTATTAAGATTTTTATTTTTAATTTTTTTTTTTGGCTTTAAGTTTCTATGAGCGGGGTAGCCAGCCCTATGCCCAACCCTCCTTATTGACCATGAACGACATGACTGGTAGGGTGTAGTGTTACTATTGTTTGCTCCTCATTCTGGCCCTGGCAAGTAAGAAAGGAAATAAAATTTATGATATGAATATCAAAGCTTTTCTACAAGAAGAAAATGAAGTGGATACAAAAGTACTCTAGCATCTGGCAACAAATACAAAATATAAGGAATGAGACCTCTAGCATCTAGGAAAAAAGTACAGCAACCACAAAGCATGGATAACAACTGAAACCATGATTAAGATAAAGGAAAGGAAAAAAGAATAAAATAATGGAACGTAAATAAATAGGAAAGCACAGATTTAAACAGAAGTAAAACCACAGCCAAGGCTGATGGCCTCTATATAAAAAAGAGGTAAGAAGAAGTATCAGAAAGAACAAAATAAAATATACTGATGAGCTGCCAAAAAACTATTCGTACTTTAAACGAGAAAGGGAAAACGGCCCAGGCAGCAGTAGAAATGAAGAATTACTAGATAGGTAGATAGCCAAGGATTCTGCGAGACAAGGTGGAAGGGCATAGAGAGGAAGAAATTGGACATGAGGAAGAAAGTGCCCATCACAGTGAAGGGGTAGCTCTAATGATGTCAAATAAAGCACTCATAGAATGGGAAGCAATGGGACCCAGAGTTATAACTTATATATGCATGAACATTTCTTTGTCCTTTGTCCTAGCAAGATTTACCACCTATTCTCGTTCACCTGATTTTTTAATGCATAAACAAGAAATTTAGACCATCTTTACATCACAAAAAAGTATGCAGAGGAGCAGATGTGGCCTTAAATCCCCATTCTTTATAAGCTAAAATAAAAAATGAAATCAGATATAATAATGGCACCTTCAGTCATAACTGACCATGGGAATGCACCCCTGAGGTGACAGCCCTCAGCTGCTCATTTTACTGGTGTTCCTTTCGATGCCATCTCCTCTCCTCCGCTTGCCGTGAGAGCTTCCCCTCACCCAATCTAAGGTGCTGCCACATAGAGCATCGCCACCCGGTGCGATCAGCAGCCATATCCTCCCAGGTCGCTGGATTTATGCCCAGTGCCTTCAGGTCTCTCTTGTACACATCTTTGAACCTCAGCTGCGTAGAAGCTATCTTTCAAGATGTGACCATCTTCCATGCAGCAGACATGGCCAAGCTAGCGTAGTCTGCGCTGTCTAAGCAGTGTATACATGCTTTGAAGGCCAGCACATGACAACATCTCGACATTTGTCACTTTAACAACACATAGCTACAGACAATAGTTTAATGTAAGATAATCTTAAATTAAACAAAAAAACAATAGAACAATTTATGAAGACAGAAGAAGTACTATCTTTGCATTTTTCATTCATCTAGATTTTAATGTCTTTACTTCTTTTGTTATCTAAACTAAATTTATGTGTCTTGGACACATAATAGCAGGATGATAGATCTGAAACAGATAATGAAGACAATAGGTATGGTCCAAACTACATTCACCAGCATGAGATTGGGATATTACATCCAAAGAAATAACTCATAAATTAAAAATATGAGACATCAGGTGTTATATAAATATATATTCTTCTTTACTGTGTGATGTAGAAACACATCTGAAATTACCGCAGAGGAAGTATAAAAAGTATTAAAGAGAAGTTGAACTCAGCATCAGGGCAAAACATTCTAAGATATGAAATCCTTAAAAAAGATACCAAAATATACCATAGACATGATTACTTCTCTATACAACAATATATGGAAAACAGGAAAAATACCAAATGCTTGGAAAGTAGCAGTTATACCAATACTAAAACCAGATAAAAAAGGCCCATGATGCGAGCTCCTACAGACAAATAGCATTAACATCCCAAATAGAGAAAATAATGGAACTGTGGTGAACAGCAGACTTAAATACCACACTGAAAAGAACAATCTTTACAGCTCAACCCAATTCGGGTTTAGGAAAAACAGAAGCACTATGGACCAACTTATCAGACTAGAAGAGGAGCAACCAATTATTTAGGCAAGATGTTAGACCAACAACTGAACTGGAAAAAAACAGACAAACTGGTTCAGAGCTGCAAAGGACTCATAAATATGATGAGATATCTAAAAGGTAGTGGATGGCGAGCAAGCATCAAGGCACTTCTCATATTCTACAGGTCATTTGTCAGGGGGAAAATGGACTATGGAGGTAGAGTATATGACTGCTGTAACATTCTTAACCAACTCACTGTCAGCTCTTCAAGCACTAAAAAATACACATAAATCTAGCCAACCAGACACAGCAGTAGAAAAATTGCAACTTATACAAACCCAAATAACAGAGACTGCACAGTTCTATTAGCACGGATACCCTCACTTGTTGGAATAGAACGAAATGAGATAGCCCACAAGGAAGCAAAAACAGGAAGAAGAAGCCCAAACCACATAATCACAGGGTTAGGCACAACACAGATCAAAGTATAATTGAAAATATATTAACAAAGGAATGGACAGAAAACTGGGAAAAAAAGGTGAAACTCAGAACTGCTGGACTAATTGTAACTAAACAGAAATGGTATGACATCATCAAACTGAAAGACACCCTTACCAGAAAAGTTTTTGTGGTTGATATAAAGAGACAATATCAAAGTGCCAACAGCCAGGAAAAGACAACAACATTTCACAAATATATAAGGAAAGCGGCACATCATGCTTGGGATTCCAGGAAAGGAAGAGACAAGATATGAGAATACCAGAAACATTAAACACCATAGCAATGAGAAAAGAAGTGAAGGAAAATGGAAGCAAAGTCCCCCAGGTTAAAGGAAATACACAGCGAACAGTACAGTCAGCTGGACAAGGAAGTAAAACATTAAGCCTGAGCCAACAAAAGGAAATTCCTAGACGATCTTACAAGACAGGCAGAAGAGGCGGCACTGAGAAATGAACAAAGCACAGTATAGAAAATAACTAAAACCATCATCGGAAAATGGGGTGCAAACAATATTACATTAGTAAGAGACAAGCAAGGAAATCTCATCACCACAGCACAGAGGCAGGAAACAAGATGGGCAGAGCTCTTCAGAGAAACACTGAATAAGGAACCACCAGAGATGCAGCTACACGTTCCTGAGGCTGAAAATGATCTAGACGTAAATACATACATTCCACGAAGGGAAGAAATCATCACAGTTATCAAAGGTTAAAGAATGGAAAAGCTCATGGTCATGACAATTAAAATGCTGAGTTATTTAAGACAGACCCAGAGCTAGCAGAAGAACTATTAGAACCAATATTTGCACAAGTCTGGAAAACAGAGAACACCAATGAAGTGGAATAAAGGAATAATTGTCAAATTGCCCAAGAAGGACGACCTTGCAGACTACAACAACTAGAAAGGAATTACTCTCCTCTCAGTTCCCAGTAAAATACTAGGCAGGATAATTATCCAGAGAATTTTAAAACCAGTAGACCATTAACTGAGGAAAGAACAAGCAGGATTCAGAAAGAACAGAAGCTGTGCAGATCATACTCGTATATTCATCCTCAGGAACGTGTCACGGCACGTTTTACTGCCATTTTGACTTGTATGCTTGGTTGTTAGCCAAGTTATGTTTTCCTGGGCCGTAAACAAAACTTGATATGTTTGAGTTCCGGTGCAAACAACCCGTCATGTGATGTCACGTGACGAGGTTGAATTTTGGCGCAAAAGAAGCCATAGATTATTAGAGTCTTGGGAGCCGTCTCGTAGAGACAAGTGTTTTGGAAAGCCAGTTGTAAAACCGTATTTCGGCCTATGGCAGGACAGTGAGTAGTTGCCATTGTTAGTATATGTCGTGAAATGACGTCTGGTTCACATCACGAATTCAAATAACTCTGGTCTTAACGGCGCGCCATACATTGTAAAAAGATAGGATACCCTGACCAATGAAAACGCTTGGTTTGGTCCTGTATTTACACTGCAGGGAGCATCAAGATGGCCAGACCCTATTTTGTGTAACATGATTTACTTAGGAATTTTGGTACAACAGTATAAAAGAAGTATCACTTGGCAGAGGTTATCATCACGATATTAGGAATGTTACTCTACCCGTAAGTAGTAATACTTTTACTAATAATATTATAGGAAGGGAGAAATCTTAGGTTAAATGCATTAGAAGCTTCAGGTTGGCCAAAAGTTAGCTGTTTAAACTATGCATAACAGAAAATGCTAGTAGTAACCAAAGAGATTATTATACATATATGTAAAGCCTAATTCTAAGTATAAGGGAAACTTTACTTGACTAAAATCGCATCAGGAATAACGGAGATAATTTAAAAAGCATTTTTCCTACATTGAACGATAGGCAGAATAGTCCCACATTTTCTGATTTTGATTACATCTTTTGGGATTTCCGTCTCATACGGACGAGGCTAGACTATAAATAGAATCGCCTAACAAACTTCGGTCAGTCACGATTTGAAAAACACAGAAAGCGGGGGAAGCAGTGCATATATTAATGCCAGCGTTTGCCTTTCTGCAACTGTAGCAGACCTTATTCACCATTGAGGGCCAGTATGTGTGTGTGTACCTGAGGGTAAGACGGAATTTATTCATATATATATATATATATAATAATAATAAATTCTTTAAGCACCAAACACGGCGCATAAGGCAGAAACCAGTGCTCTCCAGGTTGTTCGTTGTGACGCCACTCCTCTTAGCTCTTGCACATTATTTAGGCCCAACGTTCTTCCTTCTCTTATTATTGTTCTTCTGAGTGTTTCTTTTGGTCTTCCTTTTTTTTCCTCTTACCCTCAGGAACCCAAGTGAGCGCCTGTAGTGGTATTCTGTTGTTTTGCATTCGTAGGACATGACCGATATATGACCATCGTCTTTTCCTTATATAGTCAGAGACATATTTCTGCCTAGAGTCTTCTCTTATTTGTCGATTAGTCTTGAATTCTTTCCAACTGATGTTCATGAGTTTTCTAAGACATTTGTTCTCGAATGTATTCAGCTTGTTCTCCAATGATTTTGTTATTTTCCAACTCTCACAGCCGTATGTTAACACTGAGATAACATTTGAATTAAACAGACGAAGCTTGGTATGTATATTCAATGATCGTAATTTCCAAATGTTAGATAATCTATTGAAGGCGCTAGCTGCCAAAGCAATTCTAGTATGAATTTCTCTTGTTGTGTCACCATCCTGAGTCATTTTACTGCCTAAATAATTGAAACTTTCAACTTTCTGTAGTTTTTCCCCGTTCAAGATGATATCAAAGGTCTCATTAGAAAAGTTCATAGCTTTAGTTTTAGAGGCATTTATTTGGAGACCTATTTTAACCGAGAGATGACACAAATTATTTACTGCTTCTTGGGATTGTCTGGGTGTTGAACTTCATTCATTCATTCATAACCCTCCACTCCCAAAGGAGCATAGGCCTTCAACAAACACATGCCAAGTCCTCCTGTCACGTGCCATCATCTCAAGTTCTTTCCATGTTCTCCTCATCTGTCAACATTGGTCAAGCGTCTTAGCTGAGCCATGGCTAAAATGGTAAATGTTACAAACATACCCATTGCCCGTTCCTTCCGAAAAGTGGGTAAAATGTGTTCACCATAGTCACGACTTGCACGTGAAAAGCAAATTTCAGCAATGTTATCAACAGGCTTTGCCATAGGAAGCATTTTCAAACATGCATTATTTCCCTTTCCACCACGTGCATTTGATTGACCTTGGAGGTACACACACGTAACACAGATTTGATTTATTGTCAGATTAACAAACATTGTTTAAGCATGCAACAAAATGCAGCAAAACTTTTTTGACTGAGTGTTCAGGTTTAAAAAAATACAGCTTAGTTGAAATGACCTAAAAATTGAAAGTGGCCTTTAACTTTTTTTGAGCAGTATATATATATATATATATATATATATATATATATATATATATATATATATATATATATATATATATATATAATATATATATATATATATATATATATATATATATATATATATATATATATATATATATATATATATATATATATATATATATATATATATATATAATAACCCCTAGTAGAGTCATAAACATATTAACTACCATAACCACAGAGGTGGATCAGGAGAGGTAGCAGTCAGGGACTCAGAGTACTACAACATCATCTTCTCTGGGAACTTACATAGCTTGACCCTACCTTTGTGTCTATACACCCTTACTCTCTTCAGAGAAGGGGGTATTGCTGATAAGACCAGACTCTTATCTGGCACTATTCTGGTATCATCTGATACACCTTTATGTCCAGGATATCTTATTCTTAATAACATCTCAAACCTCTCGCGACAGTATAGTACTGGTGTATTTGTTCTGGTTCAGAACTATTTTGCTCTACAGAGTTGTCAGCTGTATTTGCTGTTATTATCATTCTTGCAGGGAATGGTGTTGCTGTCGGTGCCAGGAGGGGTATTGGACAGAATCGTCCTTGAGAGATTGAAGGAGTCCATGGGCAAACAACTGAGAGATGAACAAGCAGATTTTCAACAAAACAGATCCTGTACAGACCAGATAGCCACATTGAGAATAATAGTTGAACAAAGTCTGGAATGGAGTTCGCCACTGTGCATCGGATTCGTGGACTGTGAAGGGGCATTTGACAGTGTGGACAGGGGGTCACTTTGGAAGTTGATGAGGCATTGTGGAGTTCCCATGGGGATCGTTAACTTAATAAGGAGGACCTGTGGGGACATGGCATGCAGAGTTCTTCATGAGGGACAGCTTTCAAAACCGTTTAGGATTAGAACAGGAGTGAGACAGGGATGCCTCTTGTCTCCATTTCTTTTCTTACTAGCAACAGATTGGATTATGAAAACATCGACATCACACAACAGAGATGGAATCCAGTGGAATCTGACTAAACAGCTTGATGATCTGGATTTTGCAGATGACTTGGCTTTTCTGTCCCATAACCATAATCAGATGCAAGAGAAAATGAAAATTCTTGATGAGAGGTCACAAAAAGTGGGCCTGAAAATAGACAGGGAAAAGATAAAGATTATGAGAATAATCGCAAGAAATGATAACAAGGTTGAACTTGAAGAAACACCACTAAGGGATGTAGAATCGTACACATGTCTTGAAAGTAACCCAACACGAAAATAAGAATCTTCAACTCAAATGTGAAGTCAGTCCTATTGTATGGCTCTGAGACATGGAGAACAACAGAGACAGCGGCCAGGGAGCTGCAGACTTTTGTGAACGGGTGCTTGCTAGAGTGGAGGGACTGGGATGGTGTGACAGGGTCACGGATGTGGAATTGATGACAAGAACCAGTGGAACAAGAGAAGAAGACGCTGGCGATGGATAGGACACACATTGAGGAAACCTGTTGATAGCATTACAAGGCAGTCCTTGTTCTGGAATCCACAGGGAGGGAGAGGCAAAGGTAGACCAAAAAACACATGGAGAGAACTGGAAACAGAGGTGAAAATGATGAGGAAAACATGGAAAAAATCTTGAGCGGATGGCACAGGACAGGAAGACTTGGCATGTGTTTGTTGAAGGCCAATGCTCCTTGGGGAGCTAAAGGGTATTGATTGATTGATCATTCTTGCAGTGTGTTTAATATTTATATGAGAACGTTACACTGCAGTTCGCCTCATTGCTCATTATACTGAGTGATGGTCAGTCTTGACTACGAGGCTGATCGGATAGTTCATATCTTCCGTACTTTTGTATTAGTAGCACATGTATATTTTGTATCTCATTCTGGCAACTTTTGGCCACGTTATTGTTCAGTGAATAAAGGGATAATTGCTATTTCAGCTTGCCTTTATTAGTGTCACCACTGTTCGTAAAGCCCTTAGCGTGTACGAGTTTTATTGTTCCTGTCCTGCGTGAAGTTCATACGTGCAGTGGTAGTGTGTGTATCTGTATTGTGTTGACATACTATACATTACACGTTTGACAATACGGCAGTGCTCAGAATGGCAGAGACAGCTATACATTAACTTTGTTGATTTTGAAAAGGCTTTTGACAGCATACACAGGGACAGCCTATGGAAAATAATGAGGGCTAATGGAATTCCCAGCTGCATTGTTTCCATCATAAAAAAGCCTCTATGCTGACTTTACATGTATTCTTGGGCAGAGCAACCTAACTTTTGAGGTGAAGACAGGAGTACAACAGAGATGCCACTTATCAACCGCTTTATTTTTGACAGTCACAGACTGGGTGATGTGCCAGACAACAGTCTAAGAGGAATAAGATAGACAATGTTTTCTACACTGGAAGATCTGAAGTACGCATATGACATTGCACTATTCGCACATTCACATCAACACATTCAAGAAAAATAAAAAAAGATAGACTGAATAACTATAGCCAGCAGGTAGGTCTGAACATCAATCTAAAGAAGACAGAGGTCATGACACTCAATGTGGGCAATCCTGAGCCCATAACAATAAGGAACCAGAAGCAAGAACAGACAGACACATTTACATACCTAGGATGCATAGTAACACCAGATGGCGGGAACAAGCAAAGAAATCAACAGCAAAATGAATAAAGCGAGAAAAGCCTTTGCTAGTCTAAACAACACCTGGAAGTCTTCTCAGTACAACACAAACACCAAATTAAGATTATATGAGAGCTGTGTACTTTCTGCACTTATCTATGGTGCGAAATGCTGGACAGTAACAGAGAAGGAAATGTTGAAATCTGCCTAGGAAAATTCTCTTAATCTTTTGGCCGAATACCATCACCAACCAAGAACTGCCTACTCGGAGCAACCAAGAGGACATGAACACCATCATAGCTGGCAGACGCTGTAGTTGGGTTGGCCACGTCCTCAGAAGAGACCCTGATGCCATCACAAGAACAGCTATGCCATAGACCCCTGAAGGAAAGTGAAAGAGAGGCAGACATGCAAAGAATTAACAAGAGCTGGGACACAGCATGAAGAATGGTTGCTGACCAAGCAAAGTGGAAGCAGTGTGTTGCTGCCCTACAAGACGCCACCAGGCGTGATGGTCCACTGACTGCTTTGACGGTCAGCGGCAAAGGATCAAAGAAGAAGATGCAAGAAATATGAACAAATACAACAAAACCACTCACGGAATACTTGGGAACACAAAACTCTCCATCACCATCACTAGAAACTACTTAAAATTTACTTACCCAGACAGCAACACAACTAAATAAAATTTTATATTACCAAAACAAAAACTAACATACAACAAACCAGAACAAATAAGAATGACAAAGGAAGAAAAAACACTAAAAGACTATTGTCAAACCCCCCACACACACACGATATCAGTATGAGAAGCAAATATAAACTACCTATTAAAAAAACCCAACAAACATCCAGTATGGTAGACATATTTAAAAGAATGCCAATTGCAATAAAAAAATATACAATAAAACACAACCTACTAACCCTACAAAACACAACAGGGTATAGAGAGATCAATCTAGGATCATGGAAGTGGATGCATTATAAACACCATAGACAGTGAACAAGTCCACAATAAACAGCCGATAAATTACAGCCTGGAAGAACCAACACACAAGAAAATCAACCAATGTAATATTCTGTATAGAATAATGAACACTATATATCCTAATTATAACCCACATGGGGTTGAACTGGGTATCCCATGCACATGACAAATACCAGTTTTTCTGTGCATGATCCCAAAACCAAACCAAACTAAAAAGCAGTTAGAAGAAAGAACTGAAACCCATGAAATGTGGATATTCAGAAGAATGGTTTGCACATCTAGAATGAGAAGAAAACAAAGAAGTCTTAGAAGAGCTATAAATGAAATAAAAATTAATTCTAAAAAAAGTTTGGGATGAAAAGAGATCAAATTTAGAAAAAAATATTTTAAACACAGGCTTTTAACACACTAAAAAGCCACAAATAATTTTTCAAGGAGTTTATAGCTTGCAATAAAAAAATGTAACATCAAATTGACAAAAAGCATGTGTCACTTCAATGCTTATCATATATGTTATCCATAAGTGTGTAATGAAGTATAAAGCAGAAGTTAATTTCATGTAGAATCAGCACCCCTGGCTTTTTGTCAAATTGATGTTACTTTTTTTTTTACTGCATTTACATTTTTTTTGAAATTTCGATATGTCTCTCAAGAGAGACAATCTTGTTGGAAAGAATACACCTAAATTATTTGCAGTTATCGCCCATTTCACTGATGATACAATACACACAAAAAAAAATGTTAATTTTAATTCTATTCATTTTATTATTTTTACGACTGATTATTGTATTGTCATGGGGAATACACAACTATGCCAAGTTTCAGAGCTATTGCGCATCTGGAAGTGATTGAAAAGTAGATTGCAAGATTTGAAGGTGACAAGAGAGTGATACGTTGCAAGTTAAAGAAAAGCCTGTAAAAATAACATGTTGATGCCTAAAGAGAACACACTGTGGAAAACCATAACAGAAGGATAAGTTGAAGGAAAATGGGCAAAATACAACACTACTGTAAGTGGGAAAACAACACCAACAGATGAACAGCCCATCCCTGCAAGAAACAAGATACTGGAGATTCATTGCAGCCCACCTTTATGGTGACAATGACAGCAGATTTGTTTCAATCTATTAGATGCTTTGAAGCAACTATAAAAGCATGGCTGTACACTATTTAGTAAATCTTAATATTACTGGGCGACAGGGAAGGAAAGAGGAGAGAAAAAGAGATTGAGAGGCATATACCTTTTATGTCCCGCCTTTTTTCTGTAGTTACTCCATCCATCTGAGTCAGAATTCTCAAAAATATTTTCTACAAAAATGTAAAAGAAATAAAAGCCAATTAGACATATAGTCTCTAAATAAATGAACACTACAAACGTGAAAAGTACAGCTACATTTCACTTCAAGTAAAACGCATGTTTCAACAATCTTTTACATTTTAAATTCTATGAAGGAGGAAAACCATACAGATTCTGTAATATTATGACAATATTTATAACTCCAATATTTAAGATGTGCCACTTAACAAGTCAGACAATATCTACTTGCACTGATAATGAGTTACAGCTAAATGAAGTTGTTGTTGAACAGAATTGACATCATTGCACTCCGAGCAAACCCACAGGTGCTCAGTCTCCCTCAGCATATGTCGAAGGGTATGAATTCTAACTGTTCCTGTTGCATACTGATCTTATACACGACAGATGCATGAAATGAAGTAAAAATTATAAGTGTAAAAAAAACTTACCTTTAGGGTGCATTTGATCAAACATGTTATTTCTGCCAACATTCATTGTCCTCTGTGTCACCTTCATCAGTGATTTTTGCACAGAGTAAGTCCGTGCAGGTCTAGACATGATGCATTTCTACGATGTATGTCTAGGTCTTAAAAATACACGTTTTCAGGATAAATAAGTATTCAACATTTATGTAGTGATTCTGCTGCTTTTATCATTTAATTTCTCTTTATGCCTGATGCAGAATTTACTTCATCTAACAATAGGCCTATCTGATAAAGAATTTAATTCATCAAGACTGTACCAGAAGAATTTAATTGACATGTTAAAGAGTTCTGATGTATTAAAAATGACTTAGATGCTGGCACAAGATAAGTGCAAGAAACTTGATCAGTGTCCCAACTTCAGCTAGAATTGTGACCACTTATCCCATTTTTGTAATCACGGGTGTCTGAGGAGACAAGGAAAGAATAAGAATACTACTCCCACCAGACAAATTATTAGAGGCCACTAAGGTGACGCTGTGCATGGAGGTAGCAACCTCATTAAGTAAAAGAAATTGCAACACTAATCACTACTGCAACACACCATGTAGTACTCTGGCACATGCCTTCTTACATAACAACCAACTGCAGTGGTGACCGTACGCTCCTTAAAGCATGACAGCAGGACAATGTTCGCACATAAAGCTGCTTTTCCTTACAAAGCTCCCAAAAAGGAACCAGCTATGGGAGTTTTCACATTTCACCACATGCACTGCAAATAATTTACTTCTCAAAATGTCCAGAATCAGACCTGCCTATCCACCAAAAAGGTAGCCCTACAGCAGATACTGCCATCGCTGAGTGACATGTTACAGACTTCAGTATACTAGGTCCAGCTTTATTTAGGTGGTGTGACCAGTTCCCTTCCTCGTTGCCTTTGCTTGTACTCATGAGTCAGGTACCCATTTGCAGGTGGGTAACTGCAGGACAAAACTACCAGTTCTTGAAACTTACCAATAGAAAATTCAAAAATGAAAAATGGTACTGGAATCAGTTTTACAAAATAACAATACGCTAGAAACATGGGACGTTTTGAAATAATCCTTCATCAGCCAGTCACAAACTGGAAACAAGGACGATAAATAGAGAAATGCTATGAGCAAAAAAATTCTATGAGAAAAAAAATGCTAAAAGACACTTACAGGCACATTGAAAAAAAAAAATTATTAAAAAGTAAAAATACTAAACAAGATTGAAATATCAATATAAAGAAAATGACTACAAGAACACAGTATTAATTAAATAGACTAAACTAAAAGTACCATCATTATCATTACTCTACATCTTACTATGGACCACATGCCTTCAGTATCAAATAAACTAAAAGTACCATCATTATCATTACTCTACATCTTCCTATGGACCACATGCCTTCAGTATCAAATAAACTAAAAGTACCATCATTATCATTACTCTACATCTTACTATGGACCACATGCCTTCAGTATCAAATAAACTAAAAGTACCATCATTATCATTACTCTACATCTTCCTATGGACCACATGCCTTCAGTATCAAATAAACTAAAAGTACCATCATTATCATTACTCTACATCTTACTATGGACCACATGCCTTCAGTATCAAATAAACTAAAAGTATCATCATTATTATTACTCTACATCTTCCTATGGACCACATGCCTTCAGTATCAAATAAACTAAAAGTATCATCATTATCATTACTCTACATCTTACTATGGACCACATGCCTTCAGTATCAAATAAACTAAAAGTACCATCATTATCATTACTCTACATCTTACTATGGACCACATGCCTTCAGTATCAAATAAACTAAAAGTACCATCATTATCATTACTCTACATCTTACTATGGACCACATGCCTTCAGTATCAAATAAACTAAAAGTACCATCATTATCATTACTCTACATCTTCCTATGGACCACATGCCTTCAGTATCAAATAAACTAAAAGTACCATCATTATCATTACTCTACATCTTACTATGGACCACATGCCTTCAGTATCATTACTCTACATCTTACTATGGACCACATGCCTTCAGTATCAAATAAACTAAAAGTACCATCATTATCATTACTCTACATCTTACTATGGACCACATGCCTTCAGTATCAAATAAACTAAAAGTACCATCATCATTATCATTACTCTACATCTTACTATGGACCACATGCCTTCAGTATCAAATAAACTAAAAGTACCATCATCATTATCATTACTCTACATCTTACTATGGACCACATGCCTTCAGTATCAAATAAACTAAAAGTACCATCATTATCATTACTCTACATCTTACTATGGACCACATGCCTTCAGTATCAAATAAACTAAAAGTACCATCATCATTATCATTACTCTACATCTTACTATGGACCACATGCCTTCAGTATCAAATAAACTAAAAGTACCATCATTATCATTACTCTACATCTTACTATGGACCACATGCCTTCAGTATCAAATAAACTAAAAGTATCATCATTATTATTACTCTACATCTTCCTATGGACCACATGCCTTCAGTATCAAATAAACTAAAAGTATCATCATTATCATTACTCTACATCTTACTATGGACCACATGCCTTCAGTATCAAATAAACTAAAAGTACCATCATTATCATTACTCTACATCTTACTATGGACCACATGCCTTCAGTATCCATTACTCTACATCTTACTATGGACCACATGCCTTCAGTATCAAATAAACTAAAAGTACCATCATTATCATTACTCTACATCTTCCTATGGACCACATGCCTTCAGTATCAAATAAACTAAAAGTACCATCATTATCATTACTCTACATCTTACTATGGACCACATGCCTTCAGTATCAAATAAACTAAAAGTACCATCATCATCATTACTCTACATCTTACTATGGACCACATGCCTTCAGTATCAAATAAACTAAAAGTACCATCATTATCATTACTCTACATCTTACTATGGACCACATGCCTTCAGTATCAAATAAACTAAAAGTACCATCATCATTATCATTACTCTACATCTTACTATGGACCACATGCCTTCAGTATCAAATAAACTAAAAGTACCATCATCATTATCATTACTCTACATCTTACTATGGACCACATGCCTTCAGTATCAAATAAACTAAAAGTACCATCATTATCATTACTCTACATCTTACTATGGACCACATGCCTTCAGTATCAAATAAACTAAAAGTACCATCATCATTATCATTACTCTACATCTTACTATGGACCACATGCCTTCAGTATCAAATAAACTAAAAGTACCATCATTATCATTACTCTACATCTTACTATGGACCACATGCCTTCAGTATCAAATAAACTAAAAGTACCATCATTATCATTACTCTACATCTTACTATGGACCACATGCCTTCAGTATCAAATAAACTAAAAGTACCATCATTATCATTACTCTACATCTTACTATGGACCACATGCCTTCAGTATCAAATAAACTAAAAGTACCATCATTATCATTACTCTACATCTTCCTATGGACCACATGCCTTCAGTATCAAATAAACTAAAAGTACCATCATTATCATTACTCTACATCTTCCTATGGACCACATGCCTTCAGTATCAAATAAACTAAAAGTACCATCATTATCATTACTCTACATCTTACTATGGACCACATGCCTTCAGTATCAAATAAACTAAAAGTACCATCATCATCATTACTCTACATCTTACTATGGACCACATGCCTTCAGTATCAAATAAACTAAAAGTACCATCATTATCATTACTCTACATCTTCCTATGGACCACATGCCTTCAGTATCAAATAAACTAAAAGTACCATCATTATCATTACTCTACATCTTCCTATGGACCACATGCCTTCAGTATCAAATAAACTAAAAGTATCATCATCATCATTACTCTACATCTTCCTATGGACCACATGCCTTCAGTATCAAATAAACTAAAAGTACCATCATCATTATCATTACTCTACATCTTACTATGGACCACATGCCTTCAGTATCAAATAAACTAAAAGTACCATCATCATCATTACTCTACATCTTCCTATGGACCACATGCCTTCAGTATCAAATAAACTAAAAGTATCATCATTATCATTACTCTACATCTTACTATGGACCACATGCCTTCAGTATCAAATAAACTAAAAGTACCATCATCATCATTACTCTACATCTTACTATGGACCACATGCCTTCAGTATCAAATAAACTAAAAGTATCATCATTATCATTACTCTACATCTTACTATGGACCACATGCCTTCAGTATCAAATAAACTAAAAGTACCATCATCATCATTACTCTACATCTTACTATGGACCACATGCCTTCAGTATCAAATAAACTAAAAGTATCATCATTATCATTACTCTACATCTTCCTATGGACCACATGCCTTCAGTATCAAATAAACTAAAAGTATCATCATTATCATTACTCTACATCTTACTATGGACCACATGCCTTCAGTATCAAATAAACTAAAAGTACCATCATCATCATTACTCTACATCTTACTATGGACCACATGCCTTCAGTATCAAATAAACTAAAAGTATCATCATTATCATTACTCTACATCTTACTATGGACCACATGCCTTCAGTATCAAATAAACTAAAAGTACCATCATCATCATTACTCTACATCTTACTATGGACCACATGCCTTCAGTATCAAATAAACTAAAAGTATCATCATCATCATTACTCTACATCTTACTATGGACCACATGCCTTCAGTATCAAATAAACTAAAAGTACCATCATCATCATTACTCTACATCTTACTATGGACCACATGCCTTCAGTATCAAATAAACTAAAAGTATCATCATCATCATTACTCTACATCTTACTATGGACCACATGCCTTCAGTATCAAATAAACTAAAAGTACCATCATCATTATCATTACTCTACATCTTACTATGGACCACATGCCTTCAGTATCAAATAAACTAAAAGTACCATCATTATCATTACTCTACATCTTACTATGGACCACATGCCTTCAGTATCAAATAAACTAAAAGTATCATCATCATCATTACTCTACATCTTACTATGGACCACATGCCTTCAGTATCAAATAAACTAAAAGTACCATCATCATCATTACTCTACATCTTACTATGGACCACATGCCTTCAGTATCAAATAAACTAAAAGTATCATCATCATCATTACTCTACATCTTACTATGGACCACATGCCTTCAGTATCAAATAAACTAAAAGTACCATCATTATCATTACTCTACATCTTACTATGGACCACATGCCTTCAGTATCAAATAAACTAAAAGTATCATCATCATCATTACTCTACATCTTACTATGGACCACATGCCTTCAGTATCAAATAAACTAAAAGTATCATCATTATCATTACTCTACATCTTCCTATGGACCACATGCCTTCAGTATCAAATAAACTAAAAGTACCATCATTATCATTACTCTACATCTTCCTATGGACCACATGCCTTCAGTATCAAATAAACTAAAAGTACCATCATTATCATTACTCTACATCTTCCTATGGACCACATGCCTTCAGTATCAAATAAACTAAAAGTACCATCATTATCATTACTCTACATCTTACTATGGACCACATGCCTTCAGTATCAAATAAACTAAAAGTACCATCATCATCATTACTCTACATCTTACTATGGACCACATGCCTTCAGTATCAAATAAACTAAAAGTACCATCATTATCATTACTCTACATCTTCCTATGGACCACATGCCTTCAGTATCAAATAAACTAAAAGTACCATCATTATCATTACTCTACATCTTCCTATGGACCACATGCCTTCAGTATCAAATAAACTAAAAGTATCATCATCATCATTACTCTACATCTTCCTATGGACCACATGCCTTCAGTATCAAATAAACTAAAAGTACCATCATCATTATCATTACTCTACATCTTACTATGGACCACATGCCTTCAGTATCAAATAAACTAAAAGTACCATCATCATCATTACTCTACATCTTCCTATGGACCACATGCCTTCAGTATCAAATAAACTAAAAGTATCATCATTATCATTACTCTACATCTTACTATGGACCACATGCCTTCAGTATCAAATAAACTAAAAGTACCATCATCATCATTACTCTACATCTTACTATGGACCACATGCCTTCAGTATCAAATAAACTAAAAGTATCATCATTATCATTACTCTACATCTTACTATGGACCACATGCCTTCAGTATCAAATAAACTAAAAGTACCATCATCATCATTACTCTACATCTTACTATGGACCACATGCCTTCAGTATCAAATAAACTAAAAGTATCATCATTATCATTACTCTACATCTTCCTATGGACCACATGCCTTCAGTATCAAATAAACTAAAAGTACCATCATCATTATCATTACTCTACATCTTACTATGGACCACATGCCTTCAGCAACAAAAAAACCAAAAGCACCATCATCATCATTACTCTACATCTTACTATGGACCACATGCCTTCAGTATCAAATAAACTAAAAGTATCATCATTATCATTACTCTACATCTTACTATGGACCACATGCCTTCAGTATCAAATAAACTAAAAGTACCATCATCATCATTACTCTACATCTTACTATGGACCACATGCCTTCAGTATCAAATAAACTAAAAGTATCATCATCATCATTACTCTACATCTTACTATGGACCACATGCCTTCAGTATCAAATAAACTAAAAGTACCATCATCATCATTACTCTACATCTTACTATGGACCACATGCCTTCAGTATCAAATAAACTAAAAGTATCATCATCATCATTACTCTACATCTTACTATGGACCACATGCCTTCAGTATCAAATAAACTAAAAGTACCATCATCATCATTACTCTACATCTTACTATGGACCACATGCCTTCAGTATCAAATAAACTAAAAGTACCATCATTATCATTACTCTACATCTTACTATGGACCACATGCCTTCAGTATCAAATAAACTAAAAGTATCATCATCATCATTACTCTACATCTTACTATGGACCACATGCCTTCAGTATCAAATAAACTAAAAGTACCATCATCATCATTACTCTACATCTTACTATGGACCACATGCCTTCAGTATCAAATAAACTAAAAGTATCATCATCATCATTACTCTACATCTTACTATGGACCACATGCCTTCAGTATCAAATAAACTAAAAGTACCATCATTATCATTACTCTACATCTTACTATGGACCACATGCCTTCAGTATCAAATAAACTAAAAGTATCATCATCATCATTACTCTACATCTTACTATGGACCACATGCCTTCAGTATCAAATAAACTAAAAGTATCATCATTATCATTACTCTACATCTTCCTATGGACCACATGCCTTCAGTATCAAATAAACTAAAAGTACCATCATTATCATTACTCTACATCTTCCTATGGACCACATGCCTTCAGTATCAAATAAACTAAAAGTACCATCATTATCATTACTCTACATCTTCCTATGGACCACATGCCTTCAGTATCAAATAAACTAAAAGTATCATCATCATCATTACTCTACATCTTCCTATGGACCACATGCCTTCAGTATCAAATAAACTAAAAGTACCATCATCATCATTACTCTACATCTTCCTATGGACCACATGCCTTCAGTATCAAATAAACTAAAAGTACCATCATCATCATTACTCTACATCTTCCTATGGACCACATGCCTTCAGTATCAAATAAACTAAAAGTATCATCATCATCATTACTCTACATCTTCCTATGGACCACATGCCTTCAGTATCAAATAAACTAAAAGTACCATCATTATCATTACTCTACATCTTCCTATGGACCACATGCCTTCAGTATCAAATAAACTAAAAGTATCATCATCATCATTACTCTACATCTTCCTATGGACCACATGCCTTCAGTATCAAATAAACTAAAAGTACCATCATTATCATTACTCTACATCTTCCTATGGACCACATGCCTTCAGTATCAAATAAACTAAAAGTATCATCATCATCATTACTCTACATCTTCCTATGGACCACATGCCTTCAGTATCAAATAAACTAAAAGTACCATCATCATCATTACTCTACATCTTCCTATGGACCACATGCCTTCAGTATCAAATAAACTAAAAGTATCATCATCATCATTACTCTACATCTTCCTATGGACCACATGCCTTCAGTATCAAATAAACTAAAAGTACCATCATCATCATTACTCTACATCTTCCTATGGACCACATGCCTTCAGTATCAAATAAACTAAAAGTACCATCATCATCATTACTCTACATCTTCCTATGGACCACATGCCTTCAGTATCAAATAAACTAAAAGTACCATCATCATCATTACTCTACATCTTCCTATGGACCACATGCCTTCAGTATCAAATAAACTAAAAGTATCATCATCATCATTACTCTACATCTTCCTATGGACCACATGCCTTCAGTATCAAATAAACTAAAAGTACCATCATCATCATTACTCTACATCTTCCTATGGACCACATGCCTTCAGTATCAAATAAACTAAAAGTACCATCATCATCATTACTCTACATCTTCCTATGGACCACATGCCTTCAGTATCAAATAAACTAAAAGTATCATCATCATCATTACTCTACATCTTCCTATGGACCACATGCCTTCAGTATCAAATAAACTAAAAGTACCATCATCATCATTACTCTACATCTTCCTATGGACCACATGCCTTCAGTATCAAATAAACTAAAAGTACCATCATCATCATTACTCTACATCTTCCTATGGACCACATGCCTTCAGTATCAAATAAACTAAAAGTATCATCATCATCATTACTCTACATCTTCCTATGGACCACATGCCTTCAGTATCAAATAAACTAAAAGTACCATCATCATCATTACTCTACATCTTCCTATGGACCACATGCCTTCAGTATCAAATAAACTAAAAGTACCATCATCATCATTACTCTACATCTTCCTATGGACCACATGCCTTCAGTATCAAATAAACTAAAAGTATCATCATCATCATTACTCTACATCTTCCTATGGACCACATGCCTTCAGTATCAAATAAACTAAAAGTACCATCATCATCATTACTCTACATCTTCCTATGGACCACATGCCTTATGTTTAACTGATTATCTCATTGTATGTTCTATCCAACACCAGCACCTTCCCCTCATATTTTGTTCCACTGGTGTTTGGCGCTCTCCATTAGTTTTACACTGGCAATTCCATCATATCTGCCTGGTTCAGGATGCACAGGAGTTCATGATGCTTATGCAACAGGACTGCCCCGACATGTGTGTTGGAAGATTTCTACTTTGTTTACCAGACCTAAAACTCCTCCTGATTTCCTCCTGTATTTAAAGCTTTTCTTGCTTTTTTGTACAGTATTCTTATTTTGATACCACTATCTGCTCCTCCTACTCTGCCCATATTGCTGCACATGTATATGCATGACTCCACATCTTATATGGATGTATCTCCCTGTGCAGCCTGGCTATCGTTTGTCAAAATTATTCTCATAATCTGTCCACTTCTGTGTATTTTCAGACCCAACTGCCGTTACCAAGCATGATCATTTTGTCTTGCATCTGGTTATGGTTTTAAGACAGAAGAGCCAGATCAATAATATGTTTTGTCAGAGTCAAATGAACTCCATCTCTGTTGACTGATGTTTTTATTAGTCCAGTCAACAACCAGCAAAAAGAGAAATGATGACAAGAGGCATCCGTGCCACACTCCAGCTCCCAAACCAAAGGACTGCAAGCAGTCCTTCATGGAAAATTTGGCTTCTCAAGTCTTTACGTTTTCTTTATCAGGTTATTGAACTTAAGGAGGACACCATAATGCCTCACCTCATCAGTTCCCAGAGTTATTGTCTGTCTAAAATGTTGAATGCTTTTCATAGTCCAGAAAGAAGAAGTGGTGAGTTCAGTTCAAAGCTCTGTTCAACTACTATGCACAATGTGGCTATCTAATACATTCAGCAGTGGTTCCGTGGACTAAATTATGGGGTAAGGGTTAGGAATCCTAAAGAGATCCTATATAAAGGAGAAGACCATATCCATCAGTAGGTTTGTAATAAACAGAAGTTTTAGGACCATCACAGCGAAATCATGACAGTTCAGTGAGGTGATTTTAAATATTGACAGTCAATAATCTGTCCGGATAAGACATGTCTGTAACTGCAATGCCATAATTTACGCAGTGACTGTAAAACTTGCAATCTGGCATTTACAACTTAAAAAAATCAGTTGCTCAAAGTGGCCCATGAATAGGCAAACGTAGCTGGGGGCAATTTTAGTGCCCTTTGCAACAATTACGATTTGGTCTAAAATTGCCCATTAAATTTGAAAAAAAAAAAAAAATGAGAGTGCGAACCAGCTCAACAATCAACCTATCCATTAACTCTTTCCGTCCACAGTGGCGCGCCTTGCGCCAGATAGGACTTCCGTTCCGACCAATGACGCATGGTGCGCCAGTGCGATATATGTCGAGTTTGAACGAAAAGTTATAAATACCTAGCAACTAGCTGGTTTTTAAATCATTTCATTGTATCCAGCACATGTTTATGGACGTTTGTGAGCGAAAAACAAATTTGTGAAGCTAAAATTGTGTGTTTTATATCCATTTCTATTCCTTTGTTTACATACAAAATGGATCGAGAATCTTCTTCTAAACATCTGCTTTCAGCTGAGCAAGCACGACGCTAATTTCTCAGTGGACAGAAGATAACTCGAGCGACACTGATTTTAGAAGTTAGGTTTAGTAATTCCAATGAAGACATTGTAAAGACTTTGTGTCAGAATATTCATGAAAGTGATCATTCTGAGGGTGATGTCGATCAGCTGATTGAACATGCATCAGGTAGGGCTGGTATAAAAAGAGCAAAACTTTCAGTCACTAAAGGAGAAGGATAAAGACTACTGGTCTACATCTGCAGAATTTTATACTCCTTGGTTTCTTCAGATGTTTTCAAGAAGTAGATTTGAAGCATTATATCATACAATGTTTCATGCCTCTGATGAAAATTCACAAGGAAAAGAAAAGATTGAACCTTTTATGAACATGTTGTTGCAAAAATTTCAGAGTGCCTTTTACCCATTCCAAAATCTCAGTTTGAATGAAATAGTAATAGGGTATAAAGGCAGATGGCAATATAAGCAGTATAATCCAAGGTTTTCCTTGTATCTTCTCGGGCCAAAGTGAAAGCACATTGTCAAACCAAAAATGATAGATAAATACAACAATTCAATGAATGGGTGTGATCTCCTGGATCAAAAAGTTGGTTATTATGTCAGCGCTCTCCTTATTATTGCACTGGATGTCCAGACCAGCTACATCTACACCCACAATGTTTTTATGACTACCATAAAAGCATGTGAATAGTGGCAAATTCTTCTGGGAAATGTAAAATAGAATATAGTTGGTGTAAATAATATTAGTCATAGTTGTTTGGTATTTACAGAAATTTGTGGTGTAGGAAAAAAATCATATAAATTATATATTTGAAGTGATTGTGGTAAAATGTGTTGTGTTTCAAAATGGATGTGCACTGATATTCTGAGATTTTTCTGCTTTGGATTAAACTGGAGCTGAAATATGTGAGTACAGTTTATTTATCTTTTTTCCAGTTATTTTTGATTAGGTCTACACTTCACATAACATGACAGACTCTTTTCCTACATCAAATAATTATCTACAGCATTTCACAAGATTCTTCATCCAATTTCCCACATGTTGATGTATAACATCAACACCTAGTTAAATAAAATGTGTATCTACTGCCTGTTTTAAAAATATAACCTGAAGAGAAAAATTGCACATATTTTGAGCGGTTGTTTTTACAAACATATGTGGTTTTGAGAACAAAAATCATAAAAATTACATCTATGAAGTGATAGTGATAAAAGTTTCTAGATATGTTTCAAACTAAATGTGCACTGATATTCTTAATATTTTATTGCCATATATTAATTGGGAGCTGAAATATTTAAGTTTAAGTATGCAATTTTATTTTATTTTTTAAACATTTTTAAAATCAAGTCTACACTTCACAAGACATAACACACCTATTCATATCAATTAACTCTTAGTATACGAGCTGCCTTTCATGACTACCATTACAGATTTTGCAATAAATAATTTATTTATAAAGATAACATAAGTGTTATATATCAAAATGTGAAGAAATGAAACCCCTACATCATGCACGTAACTAAATTGATCAGTGGTTTGAAACATGCATTCAGCTATAAATTTTCACTATTGACGGGGATCGATCATCGGCCTCTCTAGAAGGCCGCTCGTATACTAAGAGTTAATTATATGAATCAATTCATAAGATTCTCCAGTCAATTTCACACATTTAAATGTATAACATAAACACCTAGTTAAATAAAATGTGTATCTACTGCCTGTTTTTAAATATAACATGAAGAGAAAAATTGCACACATTTTGAGATGTTGTTTTTACAAACATATGTGGTTTTGAGAAAAAAAATCATAAAAATTACATCTATGAAGTGATAGTGATAAAAGTTTCTATAGTCCATTCGGAAATTCGTGCCCACAGAAAGTGTCAATTTTCTCCAAAACTGTTTGTTGTATGGACATGAATTTTTGCATGCAGTCTTAGATTTTCCATGCAGTTATTAATATATTTTTTGCCCTTACAAAACTCATGTCATGTTCGAATTTTCTTCTTTACGTTATATAAAAAAAACTCTTACTGTTGTCTGGGTTAATTTTTAGTAGTTTTACAGGAAAAGTTACAAGATCCGTTCAAAAATATTTTTTTTTGTTTGAATTAGTTAAAAAATTACACCAATGAAGTAATAGTGATAAAATTTCTAGATATGTTTCAAACTAAATGTGCACTGATATTCTTAATATTTTTTATTGCCATACATTAATTGGGAGCTGAAATATTTAAGTTTAAGTATACAATTTTATTTTATTTTTTAAACATTTTTAAAATCAAGTCTACACTTCACAAGACATAACACACACCTATTCATATCAATTAATTATATGAATCAATTCATAAGATTCTCCAGTCAATTTCACACATTTAAATGTATAACATAAACACCTAGTTAAATAAAATGTGTATCTACAACCTGTTTTTAAAAATATAACCTGAAGAGAAAAATTGCACACATTTTGACTGGTTGTTTTTACAAACATATGTGGTTTTGAGAAAAAAATCATAAAAATTACAATTATGAAGTGATAGTGATAAAAGTTTCTAGATATGTTTCAAACTAAATGTGCACTGACATTCTGAACATTTTATTGCTATACATTAATTGGGAGCTGAAATATTTAAGTTTAAGTATACAATTTAAAAAAAAAATTTTAACACTTTTTTAATCAAGTCTGCACTTCACAAGACATAACACACACCTATTCATATTAATTAATTATATGAAGCAATTCATAAGATTCTCCAGTCAATTTCACACATTTAAATGTATAACACAAGTACCTACCGAACTTATGTATTTGTCCACTGTCTATTTTTAAAACCTCACCTGTCTGAAAAAATTGCATCCATTTTCGGGCCTGGGTAAAACCCAAAAACAGCCTGGGGGGGGGAGGGGGGGAATGAGTTAATCGAAAATGATCTGATTTTTCAGTTAAGTAGCAATACACTGACTTTTCTAGATAAGATCCTTACTGCAATGTTTTATTTGTCAACAATTTTACAAGATGCTGATATGACTACATACGTTAAAAAAAGCTTGGCTGTCGGACCGATCATTTCTTCGCCATAATTTGATATATTTTCTTAGTATATAAAGTTTCAAGTCATTGTCATTTCATTTTAAAAATGTATGTGTGTGGTAATGGCGGAATTACATTATCGCACAAAATAAGACTTGCTGACTGTATCCTTCAACGTAAATAGAATATTTATGCCTAGCGCCGCTTTACCGAACTAATAACTGCTAAAAACTTGAACCGGACGTCTTCTTTCACATCCGGTTTACAAAAGGGAAGGAAAATTAGAACAGCAGACGACTCGGAGAGAGGGGAACAATAATCTTTTGTGCGGCAAACGCCTGCATACATCCAAAATAAGTTAAATGAAAATTGACATGATTTCCATATCTGTAACTGAGACAAAAACATGGACATAATGTGTACAGTCTCGCCCTTTCATTCTCTAATTATTTTAAAGCTTAGCTTATAGACTGAACTGCTTGTCCATAAGTGCAGTATGTCACTGTTCTCCATTCATGAATCACCATCGCTCTTTTTAAGTTCAACGCCAATACGCGCCAGTCAAGATTCATTTGCAAATTCACCTGTTGATTCCATGGTGCCAAAGACACCAAGCATTGTCAGTAAGTTAAATTTATATGTACTGAAAAAAGTCATATAAGGCTAATAATCTATGCAGTGCTTAAGTAAGTGATACGCAGTGTTTTTAATTTGCATACCACTAAATGCAAGTATACATACCATCATGTAGGGAGAATACCAATAATATGCAGTTTCTCATTGAAGATTTTTTTGCATGTAAATGCTAATTATATATTATTTCACATCATTATCAAAAGCAGTCGCGCAGGTGATCATTTCTCACCACAGTTCTCTGTCTTCTCTTTATTGCACATGAGTTCCGTTGGTGAGTCCTCCCAAAATTGGTAATTTTGATTTGCCATATGATGCGACTTTCCCATATCGGCAGTTATTCGTATTATTTGGAATTGAAAACAATACATATCCTAAATATAACCCCCTCAGAGGTTGAACGGGATATTTTTCATCATTAAATTAAAAAAAAAAAAACTTCTTCCCATGTCAGACTCTCAGTCCATCTGGTATTTTTCTACCCTGCCTTCATATTTTTTATTTTCTCTTGTGTTCATAATCCTCTATTCCTGGTGTATTTTGGTGACTTCATCCAATTTTCTTTTTCTCAGAAAATGTCTTATAAATGTCCTCATCATAACTATGATTTGTTTTCTATTTTTTTGGGCCTCATCATAAAATTTCTTAGCTATCCATGCTTTTTTCGTCATCATTTTGAGAAACCACATCTCAAATGGCTCCATATAAAACTCTTTCATTTCTTTGCTATCCATGTTTCACTTCCTTGAAAGAGTGCTAGATTATTGTAGCACTGGAAAACCTGTTTTCTTATTTTCATTTACAATTATTTATTGAACAGTATATTTCTCATTTTCTTGAAGGCTGTATTTGCCTGGGCTATTCTACTCTTTATCCTTTGTGAAGCATCTTCCATCTAATGTTAACATTGTACCCATTAGTTAGTTTCAGATTTGTGCCATTTATTTTTATATTGCATTCTGGTAGTCTATTTTTTCTTTGAGATGACTTATGTTTTCTTATTATTTTGTTCTTTCTTCTTACTTTACTTTGTATCAAACATTGATTTTAGTTCTTCATCACTCTTAGCTATTAAAATTATGTCATCGTCATTTAACTGATTCCGTACGCAAGATCTAATAATAGATGCAAAGGCCGAACGCTGTAGACGTAAGATCTTTTAAAAGACGCCGATTTATTTCATTGTTTCTTTCTATTCTGATATTTTATACTGCCCGGAATTTATCTCGAACGGAAGTAAACACAAAACTGGGCAAATTTCAACAAGCTTCAACGTCTTTTATTTGCGTTTGAACGGATTTTTTCACATTTATCTTCATCTTTAATCGTGTTTTGTCGTATCGCCATAATGGCCGAAAAACACACAGGATATGTTACTAATATGTGAACAGTGAAAAAACTGTGTGATCAACCATAACTTTCTTACTTTTTCTGTGTTTCTAAATGGATTACCTGCACAAAGAGAGCAGTGAAACTGTATTGTGATAACAATTTATGTTACAAGCCTTACGTAAGTCGAAAATTGTTGTTCAAAATTTCAAGTTATCTTTTTTCCGTGTACATGTTATCTGTTATAACATAAACATAACATAAAATTAGCTAGAAAGGCATATGAATTTATATTGTTCATCCAATGTACTTTAATTTGATATATAATATGTTATACTTAACTCATGATTAGACACACATTGTCAGTAAACGTAAATTATGTATGTGTAAATTTTTGGGGCTTAAAAATAATTCCGTCCAGAGCTGAAAATAATTACGTACGGAATCAGTTAAGTTGTTTCCTCCAACTGATATTCCTGGCATGTCTTCTATATTTCTCCTGATGCTTTTTTTCTAGTGGTAGAAGAGGTCAGGTGACAGTAATTTGAGTATGAAATCTTAGTTTTAGTTAAAATCATTCAAAGATTCACCTCACATTGTCATCACAAAGAAGGAAAATTCTTTTCACTTAATCCTGCTAAAGTGTTCCCTTACGTTTGGACTAGGACTAAGAAAGCAAGAGATGTGGTTTTACAGTAGAATGTTAAGAATACCATGTACAGCTAAGAAGAATAATGAGGATGTCCTGAAAGAAGCCAATGAGCAAAGGAAGCTTATTACTCACTTTAGAAGGAGGCAGTCCACTTTCTTTGGGCATGTTATGACAAGAAGAAAGCTGGAATATATTGTGACAACATGAAAGATTGAAGGAAAAAAGAAATAGAGGAGACAAAGAGAGAAGATACTGGACAGTTTAACATCACGGCATGGAAAGCAGTCACCAGCAGAATTGAAAAACAGTATTGGAGATGGGAAGTTGTGGAGAGACATGATCGCCTTCGCCACTGGGCATGATACTTGACGAAAAAGAAGTTCATCTTCTTGGACTTCATGTTGTTCCCATGCAATATTTAAGTGTTATTATTTTGTGTTTAGCAAGTATCATGTCCAGATGTGAACAAACTGGACGAGACCTAGCACGCATGCCTTCGACTGATGTTGGGCCAGTGTATCTTCTGCATTTTCAAGCTTAACCTTAACACATTAACTACCGCAAGCCGCTGTCCGCGGTTCACAAAATAAACACATTTGGACCGCAAGCCGCTCAGAGCGCCAATCTAATTTTAGTAATAAAACGAATGAAAAATGTACTGAAACACTTTCTGATCTGGTTCGAGATTTTAAGTTGCCACCGGAAAACAAATTCCCAAAGCATGGTTGTTGTAGAACACTGGAAAATTGATATTATGTTCATATTTTTCAGCGTTTTGGGTTAGTTACCAAATCGTGTAAAACTGTTTACCGTGGCAACTAGTGATAGGACTACAAAAAATGCATGTACATCTCGTCTAACGACTGAATAGGATAGAAACGTGTTTCAACAATTGACTGATTGATCTAGCGACCGAGGACAAGAGTGAAAACGGTGTGCACATTGATTGAAATTGTGATTTTGATAGAGATGGGGCGCAAGCAGTTATAATTGTGAAAATATTGCAAGTCCTCGGCCATCGGAGGGCCGTTAAATAGCAACAACCTCTATTAGAGTTACAAACGGTGTTTATTGTAATAGTACATTCATTTATCTTTAAAATGACGTGTAATTCATAAAAATCTGTAAACAATTACGAAAACTACAGCTTACTTTGTGCAAACACCTACAGGATGAAAAAGGGAAAAAAATTTAATTCGGCCACAGTGTGTTTTTCAATTCGGTAAGTTAATGTGTTAAAACTAAATTTAACCTACTTATATTTCCATGAAGTTCAATGCCTGTCTGAAAAAATTTAAACTCATATTTTTGCTTCTACTTCTTTTTTCTCGTTTCCATTTGCTACAAAATCTCTTAAAATTTTTAAATTACTAGATTTTGCATGTGTGTGTCATGTAAATTCTCGAAGATCTGAGTGTCGATTTTATCTGCTCTAGTGCTGTTTTAAAAGAGTGCCTAATTTTTTAATTTTTTTTTTTCGTACGCCCGCTATTACTCGAGGCGAAATCTCAGGTTAGTATGTCTAACCAGAGACTGATTTTACGTGAGTATCCCTTTTTCTTGCACAGAAACAGTTGTCCCTCGCCATTCAGGCAGACACTCGCCGATTTCGGAGGTACCCATTAGAGCTGGGTCGGCTCAGGAGTCGCCAGTCCCTGGTCGACGACACTTCTTCAAATGTACTCGCCAGGCCTCTAGTTAATCCAGTCCAAATCCCGGTTGACGAAAAATCTTCAAATGTCCTCGCCCGGGTTTGATCCTGGGTCACCCGGTCGCCAGCGCAGTGTGGTAACCAATATGCAAGCATGACTCCCAGTGCTTAATAAAATGTGAAGGCAGAGAGGAGCCACATTTAAATTTGATCTTTAACATTGGTTTTTGCAAAGAAAATAATTTTTTATTCCGTTATATTGTTGTTTAACTAGTGCTACTGAGCTTCCCGCTCTTTTGCAGCCAATACCAAGTTTGAAGACTCCTTGGTATTATCTACACTATAGATCTAGGCTTTTCCTGTGGCTTTTCTGACATTCCGAAATGTGTTGAGTTGAAGTCATGAGCTCCAGTTTCTCCAGCTTGGCTTGCATTTAAATGATCATCACATCTGGTCCCAAGCTAAAAGTAAGAAGTGCATGGCATACTGTGCATTCCCCGCCATCCAAGGGGGCTCTCCAACTATTCAGAGCTAACATACTGTACATCCTTTATATAAGCTTGTATTCCTTTACAGTCCTTGAGCTATAGACAAACCATAAATCAATACCCTTTAGCTCCCCGAGGAGCATAGGCCTTTAACAAACACATGCCAAGTCTTCCTGTCCTGTGCCATCCACTCAAGTTCTTTCCATGTTTTCCTCATAATTTTCACCTCTGTATCCAGTTCTCTTCTCCATGTGTTTTTTGGTCTACTCTGCCTCTCTTTCTTTGTTGATTCCAGAACAAGGTCTGCCTTGTAATGCTATCAACAGGTCTCCTCAATGTGTGTCCTATCCATCGCCATCGTCTTCTTCTCAACTCTTGTTCCACTGGCCATATAGATTCATTAAAATGTCATAATCTCAGAATAAGAAAGCACTTTTCCCTTCCCACTCTAAATTTTTTAATAACTGAGTTTTCATACCATTCATAAATAATTCCAAATTATCATGTCTCAGGCTCTGATCATTACCGAAAGGATGGTGTTAGTTTTATAATTGGGCTATAATAGTAGGGAACTTTATACAGAGCATTACAAAAGGAGGTAGTCTTATCATCAGAACTGATCTTGCCTCCTGCTTAACACTTTGTATAGAGTTTGTTAAATTTACTCCCTGCATCACAACTTTCAAGGTTTCCTTTCCATAGTTCTCTCTTCTCTCTCTCTCCTCCCCCCCCCCCCATTTGTTTCTTGCCGTTAGAATTTTATTGGGTGTTCACATGCACAATACCAGTTTTATTATTGAAATCAAAATGACAGTCACTAATATCTGTTCTTTAGTAAGAGATAAGCAAGGAAATCTCATCAAGACAGCAGAGGGACAGGAAACAAGATGGGCAGAGCACTTCAGAGAAACTCTGAACAAGGAAATACCAGAGACACAATTGAATGTTCCTGAGGCTGAAAACGATCTAGATGTAAATACAGACATTCCACGAAAAGAAGAAATCATCACAGCAATCAAAGGGTTAAAGAACGGTAAAGCTCCGGGCCATGATAACTTAAATGCAGAGCTATTTAAGACAGACCCTGAGCTAGCAGCAGAACTATTAGAACCACTATTTGCACAAGTGTGGAAAACGGGGACAACACCATCAGAGTGGAACAAAGGAATAATTGTCAAATTGCCCAAGAAGAGAGATCTTTCAGACTGCAATAATTGGAGAGGAATCACTCTTCTCTCAGTTCCCAGCAAAATACTAGGCAGGATAATTATACAGAGAATTTCAAAGGCAGTAGACTACAAACTGAGGAAAGAACAAGCAGGATTTAGAAAGAACAGAAGATGTGTAGACCATATATTCACTCTCAGGAACATTATAGAGCAGTGCTCAGAATGGCAAAGACAGCTTTACATAAATTTTGTTGATTTTGAAAAGGCTTTTGACAGCATACATAGGGACAGTTTATGGAAAATACTGAGGGCTTATGGAATTCCAAGCTGCATAGTGTCAATCATAAAAAGCCTCTATGCCAACTTTACGTGTAGTGTTGGGCAGAGCAACCTAACCTTCGAGGTGAAGACAGGAGTACGACAGGGATGCCCCTTATCAACCACTCTATTTTTAACAGTCATAGACTGGGTGATGCGCCAGACAACAGAGGGCAGTCCAAGAGGAATAAGATGGACTACATTTTCAACATTGGAAGATCTGGAATATGCAGATGACATTGCACTGCTGGCACATTCACATCATCAACACATCCAGGAAAAAACGGATAGACTTAATAAATTTAGCCAGCAGGTGGGCTTGAACATCAATTTAAAGAAGTCTGAGGTCATGACGCTCAATGTAAGCAACCCTGAGCCCATATCAGTAAGGAATCAGCAACTGGTACAGACAAATACCTTCACATACCTAGGAAGCATAGTAACACCAGACGGTGGGGCAGGCAAAGACATCAACATCAGAATGAATAAGGCAAGAACAGCCTTCTTTAGCCTAAATAACATCTGGAAGTCCTCCCAATACAGCACAAGCACAAAATTAAGATTATACCAGAGTTGCGTGCTTTCTGTGCTTCTCTATGGTGCGGAATGCTGGAGAGTCACAGAGAAGGAAATGTCAAAATTGTCCTCTTTTCACACAACATGCCTAAGAAAAATTCACCGAATCTTTTGGCCGAATACCATCACCAACCAAGATCTGCTTACTCGTAGCAAGCAAGAGGACATGCATACCATCATAGCTGGCAGACGCTGGAGCTGGGTTGGTCATGTCCTCAGAAGAGACCCCGATGCCATCACAAGAACAGCTATGCTTTGGACCCCTGAAGGAAAGCGAAAGAGAGGCCGACCAAAAACAACTTGGCGGAGGACTGTGGAGGCTGAGATGTAAAGAATGAACCAGAGTTGGGGCACTGTACGAAGGATGGCCACCGACCGTGCAAAGTGGAATCAATTTGTTGTTGCCCTACAAGACGCCACTAGGCGTGATGGCCACTGACTGCTTTGACGGTCGGTGGTTAAGGATCGAAGAAGAAGAAGAAGAATATCTGTTCTGTTAATACGCTTTCAGTACTGCAGTGATAAATTGGTTCCAGTAGCACCATTAACACAGGCTGTGTTAAATTTACTCCTTGCATTGTAACTTTCAAACTTTCCTTGCAATAGTTCTCTCATCAGGGTCCACCCCCTGCAATTAACTGTGCTGGCTACAAGATTTATTACCCTGGAACTAGCTCTAAGGGCACAGAATTAAAATAGTGACTTGTTATAAGGGACAGACAGCATTATATTCCATAATTCTTGATAACTTATTTTGTGGGCTTTTTAAAAAAAAAAATTTCTTCTGTTTTATGTGGTAATATATTTGTTTCTTGCTGTTTGCTTTTTCTTGGGTGTTACATGCACAAATACTGGTTTTATTATTAAAGCCAAATTGACAGTCACTAATATCTGTTCTGCTAATAGGTTTTCAGTACTGCAGTGATCAATGGGTTCCAATCACACCAGTAACACAGGTTGTTCTTAGGAGCCCTGCAAAATCAGAATCAGTTCCAGGGACTCCAGTAAACAGTGTTATGACAACACCAGTAGCCACAGAGCAACTCCTATGTTTTGATAAACAGGATGAAAACTTGTCAGGCAAGTAATTCTCATCTTGAGCTTACAATGAACACCATATTGCTTTGTTCACATTTCATGCAACGCTTATCAGTACCTTTGTAACAGTACAGTTTACAATCAAACCTGTGACTCGTTTAATATTTGCACACAGCATTTGTTGTTCTCATTCACATAAGTAATATTTGCAATATCCTACATTCCAAATCTAGGGAACTGTACTGTAAAGTCAGACAGTATTTAAAAAAAGGTAAAGGATCCCGTTACATGCCCATTGAGGCATATTGGGAATATGGTGTTAGGCCCATATTTTCTTGACCATCGGCACACTAGGGGTGATGTGATCAGCATCACGCTGGCCGCCTTAACCTTCCCAGAGTTGCTCTGGTACCAAATTCATGAGGCTGGGTCAACCCCGGAGCTGCTTGCAGCCTAAAAAATCCAGCCTCAGCCGGGGATCAAACCATGGACCGCCAAGCTAGGAAGCTAGTGCACTAACCACTACGCTACCGCAGCTCCCTCAGTATTTAGCAAGACCAAAAATTTATAATGGTTAGTGGAGGTATAGTAATGCATATTACCAGTGTCATATAAAGAATAAATTAACCAAAATACCCCAAGCTTTCTCTTTCACACACACACCCACACACATATGTGAACACCTCTTCTTACCTGCCTCGTTTACACCATAATAAGTATGAAGAATCTACCACCTTGGAACGAAGCAAAAGAAAACACAACCACAATTTGGAAATGTTCATTTACTCTATTTAACAATAATACCTCCTGAAACCTAACCCCATGTCCATGTCATAGGAGGTGAAAACAGGGCAAAGTAGGGGATTGCTGGCCATGGGTGAAGTATGGTGTGAGTTATCCCATGGGGCCGCTACAGTAGCCATGATTATCAGGTCTCGGTCACCCAGAAAAGTTGCTGGCTAACGGGGATATGGCGCTGCAGCAACAGGCCTAGCAAGTCGACAATGGTTTTCTATTGCTAAGAAGACTGAACCGGAGCATAAATGGACAGATTTCAATGGAATTAGAACCGGAAACATGAAAGAATTACAAAAAATGAATTGGATGAAAATGGTGACATTGCAAAAGCGTAGTAAGAAGAATTGATGGGCTTACGGAAGCATTTGATGTAACAACAGGAGTTCCACATGGCTGTTTACTACAACCATTACTGTTCAACATTTAAATGGACACAAAACATCAGATCCTAACCTAGAAGCAAACACAGAAGAGGAACAAAACACAGAAAGTGAAAAATACAACACACTGAATGAGTTACATTTTGCAGGTGACCAAAGTCTGATGTAAACAATTGCGATAGTAGAAATATGCAGATGCATTTTACTCAACCTGTGAAAGACACAACATGAAGATCAACACATCAAAGACAGAAACTATGAAGATTAGCAGATCGACAAGCCCACTTAATATACATAATGTCAACAACATTAAGCTTAAGCAGGTTCCTGAGTTCAAGTACCTAGGAAGCATTTTTACCGAAAATAAAAACTTGACAGAAATTAAAACGACGTCAAAAAGCCAGTGCAGTGACTTACCAACTATCACCACTACTCAAGCATCAGAATATCAGTATGGAAATGAAACTGCAGCTGATGAATAGTATATTCTTACCAACTCTTTGCTATCAGTGTCAAACATGGTCCCTGACCAAAGCACAGAAGGGGAAAATGCCATCCTGTGAGGTATGTTTAAGAAAAGCTATTAATGTTGCCAGGAGAGACAGAATGAGAAATTATGACATCAGACAAATTGTAGGAACTGCATACTGCATCAAGTATATTACACACAGAAAATCAAGTGGTTTGGCAGTTTCATGAGAATGGAGCCCGATATATTACCACTACTACATCTACAACACTAGAAGACCTGGGTTTAGAGCATGGGGAAGACCAAGAGGCAGATGGGATAGACAACATCACAAACATAGTACAGCAGCATCTGCTCGCAGCAGCCAAGGTGCCACACTTGGATGAAGAACGCAAACTACAGCTCCACACCACGTTTCATGGCAATAGAGGAACGAAAAAGTTACGTAAAGTAACTATAATTGGACAAGAGGGATGATGCCATGAGTAGGTAAAGTAATTGAACATATTAACTGAAAGTCTAGAATTAAAGACGCTATGTATCTAAATTATTATTTATCAGAGGTTGAACAGGATAATTTTCTTCATAAGTTAAAAAAAAAAGTAAAAAATTCAAAATCTCATTCTGCTTGGCTCTTAACTGTCCTTGAAACACACACAAATGTTCCCCAAAACATGACACAGCCTGTTGGAGCGTAGAAAATATCTTAGCAATCTCATAAAAACATTATAATACAGTAGACATTAAAAAATCCGGCAACCTCCAGACCTGAGGAGTGCCGGATTTTTGAAAATGCCGGATTTTTTATGGTTATATATTCTGTATATATTTAACAGAAAATGACTACCTGTACACTTTATCTGCGATCGACAATGCACGATGTTTACGTTTTACACCACTTTTTTTATTTGCTGAATCCATAATGGGGCTAAACAGCAGCAAATAAATGATAAAATGAGCAGGAATGCCTGTTAACACGTGCAAGCAAGACCCAACAGCTGCATCAAAACATAAAGTGCTCCAGAAAACAGTGGCGCGCCAACGCGGTAAATTTAAAAATGCGCTCCGAAATCCATGCCGGAAATCTGAAGGAACCGGATTTTAGAATGTCAACTGTACATCTAATTTTTTTTTTTTTAACATATCAGAAAACAGTACATTTAATTGAAAACCATAGTATATTAATGTCTGCACTTGTTTGACTATACTGTAGAGTTCCCTACGTTTGTCCTTCCACATGTTCTGTAGCTATGAGTGAATTATATCCATAGAATAGTAGATTATTTTGATTCTCTGTTGTTTATACCTCTTAATATTTGGTAGGAAGTGGGCTATATTATTGTCTTACAGACATTCTGCACAGTAAGGTTCTACTCTGAAATAGCTCAATCCGAGTTGCAGTCTGAAACGTTTTTTTATTGCTGGGAATTTGTAATTCCCTAGGTACTTAACATGTTCTTGTTGGAGTTTTGAAAGTTTATATGCATGTCTTTCTTTTAGATTATTATCCCATGCTACTGTCCATTCATCTGTTATTATTCTTTTAAATCAACCTTTTGGTCTTGGTTCTACTCATCCCTACATTTATTTGGTTTTTATGAGATCTACTACTTTTGGCTTCTTTATTTGCCTTTTCTTTTCCTCTTATGCAAAGACGAGATAAATATGTTAAATAAAACAGAAAAACGGAGAGGTCTTGAATCATTTAATACCGACATCCGATATTCTCAGGAATTAATTTACCTTCCATAAGAGCTTTCATTTTAAGGACCTATGATATTTCCAGGAACTGGTGGCTTTCTTATACAGCTGTGAATGATACATAGGTGGGCATTTCCACACATGTGGGTGGAGACTTGATCAATCTGAGTGGGACATCACTCCTACGTTCACCACAAAGTGTCTTCACAGATGCGCTGACAGTAGTTGCAGCACAGAGAAGCCCCATCCTGATTTCTCACCACCCACTACAGACCCATCAGTGTACACAATGGTGTCATCATCCCCAGCATGATTACTTATCAGCTGATTAATCTTCAGCTCTGCTTTTCCATTGCCCCAAGATCTGCACTCTTTGCCAAGGTTAATGATGACCTGCTGGTAGTTTATCCAGTTCTCACCTGACTTAGTCCACTCTTCCCCTTTGGATATATTTTCAACCCTGGTCACCCGACCAATCATAGCCTCTGCCTGTGCCATCCATGACATCCCCCTCTTTATTCTTGCTCCTTTAATGTCAGCTACTTCCTAATATAGGGGGTGTATTTTGTCGGTGGTTACCCGCATATAGGCTTTAGCCTGGGCCATCGCATATCTGGATCTAACCGACAGCAATCCGAGCATGTATCTCATTATCACAATAGGGGTATCACGCATACAGCCCAAAACTAGTCGCATCCCTTCATTTTGAATGCGTTCCAGTCATTCACATTGTGACACTGACAGCGTGAGTATTCCTAGCCCATACTCGATTACTGAAATCACGAGCTGATGATACAGGAGAAACAGTAGTCTCTGTTCCAAGTGCCCAGCAGCCATTGTTTTTAAGGCTGCCAGTCCCCGCTTTCATTTCTGTATGATCAGTTCAACGTGATACTTGAACGATAGCCCACGATCAAACGTTACTCCCAGATACTTCAGCTTGTCTTGCCTTTCAGTGTTCTGCCCATTGAAAGTGATGTCTGGAAGGTCTGCTTTCACTATAGAGTTGCTCAAAGAGCACCACATCACACAGGCCTTGTTGGGATTGACCTTTGATTCGCTTTCCTCACACCATTTAGAAACTGCCTGTAGTGTCTCTTGGATGCCGTGGACCATTTCCTGTCTGAGCCAGTTCTGTACATGAGTCTGTACATGAGTATGTCATCTGCGAAAGTTAATGTTCGTCCCAGTCCTGTTGGTTGAAAGGTTGCTACTTTTGCTGTGTAGATGTTAAACAGCACTGGTGATAGTGGAGAACCCTGGGGTAGCCCCAGGCAAATGATGTCCATGTTCTCAAATGCAACTGATCTCTCCATTAAGGCAGCTACTACCCATCTTGTTATCCAAGGGTTTACACATGTCGTTATACAGTCTATTAGGGTTGCAAAGTCCACACTGTTATAAGCATCCTCTAGGTCAGTTGCGACAGCCACCATTTCTTTTTTAACCTGGAATTTCTCGTACACATCGTACGCAAACATTCCAGCGTTACCCCATGTTTTTTCATAGGCCTATAGCTACCCAGGGTATCAGGAAGGATGTGTGCATTTTCGAGGTGGCTCATTACTTGTCTTGCAACTATCTTTTCAAGTAATTTACCTTAGATATTTTGTAGTGTGATAATTCGATAACTGCTGAGCAGTGTTAGGTCTTTGCCAGGTTTAGGATTTGGTCAAAGGTAACTGTGTAGCCAGTCTTCTGGCACCTCAGCATTCTGTATGCTGGTATTGAAATCGCTCACCATATTTATAATGGCTGTGTCGTCAAACTGCTTAATGTGATAGTATTGTACACCATCAAGACCCGGAGCAGTGTTTCTGCTGGTTTTCAATGTGTACACCACGTCCTCTTCAGAAATGAGATCGAAGTATATCTGGCCCCTTAGGGCATTTTCCAGAACACTGTCCTTTATTTTCAGGTGGGCACTTTTGCCACCTTTATTCGTTTGCTCCACATATTGATTGAATAATGCTCTTCCCTTCTCTTCGTTCGTCTTCAGGCTTAGTCTTGTAGAGCTTTTGATATTAGGGATGGGTTAGCTTGCACTTTTCCTATTCATTCTTTGGTGTAAGGACCAGAATTTCTGTAGGGTTTTTTCCATGCCCACCTGTGTCACAAAGTCCTCCCACACTTTATCCTTGGCCTCCCTTGCCAAGCTCTTGAATCTACTAATGGCTCTTTGCTTTTTCTCCTTCATCTCTTCAACCTCTCCCTCATTCATCATTCTTCTGTTTTGTGCTTTACGCCATTCCTTTGTTGCTCTTTCCTTTTCTATTCATGTTTCCTCCACTGTCTTATTCCACCAGGGAGTTTGGGTGAAAGGTGTTCTCACTGTCATTTGTTTGGCATTTTGATGCAATGTGTGTAAAGGATTGTTACAGTCGAGTGGGCCTGGAGGATACTTGAAGATCTGCTTAGGTTTCCTGTGTCTAGTGGTCCTACCCTTTGCAATGAATGTGATGCAAAGTAGGTGATCACTTTCCTGATGATTCTGGATTTAAAATACTCGGTGTATATGCAATAAATGGTGGAAATACAGTCACCCTGGTAGAGCCACCATACCAGGGAAGAGGCAAGGGATGACCTTACAGAGTACATCTGTCTGGTGCCGCCCCACTCGCCGTCCAGACAGCCAATGTTCGCAACCGATTACCCAGCAGCCATTCAGCCTCTCGGCACATTGTTCCACCTTAGACTTGGGGTCAGTCACTGATGACTCATTTGACCCATGATTTGGGAGTGGATTGATGGATGTCAGAGCATACACCACTCATCGGTGAGTTCTGCACACCACATCTGTAGGGCTCCACTGGCTACAAGGTCCTCTGCCAGTTTAGTTCAGACCCCGAGAGGGGCCGTTAATCCATGGCGCACAAGGATGTTTGGCAGAAGTCTTGCATGAAATTCCGTAGAAACCAGCACGGGAAGACATGAAACTGCACCCTTTTCACCTTGTGGCTAGCTGGCACCCCTAGTGATAACCGTGAGGTTACCCCCACCTCTGTCACCGTGGACAACTTCCTCTCATGCCTATGAGTTGAACCCACTGCGCCACAATTCTAGATCATTGGCACAAAAAAACTGCACATTTATAAAAATGTACAAGTGAATCAGTTTCTAGTTTTAATTGTCTTGTGTTCCTTATTTTTGTAAATTATCATTCTGTTCAAGATGAATTCCTCAGAGTTAAACTAAAAGCTTTTCTTCATAGGTATAAGCATTGACAGAACTGTTTTAAATTCCTGTTAGTAGCTTTCCCATTGTTTCCATTTTCCCACAGATTGCCAGATCAGTGTAGATCAAATAGTACCTTCCACGCCAGAGGGTAATGCCAGTGAAATAAACAGGAAAGTGAATTATTATGGGCACTCTTCACTCCATTCCACAATCTTGCACAAGAATATTGGTTCTCGCCTGGGTGATTCAGATTCTTTTGGGAGAGCAATGCCTCTATCAAAGGATGCAGCCTTATACCCAAGAAGATTCTCTCGAAAGCGGCTTTCTTTAAGCAAGAGTGAGAGTACTTTAGGGTGCTCATCCTCAGCTCACCAGAGTTTGTTAGCTATACCAACATCTCAGACTTCAGTCCATAGTTCACATGCCAGTGAAACCATGCTTGTTCAGTCAGATTGTTCAAGTGTGTTTGATTATTGTTCACAACCACCAGAAGAAAATTCTGTGTTACCTGAAAGGTTAATCTCACAACAAGTAGACCTTGTTCTGCCCTCAAAGAATGCATCTCGATCACCATCACTAACATCTGTATCTACTTCATTCATGTTCCCTTCTGTTTCAACAACTCCAAATGCTACATTTACAGCCAACACAAGTATGAGTGACATGCCATCAGGAGTGTCTATTGCCCACATCAGGGAAGAGGTCACACGCATGCGACGACCATTTTCTCAGATAAGAGAATCACAGTTTTTCCAAGCTGAAAATGAAGCAGCATCATGTCATGATTCTGGGCAGCTGAAGCTTTTTGATGGTGATGACATATTTGGTTGATATTTTAAAAAAATAATTGTTCGTTTATATTGTTTAAAAACATAGATGTAAGTGTTCGAATCAGACACAAAATATCCAAAGTTACTTTTACTAAATTGATTTTTTTCTCTCTATTTTTTATTTTTGTAACATCTGCTTCATTACGTACTTTTTAATCTGTCTCTTATTTCATTATTTTATACAGTTTTGCTTACGTAACTCTTAGTATATGGCATGCCACATCAGGTGACACACAATTCTGCTTGAAAATATGACATGCCACTTGAAGTGGCATGTCATAGTTAGTCTCTATAATTGAAGTTTAAATAAAACTTACCTAATTTTTTTTTTCCAATATAAGATTTCTAACGTCTTTTCTGGTAACTCTGGTATTTACAGGTGTTCAATTTTTTCTTTTATCTGTGATGAGATGTTAGTTTTTAATGAAATAAAGAACAGTTGCATATTGCAAACAAACTTTTTTTCTGTCTTAACAATAATTTTAGTTTCACTTACTTACTTAGTCGTTCCCCTTCTACCGTGAGGTGTAGAGGTATTTTTAGTTTCACAAATTTTGAAAATATTTTAATGATTTGTGTTCCAGGTAAACACTCTGTTATAGCATTCTAGGGTTAGACCTCTAACCAAGACCCTGAGTACGTCCTTGTGGTGCATCCTGGAAGCAAGTAACCTTCAAATTGCCTAGCCAACACTTCAGGGATAAAATAGTTACACCAGTAGCCTAATATCATGATTACCCCTGGGGTAACACATGTTGAGAACCCAGCTTAGGGGACTTACTGGAGCCACAAACTTAACTTCGGCTTTTGGTTGGCTGCATGAAGGAGGATCTCACAATAAACAGATGACAGATGAGAAGAGCTGGGAAGTGGCTCTGTGCAGGACATGATGATTCCTGATTCCTTGGGAGAGCCCAGAATCAGGGCATATCATTTTATCTCTGCACACCTCGAACCCCCTGGATGCACATTATGCCACCTCCCCCCTTCTAGTTCGATACAACATGTGACGATCTGTTGATGCTTCCTAAGGCAGGATAGAATACCCAGGAAAGAAACTGGAGCTTCTGTCTCAAATCAACAAGTTTTTACTCAGAAAAAGCCTAGATCTACAATGCAGATAATACCATGGATTCTTCAACTTGTTATTTATTGTTACTCTATATATTTAAAAAAGATGTAGTTTCACCACCTGTTTTTTCTGTGTTTTCTAGGGCACCACCATCTCCATTGTTATTGTTGAACAGAATCAACATCATTGCACTCCGGGCAAACCCATAGGTGCTCAGTCTCCCTCAGTATATGTCAAAGAGTGTAACGCTGACTGTTTCTGTAGCTCACTGGTTGTATACACGACGGATGCATCCTCTCGTACGTCCATCTCTGTTAGCCTTACATTTGATGCCGAATTCCAACAGTCTTAACTATGATGATTCATCTATTGCAGTGTCATTTTCTAACAGGCGATCATTAATTTCATTGGGTCTAATGTCCATGTTCCCAAGCGAAATGCCACTGATCTCTTAGTTAAGGCAGCTGCTATCCATCTTGTTAGCCAATGGTTAACACCGCAAGCCATTTCTCTTCTTCTTCTTCGATCCTTAACCACCGACTGTCAAAGCAGTCAGTGGCCATCACGCCTAGTGGCGTCTTGTAGGGCAACAACAAATTGATTCCACCTTGCACGGTCGGTGGCCATCCTTCGTACAGTGCCCCAACTCTGGTTCATTCTTTGCATCTCTGCCTCCACAGTCCTCCGCCAAGTTGTTTTTGGTCGGCCTCTCTTTCGTTTTCCCTCAGGGGTCCAAAGCATAGCTGCCCCCGTGATGGCATCGGGGTCCCCCCTGAGGACATGACCAACCCAGCTCCAGCGCCCGCCAGCCATGATGGTATGCATGTCCTCTTGCTCGCTACGAGCAAGCAGATCCCGGCCGGCGATGGCATTCGGCCAAAAGATTCGGTGAATTTTTCCCAGGCATGCCGTGTGAAAAGAGGACAATTTTGACATCTCCCTCTCTGCGACTCCCCAGCACCCCGCACCATAGAGAAGCACAGAAAGCACGCAACTCTGGTATAATCCTAATTTTGTGCCTGTGCTGCACCGGGAGGACCCCCAGATGTTACCTAGGCCAAAGAAGGCCGTTCCTGCCCCACTCACCCCGATGCCGATGTCTCCGCCCGCCCCACCGCCCGGTGCCACCACGCCTCCCAGGCATGTGAAGGTATCCGTCTGCACCAGCCGCCGATTCCCCACCGACATGGGCCCAGGGCTGCTCACACCGAGCGCCATGACCCCAGACCTCCTGTAGAGCCCTTTTCGTAGACCTCTACACTCCTTTACAGATGAAGGTAGTCTCATATTATTAATATGTTGTCCTACCTCTGTAATAAACTTTACGCACCGACTTACATGAGAGTAAGTCTTATTGGTGAGTTTGATTTCATTAGCGCACGGTTGTGCACTAAGGCGTATAGGGGTTATCCCGTCCGCACGTGTATCTAGACAGTCAGTTGACGTCATGGGTGGGCTTGAGAAGCCAGAATCCCAAGTTCTACTTAGGAAGCTTTGGGAGTTCGAAACCCGTGTTTTGAGTAAAGTATTTATGTTTAGACCCGGCCCTGCGGTTGAGCAGTCGTAGCCGGTAGTCATCCACGTAAGTCGATTCGCTAAAAGAGCGAAGATGTCATTATATTTTATAAGATTGTTTTCTCTTCCCAGCGCGTGAGCATCTAGTCGCGAAAGGCTATCGACCTTTTCGGAAATGGATTCACGTCTGGACTTATATCATTGGAACTAGATCTAACCTTAATACAGAGGGATCATTCAAAATTAACGTGGATTGTCGATATATATTATTGTATTTGAATAGCCGTCATAGGAATCCGGCTGATTACAGAGGTGACTCAAAGATTTATGCTTGTATAACTGTTCATGTCAAGGAGGTCTACAGTAAATATCTGTTCAGATGTTCTGCTATCGTTTGATTTATGAACCCTAATTTGTAAAAGGACTTTATCAATGTTGGACTCTTGGATGCCACGAAGCATAATGGGTATTCCATGTCCTTAGCCAAGGTCAACGGTCACCGTCCTTGGAAGTTAACTACTTCATTACCATGTACTTTCTGAATTGAAGTCAACATGCTATGCCATAAGTTAATGAAATAAGTTTACTACGGAATGACCAGAAGGAATGTCTTTGAAAATATATTAACTGTCATATTAACCATTGTTAACTGTGATGCGTCAAGGATATATGTCTCGTCTCGTCAATCGTACCATGTAAATAAACTGAATGGATTTTACATCAAGGAGTTGACTATTTCAGTCTTGACATTCGTTAACTTACCCAGTTGAAACTCCTTTGATCGGTTGTCATATTACTTCATCAACTAAAGAATCACGTAATCAGCACAACTTAGTAGTCTACCAGAATCACCATCAAAAGACTACAACACCTCCCTAAATTGATGTCCAAGCCCACCCGCTGGCTAAATTTATCAAGTCTATCCGCCTCTTCCCGGACGCGTCGATGCAAATGCGCCAGCAGTGCAATGTCACCCGCACACCCCAGATCTTCCAATGTTGAAAACGCAGTCCATCCCACTCCTCCCGGACTGCCCTCTGCCGCCTGGCGCACCACCCAGTCCACGACCGTCAAAAACAGAGTGGTTGACAAGGGGCATCCCTGCCGCACTCCCGTCCTCACCTCCAAGGTTAGGCTGCCCTGCCCAACACTACACGTAAAGTTGGCACACCGCCTCCGAAACTCTCTGTACAACTATCCTGCCCAGTATCCCGCTGGGAACTGAGAGAAGAGCGACTCCCCTCCAACCACTGCAGTCCGAAAGATCTCCCCCCTTGGGCAACTTGACAACCACTCCCCTGCTCCACTCCGACGGCGCTGCCCCCGCTTTCCACACCAGTGCAAACAGTGGCTCCAATAGCTCTGCCGCTAGCTCAGGGTCCGTCCCAAATAGCTCTGCACTCAAGCTATCATGGCCCGGAGCCCCACCGTTCTTCAACCCCCCGACTGCCGTGATGATTTCTTCCCCTCGCGGAATGTCTGCACTTACATCCAGATCGCCCTCAGCCTCAGGAACATTCATTTGTGTCTCTGGTATTTCCTTGCCCAGAGTTTCTCCGAAGTGCTCCGCCCATCCCGCCTCCCGTCCCTCTACTGCCCTGACGAGACCCCCCTGCCCATCTCCCACCAATGCAATACCGTTTGCACCCTGCTCTTCGCCGATGAATTTAGCCATTTTGTATACCGTGCCCTGCCCATCTCCCAGCGCTGCTTGCTCCAACCCGGGGGACCCCGCCCCTGCCCTCTTTCCCCTCACTTCCTTTCTCATCTTTATGGTGTCCAGTGTTTCCGGTGCCATCCAGTCCCGCCTCCTCCCCTCCCGGAATCCCAAGCATGATTCGCCACCTTCCTTACACACTGTTGAAATGGTGCTGAAACTCTGGTCTACATCATCAGTCAATGTCCCTTCCCGGCCCTTGGCAAACCGATACCGTTTCTCAATGTCGGCCGCAAAAGCCTCTCCGGCAAGGGGGTCCCTCAATCTGCTGATGTCAAACCCCTTCCGTGCAGCCACAGCTGGTCCAGCCCCTCCTAGCCTCACCCTCAGCTTTGCTACCACCAAATGGTGATCGCCTCCCACATCCGCCCCCCCCCCCCCCCCACCTTCACATCCCGCAATGCACGTCTCCATCCACCGTCAACCACGACGTGGCCCATCCGGTCTCCGTCCCGACCACCCGGCGACTCCCATGTCAACTTGTGAATTTCCCCATGTGGGAAAAGTGTTCCCCCAACGACCAGGTTGTCAACGCTACAGAAACTTACTAGCTTATCCCCACCTTCGTCCGCTATTCCGCCGCCGCACCTCCCCACCGCTCCCTCATTACATGCACTGTGTGCACCAACCCTCGCACTGAGGTCTCCCACCACTACAACAAGACCACATCCAGGTGTGTCCTCCATCTCCCTCTGCAGCCGCCGACAGAACTCACCCCTGACCTCCTCATCGCTATCATTCGTTGGTGCGCAGCATTGTATTATTGTAGTGTTGGTGAATCTCCCTCTCAATCTCAATCGTATCAGTCCGCCGTCGATGGGCCTCCATTCCAGCAATGTCCTCTCCATCCCCCTCTGTAGAACAATGGCCACGCCCTCACTGTGCCGCCCATCCCCTCCCCCAGAGCAAAGCACCGCCTCTCCCGTTGCTGTCCCAACCCTTCCCGCCCCTGTCCATCCGCCCCCGCCCATCCCCAGGATGTGCAACCCACAGCCTCCCATCTCCGCCGTGACCTGTCTTAGTCCACCGGTCTCGTACATTGTCCTGACATTCCAAAATCCCACTCCTGTATCCTGCCCCGCGGCCAGGACATCCGTTTTCATGCCAGTGGCCTCCCCTCGGCCCCCACCACCGACAGCCACACGAGCCACAGACCCCGAATGTCCATCCCGCAGCAAAGTCTGTTCATTTGATGTTGTTTCCGTAACTTCATTATTTTTTTTACATAGACAGGGGTGTCAGCCCTATGCTAAAACCCCCAACCTGGAGGACCAGCTTTTGTCTGTCCCCTACCCACACAGACCAGTCCAGCTTGGTTGAACCTACCAGGAGTAAAACTCCCACTGGCATAGCTCTGGGGATTGTCAGGGTACGCAAGCTGCCATACCACTACAAGGTATAGGTACCATTGATGGCAGGCAAGCCATTTCACTGTTCATTAATGTTTCAAAGTTCACAGTCCCAACTAAGATGGTTTGGCCATGTCTGCAGAATGGGAGAAGATCGGCTACCACGACAAGCATGGGAAACAAAGAGCCAGGGACCCAGAGTCCGCTGGGAGGACAACATTAGACAATCTTTGAAGGAACGAGGACTAGAATGGAACCAGGCCAGGAGGAAGACAGCCGATAGGATAGTCTGGCGTTCTCTCTTCCAAACCTCTACACCTTACGGTAGAAGGGGAACGACTAAGTAAGTTCACAGTGTTATAAGCATCTTCTAGGACAATTGCTACAGCAACAGTTTCTCATTTACCCTGGAACCCCTCGTACACATCATAAGCACATGTTCCAGCGTTACCCCATGTTACTTTCATGGGCATATAACTACCAAGGGTATCAGCAAGGATCTGTGCATTTTCGAGGCAATTCATTATTTTCCATGCTACTATCTTGTCAAGTAGTTACATTCTGCATTGTGATAATTCTATAGCTGCTGAGAAGTGGGGGGTCTTTACCAGGTTTAGGAAGTGGCAGTAGGTAACTATGTAACCAGTCTTCCGGCAGCTCAACATTGAGTATGCTGGTGTTGAAATCACTCACCACATTCTTAATGCTGATGTCATCGTTCTGTTTTATGTAGTGATACTGTACACTATCAGGACCCTGGGCACTGTTTCTGCTGGTTTCTAAAGTGCACATGTCTTCTTCGGTTATGAGGTCGAAATATATGTCGCCTCTTCTGTCGCTTTCCAGAATACGGTCTTTAATTTCTTGGTGGGCAACTTTATAAATTTTATCTGTAATATAACGCCGAGTAATGCATGTCCCTTTTCGGCATTGGTCTTCAGACTTATCCCTGCCGAGCTGAGAAAAGTAGGAATTGGTTGGCTTGAACTGTTCCTACTCATTCTTCGATGAAAGGAACAGAATTTCTTTAGTGTTTTGTCAGCGCCCACCTGTGTCACATAGACCTAGGCCTCCCACACTCTCCTTGGCTTCTCTTGCTAAGACCTTGAAGTTATTGATGGCTCTTTGCTTTTTCTCCTTAAAATCGTCCACTTCTTCATCACTCATTGTCCTTCTCTTTCGTGCTATTCGCCATGACTTTGTCGCTCTTTCCTTTTCCAGCCTTGCTGTCTCCATTGTCTCATTCCACCAGGGTGGTTGTGTAAAAGGTGTGCGAAGTGTCTTTTGTTTCACAATTTGACACAATATGTTGTGATAAACGAGCGCCAAAGTCTTATCGCCCTATCTCTTCCTACATCTCTCTTATTTTATTTTCTCCCACCTTGTGCTCTTTCATCCCACATTTGCTCTATCATCTTTGTTCTTGTAATCTTTATTACTCGCGACTGGTATCTAGAGAACCACATTTGTTCTTTCATCGGTGGTAAAGAAATTCTTTTGATTCAGTTTTCCACCTTGCTAAACACATCTAGTTTCATGAGAAGAGTGCGGCTGACAAAATAAAGATTAGTCTAAGCCATTGTTTAAAAACACAGTGACTGTCTCGTACAATACAATAGACCCGGCAACAATGACTGGGAGTGTGATATCAAAGGCCCTCGACGCGGAACAAAAACCTTTGCTTCCAGATGGAATACAATAAGCCCGGCACGACAAAGGGACTTGTTAGCCGGCATGCAAGAGACAAGGGACAGCCAGATTTGTGACTGTTAGGGGACAGGTGAGCTTGTCTAGCTGGCCAATCAGTAAACACTGGGCGGTCTGTCAGAAACTGATAGGCAACGCGAATGAAAGTTGGTGGCGAATTGCCCACCCACTTTCAGACTGACAGGGGACAAGAGTGATTCTAGGTACGAGAGACCAGATGGACTCTTAGCTATTGGTTGTATGGGCGGAGTTGTACGTCACCAGCCCAAAGGACCCACATTGGACTTTTGGAGATATATACTGTGCAGTTCGTTAGAGAGAGGAGTCCAGTTTTTTTCAACGTTGTGGTATAGAGAACATCCCTAACGCCTAGCCTAAATACAGGTGTTTATTCAGTGTGGATAAAATAATTCATATCTGTGGTGTATTGTGTTCACCTTTAGCACGCTGCATAAAAATTCAGAAAATTTGCCCTGCCACTGCATTCTTTTTCACAACACCCCATTTTTATAGTGGGTGACTAGTAAATTCTATAGTTTTTTGGTCAATTGCTATCATTTTTGGACTGTATAGAAATGAATGAATGATGAATCTGATGATGTAAATTTTGTTTGTGTACATGTTAGATGAGATAGGAAGAGAGGAAAGGAAAGATGAAAAAAACGAAAAAAAAATTTAAAAAATTTTTTTTTTTTTTTTGAATTTAAAAAAAAATAGCCAACAAACGCAGAGTCCATATCCCTTGCATCTCAATGAAAGTCATTTGACCAATAGACCAATACAAATCAAATGACGATCTTTTCGTTACACCCATCATCAGCAAAGCAACAAACGCCCTCGTCAGCAGTGACATTCGGCCGTAATCCTAAACCTTTCCGATATTCCTAATCCTAACACCTAAAATTATACATACTAGCAATGCCATTCTACTTTCGTTTCCATCTCGGCCATCAAACATATTCTGAGAACCGATATCAGCGCTTATAAAGACAAAAATCTCATCCCCACCGCATGGTGTCAGAATCCAATAAAATTAGAGCGAAAATGGCCGCGTGTTCGATGCCGATTCATTTCGATTAAAAAATTTACAAAAAATAAACGCGGATACACCCATCACTTTTTTAAGATCGGAAACGGAAGCTAACTCTCTTGCAAATAACATTACAACTTAACATCCGGGGCTGAAATCACGTGTACACAAGTCCTAATGCTAGAAACGATGATATCCGCAAGGCGACATGTGTCGCCTCAAGCAGTGAGAACATGGGTTTCTGCGAGCGACACATGTCGCCCACAGCATGCTAAAGGTTAGAGGATTTTGCGAAGGGAAAAGAAGTCCATCAGAAGTCTGAGTCTACACACTACGTGTCTGACATCTAACCAGAAAAAAAGTGATCAAAATGGACATTTGGCTAGCAGAATTCGCCATAGGACATCCTTCATTCCTCAAATAAAAAGGAATATTTCTCGCCCATGATTAAGACGGATGCAGCATTTTTTGTCACCTTATATCACATGCGCACACGTTCAATACATAGTTATATCAAGTTCAAATCTCTCGAAAGCTTACTACATGAGTCAATCTAAAGCTCAGTTGGTTGCTTATTCAAATATCAAGTTCAGCTCCATCGAAAGCTTACTACAGGAGTCAAGCTAAAGCTCACAGTTGATTACTTATATCAAGTTCAGCTCCATCGGAAGCTTACCATCTGAAGTCAAGCTAAAGAGCTCAAAAGTTGAATCTCATATTTATATCAAGTGCAACACACTCTTAAGTGCACTCTATGAGTCACGATTACATATTTAAGGTAATGAGTCTACATATTAAGAACAGTTCATGAAGATATCCAGTGGCCAGTAACCTTCGGAGATTAGACAACAGACATTTTTCATACGACAACTGTTAACTGTTGGTCAACGCTACAGAGATATTGTCAAACAGTGAAGGACTTGTATATCGTCAACGTTCTCAGTACAACAAAAGCTTTCATCAGAACGTCCTCCACTTAGAGATACTCCACTCAACATACCTTATAACAACTTGGGACATTCTATGCATACATGTGAATCATCCTACCAGGGATAAGCATTTAGAGACACATGGACTGTGTAGATTACTCACCAATTTGGTAAAACGTATCATATCACATCATCATTATTTCGCTTTACACAAGTTCATTCTTCTATTTAATTAACTACAGTATTAAAAAATCTCATGTGTGTGTATTTGTGTGAATCGTCTTTTATCATCATCACGTTCTAATCACTACTAACCCTATATGTGTAGATGTTTAATTAATAAACCCAATAATTGTTTGATCATTATCTAGTTCGTTAGTGTATCACTCGTGCTGTCGGTGTTAAATATTTACATATGGTAACTTTTTACACTCAGATGAGGGTGGGGGCTTTTTCTGTTACGGGATCTAAGGGCAGAAGCTAAGGTCATGGAGAAACAGAACTCTTTCCATAATTCACTAGAAAACACTGTACAGTGGAAAGCATTCGCATTCTCTTCTTCTTGTCCTTATCTCGGATAGGTCTATCCTTTCTTAACGAGCCAATTTATGGAGACCTACCTAATACCTCATAGGCTATTTCCGGCGAAAACTATTGTTGTAGTTGCCCCAATACCCACCACACGACATATGTGCACAGGACTACTACTGTCATGTGGACCTGTATGATACTGGAAAGTCTGTTTTGGTTTTCTGTGTCTGGTGGTCTTTCCCTTCACAATGAGTACTACACAGGGTAGGTGATCACTTTCTTGAGCTTGCAATACATTCCAATGTGCAAAAATGGTGGTAGCACTAGAAATCAATGCCAGATCTATGACACAATCAGTATCCCTTGGTCCAGATGTCAGTCTTGTTGGGTGTCCATCACTTTAAATGGATAGGTTTGAGCTGAGTAAAGCCTGGCTCAAGGCAACACCCTGCCTATTTTCCGTGGAGTTCCCCCACTCCATAGGTCTAGCATTAAAATCACCAGCAATTAAGGACATCTTGTAAAATTTTTTACCATCCCCATACCGTCCTACAATGTAGTGACAGTCAGATGAGTTGATAATATTAAATACAAATTGGCACTACCCTTAAATAATTTTAATTAATAATTCTTTTTTTTTTCTATAACCAGCGGCACTCGAGCTTTCTAGCCCTTTTGGCCCAATGACATGTCATTGCGAGGCTGGGGGGTCAGTGGACTTTCCTTCCAACCCGGTCAGGAGCTTCGCTCCTTTCCATCCACACGGGATTTATGTGCAGGAGCCGTTCAGATTATTCAGTCAAATTTCCGGTCGTAAACATTTCTTCAAACGCCGACGCCCGGGTTTGAACCATGAACACCTGGTCGCCAGTACAACGTTGTAGCCATTACACCAGCGCGGCTCCCAAATAATTCATTACCAGGATTGGGTTAATTCTTAGGCATATGTTTTTTTACATTGTACGAGGGGTGTTCAGAAAGTAATGCACCACATCGTTTTTCTCAGCTAATAATGAAGATAGAAGCATGAAATTTTGCACACTTCAAATATGGCATGTGCCAATTGTGTGCACCAAATTGCACCGCAACCGGCCAAATAATACGGCTGTCCTAAACCGTTGAAATGGAGCGTGTTAGCAACTTGCGTTATAAGCAGCGAATTGTGATAGAATTTCTCGTTGCAGAGAAGGAAGCTGTTGTGAATATTCACAAGCGTCTATGTGATGTGTATGGAAGTTTTGCAGTCGACAGGAGTACAGTCAGTCGCTGGGTTCAGAGAATCAAAGAATCAGGAAGTGGAGATACGGAGCTGCTTGATCGGCCGCGCTGTGGACGTCCTGCCACAGCCACCAAAGCAGAAATGTTGAAATGCGCTGAGGGCATTATTCTTACTGATAGGCGAATCCTATTCAACAATTGGCCTTACAGCTGTCAGTCAGCATTGGTAGTGCAAATGCAGTTATAAAAACTCTCGGATTTTCTAAGGTTTGCGCAGGATGGGTTCCTCGAAGTCTCACAAATGACCACCGATTGCAAAGGAAAGCAATTTCTTCTGAATTGTTGGAGCGTTTCAATGCTGATGGAGAGAACTTTTTGGCTAAGATCGTTACAGGTGACGAAACCTGGGCACATCATTTTGAACCTGAGACAAAAAGACAGTCAATGGAGTGACATCATCCGCAATCACCAAGAAGAAAGAAATTCAAGACAATTCCTTCAGCTGGAAAGGTCATGATCACTGTCTTTTGGGACATTGAAGGTGTGATTTTTGTGGACGTTATGCCAAGAGGAGAGACAATCAATTCGCAAGCTTACATTAAGACATTGAAAAAACTCAATCAACGTTTTCGCAGAGTTCGGCCGCACAAGAATCCAGCAGACCTGCTTCTCCTTCACGACAATGCGCGCCCTCACACAAGTCTGGCAACACAGGAAGCAATCACCAAATTGCGTTGGACTGTACTACCCCATCCACCCTATAGTCCCGATTTGGCACCCTCTGATTTTCATCTGTTTGGTTCACTTAAAGATGCACTCCGTGGGACAAGGTTTGAAGATGGTGAAGGAGTGATTCATGCAGCGAAGAAATGGCTACATGATCAAGACAAAATCTGGTACGGGCTAGGAATACATGCACTTGTTTCGCGCTGGCATAAAGCCGTATAAGTTGATGTGGATTATGTTGAATAATACAGATGTTTACATGACATATCCATGTATATTGTGTATAAATTTCATGCTTTTTGAATAAACAGCTCCTGAGAAAAACGATGTGGTGCATTACTTTCTGAACGCCCCTCGTAATTGATACAATTTTGCAGAGAACCCTGTCAGCCTAAGTCAGTGCTCCGCAACCGGTGTGGTGCGGCTCACTGGTGTGCCGCGAGTGTCTGCCTGGTGTGCCACGACACCAAGAAAGAATGTCACATATAAAATTTTACAAATAATAAGTTGAGTTATCATCACCCACCAATCTATGGGAGTTCTTCTTCCTCGTTCGCCCTCAGACTTCTACAATAATGGCTCTAATAAAGGCAGTAGTCAGCTGAAGGTTTCTGACATCTCCAAACAGTGTTTCGTTGAGAGAAGTAAATTGTTGTCATACTGGTAGCTTCGTGGGTCAATCCCCAGTTGAGGTGGGATTTTTTAGACCGCAAACGGCTCAGGGGTCGACCCAGCCTCATGAATTGGGTACCAGAACTTCTGGGAAGGTTAAGGCGGCTGGCGTAATGCTGACCACATCATCCCTAATGTGCTGATGGTCAAGAAAATATGGGCCTAACACCATATTCCCAATATGCCTCAATGGGCGTGTAATGGGATCCTTTACATTTCTTTTACCTTAACTAGTATCTTTGGGTGGACCCCATAGAGATAAAGAGTCCGGCACTCTCCTACCTGGCTGGTCTCCTTGGGTAGAGCACCATCTCATTGAGTAATATTTGTATCTGTCATCTTAAGGTGATTTGCGTTGCACTATGTTGTATGCCTTTGTGCAATCGACATCAGCATGCATTTATTTGGGACTGCTTCCCTACCTTTTGGTTTTTCATGACTTTCCTGAAAGGCAGCAGTATTGTTTCACTATAAAACTGGTCTCTACAAAAATGCAGAAAACTACCGAGAAATATTATTTTATCTCTTTTTGGCATCGGTCTTTAGGTTTATTCCTGTCGAGCTGAAAATATTAGAAAATTGTTGACTAGTACTGTTCCTACTCATCCTTCGATGTTTTAAATCAGCCCTGCTTTTGACCAAGTCTAAACAAACAGAAGCCGCTGAAGAACCTGAAATCTACTGAACAGTCTCACTAACATCAGAAATTAGAAAAATCAGTGAGATAATGGTGAATCATAGGATTTAATGGTGGCTGGAAAGAAATAAGGTCATCAATGATAGTCAGACAGGCTTCAGACAAGGTTGCAGAACAGACGAAAAACTCTTACATTCTGTGCATACACAAAAAAACAAAAACAGGTGCTTTCCAAGAAGGTAAACACACCACAGTTGTATCATCGGTCTGCAGCAAGCATATAACACAGTGCGGAGACAGGCTCTACGCCAAAATGACAAAAATAGTCATACACGGAGAAAATATACCTCTGGATTTAAGCATTCCTAAATAACAGAACAATTTAAACAACAGTAGAAGGCACTAAATCATTCACAAAATAACACTGAAGGGGGATTACAATAATGGTCAGCATTAAGTTGCTCTCTCTTTTTCATAACTGACCTGTTCATTTGGACAGCAGAAAAATACAACAAACTGGCACCAGCTACAATTGCTATGTCTTCCAAGCTCTGGAAGCTAAAAATAAACGTGTAAACAAGTATACAGCTTTTTCACTTGGAGCAGCCAGGAAAGCAAGAAGGTGTACCAACTAAAACTCGACGGACATCTACTTTGGAGAAGAAAATCCAGCTTACTTAGGAGTGGAGCTTGACAGACAGCTACTCATCAAAACCGTCATGCACAATATGAAGATAAGGCCATTTTGCAAGCACCAGCTGGGAAGCGGGAAAAGTAAATCTGAGACAGCTGTGCCTGGGATATGTCCGATCAGTCATGGATAATAACCTACTCAACTGCAGTCGACAATGAACAAAACCACCAGGCAGAAAAAGTCCACAACCAAGCTCTTATGCTCATATTTAGGGGTATCAGAACCACGACAATAGCTGCCTGTGACACAGACACAAAAATGGAACATATGGACAACGACGTAAACGTGCTATCATGGAAACAGAAAACTATGGAAGATTAAGAAAAGAACACAAAACCAGACGGTTGAAAACTAGAAGCAGATTAAATCGAAAAATCAATCCTGCCAGTAGCAACAACTATAGCAGAACAACACTACCTCCACAGACACGAGAAATAATAGAAATTGTATACCCTCGCCTCCATCCCGGTAAGGAATTAAAACTACCCATAATAAAAACAACACTCATGGATAGTACAACAACAAGAGATACCAACAACAGCACTGAAGACAGCCACTATAGAGACTACAGAAAATACTCTAACAGTAGTTTGAGACATATGCATACACAGAAGACTCTGCCTTCAATACCACCATAAACGCTTGGCTTAAAGCTTACGTGAAGTACCCAAAAGGCAGAACACTAGAATATGTGAACTATGTGGAAAATTCAGTACTAATCACTGAGCAGAAATTAAAGCAATAAACACCACTTTCCAGCTATACTCAGCAAATTTAAATAAAAATCTATAAGACCTCAGATATCATTAATCTTCAATGATTCAAAATCAATAATTTAGGCTTCAGAAGAATACCTCCAAACTGAAAATAAAGAAATAATACAGCTGGCTGAACAATTGACAGCCTGCTAACAACATACAACATCAGAGTCACTCTCCAGTGGATACCAGGATACACAGACATACCAATCAAGGAAAAAACTGACCGCCTTGTAAAACTAGAAGCTTGGTTCAGATACACATTCCAGCCAATATGCAGACAACTAAATTAATACTCCAAAACAACGTCGAGGTGGAATGGCTCAACCGATGGGCAGAAGATTTACAATACGTGCCTTGTATAAAGAACCCACTCATCCACCAAGAATGAGAGCATCAGTAACCTACGATGTGTGAAGCAGAGCACAATCTTCCAGCTTAGATCATTGTCGTGAAAATTCTAAATCCACATATATAAATTAAAAGGTAAATGTAAAGCCTAACACATAAATTCAATACAAGGAAAGAAGAATGGTAAAGAACAGTGCTGTCACAATGACTGTACTCGAAATCCCCCTTGTTTTCTACTTCGTCTGCAAATTGTAACGTTTCCACGTTGATAGTAAAGCCTATAGCAGCATACACGCGTTTCCACAACACAATAAAACGTGTACTGCATTTCTAAGAAAAACCTTGAGATACGCAAGCTGATTAATGACCTAAATTAATACTTCCATTAATTTCATTTTATACATGGCGTGATGAAAAGACAGATGAACTTAGGATAGAGAGAAGGGAGGGCTGAAAGCAGGAACGCATGCAACCCTAACACGCGTCTCGCGATACAAAATTAATGCCATCACGCGTGTAAGGCCACAAGCACTAACTTTTTTTCAAATAGACCGTGATAAAAAACACTACCCATACGAGAGTTAGGTTTAAAAACCTGTAAAACGCTTATTAGGAAACCTGACATTATACTGTTTTTTGTCTGAAAGCATGACAGTACCCAGACACCACATCGATCGAAGTGAACGGGAGGTAGAAGAAAATGCATATTTTGAACGCAGCCCCTTAGCCCCATAAAATTTATATAGTTGGGTTCCTTAGGACTTGCTGACAAAGAATATGTTAAGTGTTACGCAAATAGTCTAGGAATTAACAAATTATAGCCAAAATAAAATAGTGAGGGTGTCAGACAACACCAAATAATAATTGCACAGTGGCATGTTTTGAAACCACTAATTTTACGGGAAATGGGCCACCATGTAAAATCCTATTTGATTGGATAGAAGTAAATGTAAGGCTAAACACGATTAGTCGGGCTACAAATACTATTTTTTGTTGTTAGGGGAGACGGAAGGAAGGGTACTTTTTTTCAAACGCTTGTGTAAACATGGCTCGATTGGTTAGACCCGCCAATATAGTCAATTAGGAGCGTCAGGTCAGTGCCACACTTTGAAATAAACTTACTAAGAAACAGTGCGTTGAGTACCAGTGCATATTTTTCTAAATAAAAGCCTGGGACAGAGGCAGATCGGAATTTGTGCCATTATTCATCGCCAGTCAACGTATCTGTGTATTATTTCCATGAATTGTGGTAAGCTTGATATATTCAATATCTTTTTAATGAAAATTGAATGTAAATTGATAATTTATGTCTGTATATGTGTGTGGTTCAGTAGCGAACATGAGGCAAAGCCTATATAGTGCTCCAACCTGAACAGAAGGTGTTGGAGAAAAGTAAAACTGCATGGAATTGCCAAACAGTACACTGACACCTATCTTATTGACTAGAAAGAACTAATGCTGGAATTGCAGTGGCGTGGTAACCATTAGGGAGGAGTATACTGGTGTAAATTGTTTCAGATGAAGCTGGCAGTTGGCCTACCGCTCTGAACTCAGTGTTTGTTATGTATTGTGTTCAGTCTGGAAATAGATTATAGATTAGTTCTGAAATAGGAGGTACAACCTTCTTGTTTCAGGGACCGTGGTCCTAAAGTTATTGAGCAGCACCTGGTCTGAGCTTTGCTGAATCTAGAGGCTGACAGCATACTCCTGGGTCCAGATAGCGACCAGTGAGGTGTCTCCAGAACACAGGGAAGCTATCGAGCAGAGGAGTCTTTTCCTGCCGCCATCACGAAAGATAAGCTTCTGTGGCCAGAGGAGCTCAACATTATGTGTCCCCCTCTAAAATTGACATTATAGTAAAACAGAGGGACAATGCATTATTTAAATTGATAGGAACTGTGAACTTTTCCCCATACTATTTCCAAGATAAACAAACACTTGAAGTCATGATGACAAATAACAACATAGCTTGAAAAACAAAACCAGTATTACCTCATAGTACTACTACACAACTGACACACATAGGATAATACTAATAAAATATGTCACTACAAGGTTCATATTTATAAATTATGTACATATAAATTGTGATTACATTTGATTGTGATTCCTGGTTCACTATGTAGTTGAATCAGGATATCTATTAGTGAAAGTAATTAATACATATATATTTGAAACTTTACCATTGACTCATTTAAGATAGTCTTATAGAGTGTTATATGTGTGTGAGTGTCACAGTGTTGTAAAGTGTTGTGGAATAAATTAAATTGTTTATCTGTCTGTTGTTGTTGTGACTTACACTGCATCATTTTCAATACCCTAGACATTCAACGTAGGCATCACAATATTCCAGAATAATTCTGACTGAGGTATAAATGTGGTAGCAAGTAAGGTTATCTGTAATACACCACACTTATTAGATACAGATACCTTCACAGCTGATCTCAGTCAGTACACTAAGTCCCCTATAAATATTTATAACATCCCACTTTACCACATATATTGGGGTCTCGCTCCCGGGATTTTGAATCTTTCCCTATTATAAATATTGGGGGTAATTCACTTCAGGGAATAATAAAAATTTTAAAAGGTATCCTTGGGTGGAATTAAATAACGTTGAGCTCTCAGTGCCTGTGGTGTCCTTGGATAAGTAATTACAGATTGTATTGTTTAGTTAGACATTATATAAATTTACCTGTTAGAAAATGGCGGACCTGGCCAAATTTCGATCGGCTGCTGTGCAGACTGCAAAAGAGTTAGGAATGGACGGGCAAATTATGATTGCTTATGTCACTGCTGAATGTGACAAATATATTGAACGGGAAGAAAGAAGATTAGAAAAAGAGGCCAAAAGAAAATTAGAATCTGAAAGGTTGGCCGAAGATAAGAGGTTAGAGGCTGAAAAGGAAATTAAGAAGTTACAATTTGAGGCTGAGGCTGAGACTAAGAGGCTGCAGATTGAGGCTGAGGCTAAGAAATTGGAGGCAGAAAGGGAAGACAAGAGATTAGCTGCAGAAAGAGAAGAGAAGAAATTGGCTGCAGAAAGAGAGGAAAGAAGATTGACGGCAGAGAGGGAAGCAGAAAAGGAGGAGAAGAGATTACAAAGGGAACATGAGTTACGACTAAGGGAGTTTGAGTTTCAAGGCCATGCTCCTGAAAATGGTGCCAGTCCCTTTACCTCTGATGCCACTGCTAGTCAGGGAGCCTCAACCTCAGCTATGAACTTTCATTTAGATCATTTTGTTGAGAAAGATGATGATATTGAGAGCTATCTAAATAGATATGAACTATTAGCTACCACGTATGGGTTAGAGAGAGAAAGGTGGAGCTTAAAGTTATCTCAAGGGCTTCGTGGGGCAGCTTATGAAGTTTTTGCCAAAATGAGCAGGTGATCAAGAAAATTATGACATATTAAAGCAGGCTCTTTTGTTAAGATATGAAAAGAATGCAGAATTTTAAAGGAAAAAATTTAGGAATGCTAAACTACTGTCAGGTGAAACCTATCACCAGTTCTCTGCACGGTTAGAGACATACTTGGAGAAATGGACTTCTCTGGGGAAAACCCAAGATCTTAAGGAAATGGTCCTTATAGAACAATTAAGAGAGTCCATGGCTCCAGACCTGAGAAAGTTTCTCATGGAACAAGGTGCAGAGAGGCTGGGTGAGTTGCTAAATGTTGCTGAAAGGTATCAAGCAGCTCAGGCAGAGGTATCAGGTAATAAAAAGAAACAGGTGGAAAACTTTAGGGCACCACAGAACTTTAATAAATTTGATCCTAGAGATCAAAACAAAGGTAAGCACCAGTTTGATAGGTCACGGTATGACAATAAAAATAAAACCCCACAATTCGATGAAAAGAAATATGATGAAAGAAAATCTTACAACCAAGGAAAGAGATGGTGTAAAAATTGTAAGATGAACAATCATGACACTGACCATTGTAGAAGGAAACCTCCTCATTGTGCTGCTATGACATCTGGAAAAAAGGGAAAAAAGGTCAAACCTGCGGAACTACAGGAACCATACCATCCCCCAGTGTGTGAAGATGTCATCTGTAATGGTGTCACCATAAGGTGTTTATATGATACAGGTTTAGATTATGATTCCGTTGTGAGTTCTCACCTGGTGCAGGCCGATCAATACACCACAGAAACAGTGGAGATTCAAACTGCAACCAAGGATGTAGCTACCATGACACTTCCCGTCGCCCGGATAAAGGTGAAAACGCGATATGTGGAAGGAATCATAAAAGCAGCAGTGATAAATGAGCCAATCTACCCTCTGATATTGGGGTGTAGATATGTCTTCTTGGGGAATCCCAAGAGACCTGTGATATTGGCAACAGTGCAGACCAGATCACAGTCTAAAAAGGAGGAGGATAATCCAATAAATACTCATCCAGATGAGATGAGGAAGGCACAGGCGGAGGACAAAACACTCAAGCCGTGTTTCAAGAAGTTGCCCAAATCTCATACACCTCCAGGCAAGGGAGAATTTTATATGAAGAACAAACTGATTTATAGGAAGGCTGGATCTGAATCCAATGGTCACGGACAGCTGGTCCTTCCCACTTCATATAGGACTAAAGTGTTGGAACTAGGGCATGCGATTCCCTTCAGTGGTCATATGGGTATCAGCGCAACAGGACAGCGAATAGCTTGTCACTATTTCTGGCCAGGGATAACTGAAGATATCAAACGATATGTAAAATCCTGTCCAGAGTGCCAACGAGTAGCACCTAAGCATTGGACTGCACCAGCAACTCTGGGGGAAATGCCCATAGTGGGAACACCCTTTGAGAGAGTTGCCGTGGATCTGGTGGGACCTCTCACTCGAACTAAGAGAAGGAACAGCTACATTCTGACTCTGGTGGACACTTGTTCTATGTGGGGAGAGGCGGTAGCCCTGTCATCGATTGATTCTAAGCATGTGGCAGAGGCATTACTCATAATTTTCACAAGGTTAGGCTTTCCCAATCAAATCTTGACTGATAATGGCTCTCAGTTCAAGGGGAAACTAACAGAAGAAGTTTTCAGGATCTTCCAGGCCAAACACTTCCATTGTAGTGTGTACCACCCCCAAGGGAACGGCCAAGTGGAAAGATTTAATGGCACGTTGATGTCGATCCTGAGAAAGTTGGCACACGAAAACCCAGCTACGTGGGACCAGTACCTTCACGCCGCCCTTTTTGCTTATCGGGAGGTACCCCATAGTTCAACCGGAATGGCCCCGGCAACATTATTATTTGGAAGGCCAATAAAAGGTCCACTTGAAGCGCTGTTAAGAACGTGGACTGATGAAAAGGCAGAGGAAAATATTACATCCTCATACCAATATGTGAATGAGCTGACCACTCGTTTAAAAACTGGCTGGAAACTTGCCAATGAAAATTTGAGACAAGCCAGGAAGAAACATGCTGCCTATTATAACAGGAAAGCTAAAGACAGAGATTTGGCTGTGGGAGAGAAGGTACTGCTTCTTCTCCCCGGTAGTCAGAATAAGTTACAAATTGGATGGCAAGGTCCATATACAGTTCTAGAGAAGGTGTCTAGAACCAATTATAAGATAGATAAGAAGGGGAAAGAAAAAATCTATCATGTAAATCTCCTGAAGAAATATTTGGAAAGAGAAAATCAGGAAGAGACACACTTGTTGACCTTGTCCATTGCAATGGAGATGAAAAAGGAACCACTTTCATCATTTGAATATCCATTACACCCCTGTGAGACAGCGGCACAGGTGAAAATCAGTACACATTTAACGAAAAATCAGAAAGAGAGAGTGCAACAGGTTCTAGATAATCATACAGAGGTGCTCACAGACCGACCGGGGCATACAAACTTATTGGAATATGATATGAAACTGATAGACCCCACACCTGTCTGTATGAAACCCTATTCGATTCCTTTTGCTAAGGAGAAAGCTTTGAAGGAAGAGATAGACTATTTGTTGAAGGAAGGAATTATTTCACACAGTGAATCTTCGTATAGTTCCAGTGTTGTACTCTTAAGGAAACCCTCTGGAGAACATAGACTCTGTATAGATTACAGGAGACTGAATGCTATTACAGAAGGACAGGTGGATCCATTGCCGGATACAAATCAGTTGTTTGCCAGACTAAATAAAGCTAAATATTTCTCAAAAGTGGATCTGAGTAAAGGATACTATCAAATTCCAGTAAAGCCTGAGGTTAGACCATACCTAGCGTTTAGTACCTCAGAGGGACACTATGAGTTTAACAGATTGCCATTTGGATTGAAGAATGCACCTAGTGTCTTCTCTAGAATGATGAGAAAATTGTTGGATCCTCTGAATAACCCATGCATCACAAATTTTATGGATGATATCCTTATAGCAACAGAAACATTTGAGGAACACATTGACTCTCTGAATATGCTGTTTAATCGACTTAGAGAAGCGAATTTAATAGCCCGACCAACCAAATGTTGCGTTGGATGTAAAGAATTAGAATTCTTGGGACACACAGTCTATCAGGGAAACATGACCCCTGACCCCAAGAATTTAGAGAAACTAAAGAAAGCCCCGAGACCACAAACCAAGAAAGACGTGAGATCCTTTGTCTCATTATGTGGTTTCTACCAAAAGTATATCAGAAATTTTAATTCCATATGTGCACCGTTAACTGATTTGACACGTAAAGGAAATCCAGATCGAATTACATGGACACCACAATGTGAATTGGCTTACCAGGAATTGAAGGAAAAGCTTACAAGCAAACCTATTTTGAAACTACCTGACTTAAGTCAAGAATTTATTGTAAGGACGGATGCCAGTAATATTGGGTTAGGTGCGACTCTGCTACAGAAATCAGATGCATTGGATGGGGAATTAAGCCCAGTGGCATATGCTAGCAGAAAGTTGAATAAAGCTGAAACCAACTACTCAACTAGCGAAAAAGAATGTCTTGCAGTAATATGGGCGATAAAGAAATTCAATATTTATCTGTATGGGAAGGCATTTAAGTTGCAAACGGATCACAAACCCTTGTTTCTAGCGCAGGCTAGACATGAAAATTCTAGATTACTCCGTTGGTCATTACTGATGCAGCCATATGAGTTTAGCATAGAGTATATAAATGGAAAGACAAATCTGGGAGCGGATTTTTTAAGCCGCCATCCGTGTGATGAGAATCACCGTAAGCCCCAGAAAAATAATAATAAATTTCTCTATGTGTATATAGAATTATAGACTGACATATAACGTCTGTTTTAAGAGGGGAGAATTTGTCGTGAAACATTCTAAATCCACATATATAAATTAAAAGGTAAATGTAAAGCCTAACACATAAATTCAATACAAGGAAAGAAGAATGGTAAAGAACAGTGCTGTCACAATGACTGTACTCGAAATCCCCCTTGTTTTCTACTTCGTCTGCAAATTGTAACGTTTCCACGTTGATAGTAAAGCCTATAGCAGCATACACGCGTTTCCACTACACAATAAAACGTGTACTGCATTTCTAAGAAAAACCTTGAGATACGCAAGCTGATTAATGACCTAAATTAATACTTCCATTAATTTCATTTTATACATGGCGTGATGAAAAGACAGATGAACTTAGGATAGAGAGAAGGGAGGGCTGAAAGCAGGAACGCATGCAACCCTAACACGCGTCTCGCGATACAAAATTAATGCCATCACGCGTGTAAGGCCACAAGCACTAACTTTTTTTCAAATAGACCGTGATAAAAAACACTACCCATACGAGAGTTAGGTTTAAAAACCTGTAAAACGCTTATTAGGAAACCTGACATTATACTGTTTTATGTCTGAAAGCATGACAGTACCCAGACACCACATCGATCGAAGTGAACGGGAGGTAGAAGAAAATGCATATTTTGAACGCAGCCCCTTAGCCCCATAAAATTTATATAGTTGGGTTCCTTAGGACTTGCTGACAAAGAATATGTTAAGTGTTACGCAAATAGTCTAGGAATTAACAAATTATAGCCAAAATAAAATAGTGAGGGTGTCAGACAACACCAAATAATAATTGCACAGTGGCATGTTTTGAAACCACTAATTTTACGGGAAATGGGCCACCATGTAAAATCCTATTTGATTGGATAGAAGTAAATGTAAGGCTAAACACGATTAGTCGGGCTACAAATACTATTTTTTGTTGTTAGGGGAGACGGAAGGAAGGGTACTTTTTTTCAAACGCTTGTGTAAACATGGCTCGATTGGTTAGACCCGCCAATATAGTCAATTAGGAGCGTCAGGTCAGTGCCACACTTTGAAATAAACTTACTAAGAAACAGTGCGTTGAGTACCAGTGCATATTTTTCTAAATAAAAGCCTGGGACAGAGGCAGATCGGAATTTGTGCCATTATTCATCGCCAGTCAACGTATCTGTGTATTATTTCCATGAATTGTGGTAAGCTTGATATATTCAATATCTTTTTAATGAAAATTGAATGTAAATTGATAATTTATGTCTGTATATGTGTGTGGTTCAGTAGCGAACATGAAGCAAAGCCTATATAGTGCTCCAACCTGAACAGAAGGTGTCGGAGAAAAGTAAAACTGCATGGAATTGCCAAACAGTACACTGACACCTATCTTATTGACTAGAAAGAACTAATGCTGGAATTGCAGAGGCGTGGTAACCATTAGGGAGGAGTATACTGGTGTAAATTGTTTCAGATGAAGCTGGCAGTTGGCCTACCGCTCTGAACTCAGTGTTTGTTATGTATTGTGTTCAGTCTGGAAATAGATTATAGATTAGTTCTGAAATAGGAGGTACAACCTTCTTGTTTCAGGGACCGTGGTCCTAAAGTTATTGAGCAGCACCTGGTCTGAGCTTTGCTGAATCTAGAGGCTGACAGCATACTCCTGGGTCCAGATAGCGACCAGTGAGGTGTCTCCAGAACACAGGGAAGCTATCGAGCAGAGGAGTCTTTTCCTGCCACCATCACGAAAGATAAGCTTCTGTGGCCAGAGGAGCTCAACATTATGTGTCCCCCTCTAAAATTGACATTATAGTAAAACAGAGGGACAATACATTATTTAAATTGATAGGAACTGTGAACTTTTCCCCATACTATTTCCAAGATAAACAAACACTTGAAGTCATGATGACAAATAACAACATAGCTTGAAAAACAAAACCAGTATTACCTCATAGTACTACTACACAACTGACACACATAGGATAATACTAATAAAATATGTCACTACAAGGTTCATATTTATAAATTATGTACATATAAATTGTGATTACATTTGATTGTGATTCCTGGTTCACTATGTAGTTGAATCAGGATATCTATTAGTGAAAGTAATTAATACATATATATTTGAAACTTTACCATTGACTCATTTAAGATAGTCTTATAGAGTGTTATATGTGTGTGAGTGTCACAGTGTTGTGGAATAAATTAAATTGTTTATCTGTCTGTTGTTGTTGTGACTTACACTGCATCATTTTCAATACCCTAGACATTCAACGTAGTCATCACAATATTCCAGAATAATTCTGACTGAGGTATAAATGTGGTAGCAAGTAAGGTTATCTGTAATACACCACACTTATTAGATACAGATACCTTCACAGCTGATCTCAGTCAGTACACTAAGTCCCTTATAAATATTTATAACATCCCACTTTACCACAATCATAACCTACAAAAAAAACAAAACAACAAACACCTAAACAAATTAAACTTCTCCCATGGCCTAATTGCCGCAACTGTGCCCATCCATATACAGATGACCTGCTCCATACAAAACAGTTCAGCGTGTGCTCACTTGCCCAGGACTCTCCATTGAAAATAGAAAGCTACTGCCGGGCTCTCGGCAAATTCTTCAGCTTGGCATTGGCTGTGAAAAAAGGACGAGCTCAGCAGCCCTAGTTAAACAGCAGCAACAACAACAGAAATCAGCGATCAATCACAAAAAACTAGGGAGCGTTGTCTCATGATTGCAGCGAATGAAAAAAATATTTACATCATCCATCCACTTATATACCTGGTCATCCCTACTTATAAAGCTGGATTTAGTATAGTGAACTCTCTAACACTTTACTCCCCTGCGTTAATATCTATACGTAACTACCTATGCATTTACCTTTTTATGAACTTAAGTATTATAGCGTGCTGTGAAATTCTGAAGGACACTGAAGTGTAAAAAAAAAGGTAAAGGATCCCATTACACGCCCATTGAGGCATATTGGAAATATGGTGTTAGGCCCATATATTCTTGACCGTTGACACACTAGGGGTGATGTGGTCAGCATCACGCCGGCCGCCTTAACCTTCCCAGAGTTGATCTGGTACCCATTTGGGGCTGGGTCGACCCAGGAGCCGTTTGTGGCCTCAGAAATTCCCACCTCATCTGGGGATCGAACAATAGACCACTGAGCTAGGAAGCCAGTGCACTAACCACTATGCTACTGTGGCTCCTATTAAGTGAGCGTGAAGCAAAAAAGGTTTTGAAGCACTGGCCTAATTACATGTACTTCATTAATGCAAAACACGTGAAAGGGAGATCAACAACATTTATTTAACACTATAAGTCACAATTTATGAACATAACTGGCACTCTTAACTTTAAGAATGATAATTACAATGGCAGTAACTCAGATAATAACATTTTGTCAACAAGAATTATACAATCACAACACATTTAATACACTGCTAACCAATATATATATGCCTTAACATTAGGAAATAGACAATTGCACATCATTTCTTTACCCGATGTTACCAGGGCCCAAAAGGGGGACGCAAAGAATAGTAACATAGTACCATACCACGCGTGTCATAGAAAGGCGACTTTGGAATGTTGAGCAGGGAGATGGTCCTACCCCATCCTGCAGATTCTTCAAGCCAAACAAGTTTCAACAGCAACATGGACAAGTCAATCAAAGCAAATAATTCAACTCAACCTTCCCAGACAGAAGAAGGTCCTCTGTTAAGGAGGTTCTCGACACAGCCTAGAGAAAGCTGAAAGCAGTCTGGTTTGCCAACTCACTTTTTTTCTTCTAAGAAAATCTCCAGATTGGGCACCTGGAATATTCAAACGCTAAGCAAACAAGGGAAAACTGCACAAGGTGGCAGAAAATAATGAGAAACTATAAAACATATTCTGAGACTGTGTGAAACAAGGTGGAAGGGAGCGGAGCAGAAGAAACAGAACACATAAGAAATGATGCTATCCTCAGGACATGAGAAAGAAAGTGTGCACCACAGTGTATATGCTACAAAGGGCCTGGGATAATTAGACTACAGGATAGATGTGTGTCATGTGACACCAGGGGCACATATTGAGTATATGTAAGATTACAAAAACAACTGTGACAGTTCCTTTACAAAATGGTTTAGATACATTTTCACATGAAATCTAGTTACTGAGTAATAAATGTTTAAAATTACTCAGTTCTGCTTGAATCACCCTGTACAGCCAGCAGGAAAAAAAAAGTTACAAGTTAACTGTGAAAAACCAAATAATTAAAAAATAAAGAAAGCCATAAAACTTCTGAGAGATGGACAAGCTACATGTCCATGAAAGCAGACATCACACATTTACAGAGCTATTATACAAATTACTAGGTAAATTCTGAAAGAGAGAAATAATACCAACAGATTGCATTGGATAGCAAGAATACACTTGGTAGAAACATCCCTACAAGATGTAGACTCGCATATATCTCGGCAGCAGTATAGACAAAGTTGGAGGGACAGTCATTGACATCAAACTAAGAATACAACATACAAAGGGATGGTGGGGGGGGGGGGGATCTTTTATTGCACTGGGAAATATATGGAAATCAAGTCCAACCAAAAATCTGAATCTTCAACTCTAATGTTAAAGCAGTCCTATTGTATGGCTCTGAAACGTGGAGAACAACAAAAATGGCGACCAAAAAGTTTCAGACTTTCATTAATGGGTGCTTGCATAGAAAAGGAAGATTGAACTGGCATGACAAGATCACCAATGTGGAAATAAGGCTAAGGGCCAGACAGCTGCCAATGGAGCAAGAGGTAAGAAGAAGATGCTGGCGCTGGATAGCACACACACACTGAGAAAACTTGCTGATAGCATTATAATGTAGTCCTTGCTCTGAAATCCCCAGGGCAAGAGAGGTAGGGAAAGACAGAGAAGTCATGGAGAAGGGAACTGGAAATTGACACAAAACAGATAAAGAAGACTTAACTGGTGGCACAGGACAGGAAATTACCTTATGCTCTTTAGGGAAATGAATGAATGACATAATTTCTCACAATATTCAAATTATCATATACTCAATTACTTTGATAACTCATATTTGTTATTATAGGAATATAACCTGCATACATATGGTCAAATGAATGTACTATTTACTTCTTATGACCATTAGCTGATAGCAGTCATGCATTCCCTTACAGACCTGGTAAGACCAGTCCTCATATATTCTCACACAGACCTGGTTTGTCTAGTCACTGGTTCACTTTAAGGCTGGTCTGTTGTCTCCTACAGGTATTTCATCACTTTTTCTGACAACATTAATCCACTGTATTTGAGTCTGTCTCATCTCCCATCTTCTGTTAAAATCCTGTCTCAGCGCTTACAGTTATTTACTTGTATTTTACTTCTTTATTCTGAACTATGTAGAAGTCAATTTGTTTTGCTTATCTTCACGGCTTTGATTTTTTAAAATAGTTGTCTCCGCATTATATTTATTATACTATTTAGATTTGTTAATTGTTTATGCTGTTGCTCTTCATTACTATATATCAAGTACTGCTCACATGCAAGGAGTATATTTGTCTGTTATATACCAACCATATAATTAATACATATGCTGGTTTACATCAAAGATGTCAGTTATATTCTGACAATATACCAACGATATAATAGTCACAACTTAACAGATTAATGTCTAAAATGTAAACTTATACAGGTACACAATTGTGGTGACAGCATTGTCATCAGTCATTACTGGAATTTTTCGTTTTGTTTGTTTCTATGTTTTTTGGTTGTCATGACAGATTTGTTGACACAGTGTGGTGCAAGCAAATATTACATGAAGCTTCTAATAAATTAAGTGAAAAATGTTAGAGTTTCAATATATAATGTATCTAACATGTGAGGTGACTGTTTTCTAAAGGTTAAGATTAGAACTAATGCAAGGTTGTCAGTGATTACATCACAGAAAGAGAGGCTAAATTCTAAAGTCTGATATTTCACAAAGCAGATGCTGCCAAAATGTAAATCAGAATAAACAGTGACATTAAAAATGAATGGTTACATTAATAAATTCAGCAGTCTAACGATAAAGCTTCAGAGCGCAAGTGAAACTTCATCTCTGTTCATATTACTGTCTGTGTGAATCCCGGGTAGAGCTTTGGCGATGGTTGGAATAGGAGAAGATGGCCGCTCATACAAAGAGACTGTGCTCATCTGGAGCTCCTGCTGAGGTATAACTACTGATGAACTGTTGTCAGGCACTTTTTTATGCAGCGATACATTAGCCACCCTGGGACTAGCAGCAACTGGTGTCTGTCTGGCGACAGGGGTCTGTCTACAGGAACTTCCTGCATCTGTATCTTCATAGTCTAATATGCTTGTTGCTTCAATAACTAGAAATAAAAAATGTCATAAATATGTAAACAGCAGCTCAAATATAAAATAACTTTCACAGTTTTGTAAATATGAACTTTCTCATTTTACTCTCACACAAAGTAATCATTATAAGTGACCCATAACAGGAAACCTGTGCCAATGCACTTCAAGTGCTCATGCAGTTTTGGTCTTGGTAGCAATTTGTTTCACATTATGAAGTTGCTAACACTATGCAAGGCCTCAGCTTAGTCATCTCTTACAATGTCTGGTTTTAGCAGTAGTCAAAATTCCTTGCTTGTCCCCTTCGAGACATAGAACAACATAGAATCCAGTTTAGAGAAAACTAAGTGAAAATTCAATGCAAAAACTGATAACACAATTTATAATACAAATAATGTAATATCAAATGGATCAGTTTAAACAAAAAATAATTCTTACATTAAAACAAATATAAATTACAACAGGGCACTTTAACTAACAGAAGCAGTAGACATGAGTAATTAATTCTAAATTAAAATTACTTTGCTGTAACCATATGGTATGGTTATTTACTTTGCTTCATATATGACTTACGTAACAATATGCGCATCATACTTTACTATTGTATTGCTTACAAAATTTTCATCATGATAGGCCATGTAGTCAATACAAAATCATCTTTGAATATCCTAGCTTATCATTATCACCCTTCAGCTCCCTAAAGAGCATATACTTTCAACAAAACATATGCCAAGTCTTCCTGTCTCACGCCATCAGCTCAAGGTTTTTCCTTGTCGTCTCCATTCCCCAAGGAAGAACATTCCAGCACCTCTGATTCATGCTATACAGAGCTTCTACAAGTCTTGCAGAAATTATGTGAGGACAGCAAACCATAAGTCAGAAGAGTTCAGGACCACCACTGGTGTAAGACAAGGTGATATCCTGTCACCTTACCTTTTCATACTCCTCATAGATGATGTCATTAAGGCATGTAAGGAGAGAACAAGAAAGTACTCAGTGGGGTACTGGAAGATGAGACAGGTCTGTATTTTGGAGCTGGCATTTGCTGATGATGTTGCCCTGATTGCTAAATCAGAGGCACATCTCCAATTCAACCTGCAAGTCTGGAAGGAAGAGCTGGAGAAGAGATGGATGGTCATAAGCAGCTCTAAAACAAAATCCATGGTGATATCACGAGAAGAAAGAAGACATCAGATTAAGCTGGGAGAACAGGTCCTGGAGCAGGTAGACCACTTTAAATACCTCGGAGCTATTACTGACCGAAAGGGAGGCATCAAAGAAGAGTTGGCCACTCGAAAAGCAGCAGCTGGGAGACTTTTTCAGGCCATAAATCGAGGATTCCTCAGCAAGAGAGAGGTTGGTAAGAAAACGAAGATGGCTGTATACCGCTCCACCTATGTCCCAGTCTTGACATATGGATGCGAGTCATGGGCAATGACTACAACCCACAAAAGCCAGATCCAAACCTCAGAAATGAGGTATCTGAGGAAGGTGGTTGAAGTAACAAGAAGAGACATGGTACGCAACCAGACGATACGTCAAGGCCTTAAATCCCACCCCCTGCAGACCCAAGTAGAACAATCCCAACTAAGATGGTTTGGCCATGTCTGCAGAATGGGAGAAGATCGGCTACCACGACAAGCATGGGAAACAAAGAGCCAGGGATCCAGACCCCCAGGACGACCCAGAGTCCGCTGGGAGGACAAAATTAGACAATCTTTGAAGGACCGAGGACTAGAATGGAACCAGGCCAGGAGGAAGACAGCCGATAGGATAATCTGGCGCTCTCTCTTCCAAACCTCTACACCTCACGGTAGAAGAGGAACGACTAAGTAAGTAAGTAAGTCTCCATTCCCTTCATTTCTGTCTCCAGATCTCCTCTCAATGTGTTCTTTGGCCTTTCTCTCCTTCTCTTACTTACGAGATTCCAGAGCAGGGACAGTCTGGTAATGCTATCAGCAGGTTTCCTCAATATGTGCCCTATCCATCTCCAGCGTCTTCTTCTCATATCTTGTTCCACTAGCGTTTGTCTGGTTCTTTTCATCAGTTCCACATTTGTGGTCTTATACCACTTCAATCCTTCTATGCTACACTAGCACCCATTTATGAAAGTCTGTAGCTTTTTGACTGTTTCTGTTGTTCTCCATGTTTCAGAGCCATAAAATAGGACTGATTTGACATTTGAATTGGAAATTAAGATTTTTGTGTTGGACCTGATTTCTTTTGATCTCCATATATGTCCCAATGCAATGAAAGCTCCTTCAGCCTTTTGTGGTTTTATATTTAAATCACTGTGTCTATATTGCTGCCAAGGTATATGTATGATTCTACATCTTGCTTATAGCCAACAAAGCAGATGCTGCCAAAATGTAAATCAGAATAAACAGTTACATTAAAAATGAATAAGTTATGTCTTAACTTCACTGCATATTCTCATCTCATAACTGTGGATAAAAGCCTATGTGCAGCTGATCAGAATTAAGTAATAACTGTATGATGTAACACATCTGATTGGCAGAGTGGTTAGAGCACTAGTCTCTCACGGCAAAGGTGCCGGGTTCAAATCATGGTACCAACATGCTCTAGTCTACCCAGCTGTAAATGGGTATTTGACTGCTTTTTGAGTTATGGAAGAAAAAGGCAGCAAGGAAGGGAACTGGTCACTCCCACCTCTGGATGCTGGACTTAGTATGGTGACATCTCTGACACTTCACTCCCTTATGGCAGTATCTGCTATGAGACTACCTTGACCTTACCTCATGATGTATGTAACACGTGACAAATAAATATGTACTTAAACCTTCAAATGCCATCTCACAGCATGAGATTTTAGGCCACTTCTCTTGAAGTAAATCCAGTGAGATCCTGAGAAAATGGTTTATTGTTCTGTTTTTCTTTTAACTAGTTATTTTCTTCCACACAAAACTGTCTGGACTAATGCCTTTTATAATCATGCATGCAGGAAATTGGCAGTTCTGTTCTTTGTTCCTACTCCCAACTGACTATGGTTCTAGAAACCATATTGTAGGTACCGTACCTATTTATAAAATACATCATCACAGATACATCAATATCTCAGTGCTGCATTAGTGAAGCCTGATGGCTAGCATAATTTCTGCTGTAGAGTACTGTATATTAAATGCATGTGGTATTTAGACTATCTCTGGCACATTCTCTCCTTTGCTCCAACCATAATTTTTCATCTTCATACATAAGGTATATTCTTCTTCTTCTTCCGTCCTTAGCCACCGACCGTCAAAGCAGTCAGTGGCCATTACGCCTAGTGGCGTCTTAGGGCAACAGCAGATAGGTTTTCTTTGCCATTGTTTCCCATCACGCCTATTGGTGTCTTTAGGGCAACGACAAATCAATCCATTTGCTGTTGATTCCGTAATCGAAGTGACTATAAGGTATATTAGTGATGTTTAATGAAGAATTTTCATAAGCTGTTTGGAATATGTTAGACCATGCAATACTGCATCAAGTGTTGCAACAAAGTGTGCATATTGCTTAACAGAAAATTCCATTAACAAATGGTTTGGTTTTAAGGACCATCTTCATTGCACATGGACAACTCCATCAGTGCTCCGATCTTCTCCATTAGATCACACAAGGAGGATGTCAGCGCAGTGCACAAACTCTGTGCACAAATCAGTCCTTGATCTAGAATCCCCGTGGTAAGAGAGGTAGAGGGAGACAGAAGAACAAATAAAGAAGAGAACTGGAGAGAGAGAAATGAAAGGGATGACGCAGACATGGAAAAACCTTGACCTGGTGACATGGGACAGGAGGAGGACAAGTCATAAATTTGTTAAAGGCTTATGCCCCTTGGGGAACTGAAAGGTGATGAAGCATATGTCTCTTCACAAAATTCAAGAATGGCTTACAAAAGAGAGACCAAAGTATACAAAACAACTTAGATTACAAGATACATTTAAGAAACTAGCTTCCAATTAAACCTCTACAGGAACATGTACAAATGCCTGAATCCCAACCTTGAACTTCTGGTGTGTCTATCCCATCAACTAAACCTTCCTGAAATTGTGAAGACATTTCTAAAGATATTTCCTGTGATGTTGATATGAATCAATTCATCTCAATAAGTATGTATGTGTTTATTTTCATGCGTTTCCTCTCGCACTTTTTTATTTTATTTACATTTTGTACATGGCCACCTAAATTCCACAAAACCTCATGTCATTCAATCCTCAAGTCCCAATCCTGTATATCATCAGACATATAAGTTGTGTCTTAACTTCACTGCATGTCATATGATGGTCAAATTTGCTTATTCAACAAGAATTTGGTAATCATGACCACAGATCAAACATTTCACTATCAATTTCTGAAGTTTTAATTCCCGTTTCCTCACTCCTGATATCATAAAATTTGTAATATTTAACACATAAAAAAAGGGTGGAAGGAAAAAGCACACAAAAAAAAGGATGAGCAAAATAAATACTACCACAATTTAGACTAATAAATACTGCAAAAAGCATACATGAAAGAAGAAAGACATGTCATATATTTACATGGCAATACAGACAATGCTCATTTTCATCTACACAATATAACTTGAAAACATAATATATGAAATAAATCACAGCCAGCACTAAGTAGTTTCTGGAAGCCTCTATGAGACAAAGACAGAATAGGACTACTGCTACTGCTCTCTCAGGCCAGTCATACAAGGTGACTTCTTTTTCTTCTTCTTTCGTTCGCTTGAAATATATTGTCTATATCTGCAATGTTGTTTCTTGTATAAACTTCACTGTCTTTTGTAGTTCATACAGAGGTCCGTATAGTTTTGCTTCCAGTGTTGTTTCTCTGGGCCAATAGGTTTGCCTCAATATATCATATTCGGGGCAATCTTGAAGTACGTGCTCCGCAGTCTGGGGTGCCTGTCCATATGTACACATGGCTGAATTGCCAATCTTGAATTTTGTATACATGTGGCTGCGGAGGCGGTTGTGTCCTGTTCTGAGTCGCAGAATGACAATTTGTTCTGAGGCATACTTCCATAGCGCGTGTGCGTGGCATCCTGATTGCTGTGGTGCGCCTCTTGGCTTTACAAGGTGACTAATATGAACTTGTGCATGAGGCTGGCAACTCCTTCGTGTAACACAGTTACAGAAACCACCGCCACAACTGCATGTGGATGCTTGGTGCAGGCTTCCTGGAAGGGAAACAGCTGAATTGTGGCTCCATAAGGATTAAAAAGGAAAGTAATGATGATGATGACATCACTTAAAAACAGCATGTAGACCAATAAAGAACTTTGCATACTCTCATGTAATATCCAATACCATAATTCCCGCCGTAAGGTACTTCGGTCGGTCGGTCTGTCACACTTTGCACACCATCATTTACGCACTTTTTTCTATTTTCGAGAGAGTACATTAACTTTCGAGCACAGCTAAGGGGGTGCAAATGCGGTTGAAAGTTAGACAATAATTGTATTGTTTCCCCTTATATATACTCTCGCGAACATAGCAAAGTGTGACGGTGTGCATTAAATCAACAGACAATCAAGATACTCTTCTGTCCAGTTTCATTCGGGAAATGGATTTAACTCATAATTTTTCTTAAAAATAACCTTAAAAATAAAATGTAAGTTTTTTAATTGTTTCTTCAAGACAAAATTTTAATTTAAAGTATTGCAGACTTATTATTATGGATCAAAATGATAAGATGGCTAAAAGGAAGAGACGATCGCGTCATTCACAGCGAGCAAGCGAGACTATAGAAGAAGCAGCAATATAATACATGTAACAGAAACAACACACTATAATTAAAAACCTGCCAATTTTGGCAGGTTGTTGCTAGTACGGTAATAATGCTGAAACCACTTGCATAGTCTTTAATGTCTCAGCAGGATAAAACGTTGCTTGAGCAACAACCAATTTAGAGTAATACATAGGTCTAGAGCAGTGTTTCTTAACCTTTTAGAGGCCCTACACCCTTCACAGCATCTTAAGAAGCCTCCACCCTTTTTAAGCATCTTAAGAAGCTTCACACGTCAGTATCTTCTAGATCACAAAATATGCTAAAAATGAGAAAAGGAGATACAAGTATGTTTTGGGAAAATGTTATTTACAAAATGTGACTAAGCTTCGGTATTGAATTCACGTTCTCAATGTTCTATTTTGTACAAACACATTGGAGTTCTGTGCATTATATAATACTGACGATGATTCGCCTTCTAAAATAACTGATATGTCTTGCGCCTCCTGAAGGTAGGTCTCGCACCCTCAGGAGGGTGCATGCATTCCTGGTTAAGAAGCACTGGTCTAGAGTAATCGAAAAACTAGAAGTAAAAAGAGTTAATGAAGGAGATCAAACATTCTATTTTGGGTTTAGATAACATCAACAGTCTATCCACATAAACCATCAGTTAAGAGACAAAGAAGCTCTTAGGTCCATCACAGCTCATATTAGATACATTATCATTATTTCCCTTTTTTGCTCATTATGAAGCATGGGACCATCATTGCAGCTGGTGCCCTTGCAAGAAACCCGTACCAAAGAAATAATGTACTCTTTAAAGTTGGTGGTTTCTACAGCAATTTGTTTACATCATCAGGTTGCCAGTACCATGTAATATGAATCATATACATATTATGATGCATACATGGCACTTTATCTTATCTGATCTTTCTGGCAAGCTCCAAAGAGAAGACATAAAATCAGTTGAAAAATTTATTAAAACAGGAAAAAAACCTGCTTGGGGAGGGGTAACTAAAATACAAGCATTTTACATTGTAAATTTTTTAAAACTTCGACTGACTCAAGCCTTGTCCAGCCTAACCCACCATTATTGCCATTTGTTCTTTATAGGTCTACTTGCTAGTGTGTGTGTTTGTGTATATATGTATGGCAAAAATAATAACTTTTAAATGACAATCGCAGCTGGATAAGTACAGGATAAAACAAAAAAAACCCAACTATTTCACTATTCCAAATCATAATGCATAATTTTCCTATGGACCATCTTCGGCTTTCCACTTCATGCTTAAAACAAAAAAAAAAAACCAGATAAAGACTATGCATGTATGACAATATCTATGTACTGTTAATGGTGAGTAAAACAGACTACTAATGGGGTTAATATATAAGTGAAAGAATGTATGAATTACAACTCAGTGATAAGCACTTGAGAAAGGGATGCAGGTAAGGTGAAAGTTAAAAAAAAAAAGTGAAAATAGTTACATTTTTAGATTGCTCTCAACTTGACTGCACAAGTAAATACTCATAAGCTACAGCAGGGTGCAATTGAAGATTTATAATTTTTCTTAACAGCTTATGCTTGTTTCTGCTTGCTGCATAACTGTTATACAGAAAACTTACTGACAATACTAGCTGCATCTGTTCATCAGATTTGAGAAAAGAACTACCCTTTAAAAAAATATATATATATAACCAAGGTTGTTGCAACTCAAAATCTGTTTAAAGCACAGTAACATCAAGAATATCTATGGTAACTAGGAATACTGGAAGATTAGATAGGTTTGTATTTCAGAGCTGGCATTTGCCAATGATGTTGCCCTAATTGGTAAATCAGAGACACTTCTTCAATCCAACCTGCAAGTCTGGAAGAAAGAGCTCAGAGTAGAGAGGGATGGTCATCAGGAGCTTCAAAACAAAAACCATGGTGATATCACGAGAGGAAAGAAGGCATCAAGGAAGAGTTGGCTACCCGAAGAGCAGCAGCTGGAAGACTTTTTCAGGCCAATAATTGAGAATTCCTCAATAAAAGAGAAGTTGGCAAGAAGACGAAGATGGCTGTTTATCGCTCCACCTATGGTCCAGTCTTGACTTATGGATGCGCATCATGGGCAATGACTGCAACCCACAAAAGCCAGCTCCAAACCTCAGAAATGGGGTATCTGAGGTTTGGTTTGGGTTTTAAGGACCATCTTCATTGCACATGGACAACTCAGTGATTCGATCTCCTCCCTTAGATCACACAAGGAGGATCTCAGCACAGTGCACAAACTCTGTAGTACCGGCACGGATCCCAATGTGTGTATACAGGAACCACACATCCTAAAAATGTATTTTTCTGGCAGGTAGGTTTTCCTAATTTTGTAAATTTGGCCAGGACAGCGGCCGTATGGTATATGAGGAAGATTGCTGAAGTAATAAGAAAAGACATGGTCTGCACCCAGACGATATGGGAAGGTCTCAAAACCCAGCCCCTGCAGACCCTTGTAGAACAGTCCCAACCATGATGGTTTAGCCATGTCTGCAGAATGGGAGAACATCAGCTACCATGACAAGTATGGGAAACTGAAAGCCAGAAATCCACACCTCCAGGACGACCCAGAGTCCGCTGGGAGGACAACATTTGACAATCTCTGAAGGATCGAGGACTAGACTGGAACCATGCCAGGAGGAAGACAATAGTATTGCACTTTCTCTGGCAAACCTCTACACCTCAAATTGACAAACACATGTTATGCAGTACACATTTTCCTATCCTTTGTCACAGAAAACCAACTCAAATTTGTGGGTTGGCTAACAAAAGCCAAACTGGCAAACTGTATAAATTGTCCGACATCTAGAGATTTTCAGTCTCTCTGATGGGCAATGTTAAAATGTTTCTAGATGATGGTCATTCATATTTGAATGGGAGGAATAGGACAGGAAGGCCTGACATGAATTTGTTGAAGGTCTATGCTCTACAGGCAGCTGAAGGGTAATGACAAGGGCTGGCATGCTGTTCCCCATACTCAACTGTATTGACATCAGAAACTAAGTCAACACTAATTACTTTGAAAAATACCACACCCTGGAGTACTACAAGAAGCAGAAACCATACTGACACCTAACACAAAACTGTCCTTTTCAGGGCAATCAAATATTACCATTTAACAATCCATGAGTTCCAAAAACAACAATACCACAGACCTACAGTTATTATCTATAAATAATCACAAACTGTACTGGGTGGTTCCTAGTAGTCTACTGGCTGGTCTATCAGTCTGTATGTATGCCCATTTAGTAATCTGTTTTTTGTGTTAAACAATTTATGTTTGATATAAATTTACACAAGCAGTAAGAAACTGAAGGGTGGACAAAACATGTGAACCAACAAAAAGGTGCAGAAAAATTGTGAGTTTCATGGCACAAACAGCATTTATTTATTGCGCAGGAACAGGTTAAAACCAGAGTATAAGTCAAGATAATTTCTGATTCTTGTTGGGTAGCCACTGCGTGAATACTGCAGGTGTCTGCTTGTAAGACTAAACTCAATTTTACAAACTTAACACATTTAACATGACTAAAATGGTATATTATAAGAAAGCCAGTTTGTACACAACAAGCAACACCATAAAAGGGTCGGAAGGCAACCACACCATCTAGATACACAATAACTTATATTCAAACAAAGAATAAGAGGACATACTGTTAATTCGGATGTCCGGGTTTCGATGTGTGTTCTTCAATCCAGAGTAAACAAATGAAGCACCACAACCCATCCCCCAAACAGCGAATTATGTACATGAATCCTTATGAATTCATGTCAGCAACATCTCTGAGTATAAAAGACAGTTTACAACTAAGTAAAAATAGATACAAGATAGGAAAAGTTTATTCAAATTAAGATAAAAAGGCATGCTAGCACTTAGGATTTTATCACATTTCATTGAATCCATGACTAGTACACAATAATCCAAGATTGAGAAAAGCTGCAGTATTTTCAAAACAGTGATAAGTAAAATATTTGGACTGATCACAGATCATATAAAGATCAGCAGATGTAGCATAAGAACAAAATCATTACTCTACAAATACATCCCATCAATAATCAGTACTCTAAAATCAAACTGGCTGAGATGGCTGGGACATGTCCTGTGTAAGAAAACACAATGAGAAGGAAAGATAATTTAAAGAAATAATGAATAGTGCCCAAGAAGATGCATAAGAGCATTGAAAGTGATCTAAAAGTAGAAGAAATTAATTAATTACAGGAGAGTGAGAAATGGAAAGCATTCACAACTGACATGCTGAAATTGAGGTATAATAAATGCAAAGTTCAAGAACATTGTAATTCATAAAGAACTAATGAACAAGTAAGTAATGAAGACCATAAGAAAGGAAGAAGAGCCAAAAGATTAAAATGTAATAACAAAGAAATAGCATAAACTGAACATCTACAGTGACAATATTTGGTAGGAGGCATCATTAAAATGTCTATAAAATTTTGCTTCAAAAATGAATATAGGCCCACACTCACTGAGTTACGGAGCGAAGGTTTCAGGCTTTCGAGCATAAGACAGCAACCACTTTTGTCAATAGTGAAACGTCGAAAGCTTGCCTGGTTTGGGCAAATTAACAAGTGTTTTAAGCATACAGATTATCAATCCTATCATTTGGTGCTTTGAAAAATCACAAAATTGGTGCTCACTTTAAATAAGCACAATCTAAACTACAAAGATAGTACTAAAAAAATCCAATCAACAGATGATATAAAATACAATTCATACAATTTATAACAGACTGTGTCTCCCAGCAACAGTAGTAGTATGACAGCAGTTGAGGAGTCTATTCTGGTAATTCCTATCATTATATTTGTTTTTATTTGTTTCCACATTGTGTGTGTGTATATATATATATATAAATAAATATATATATATATACTACTGGACAAAAGTTAAGGGCTGCCATTCAGTTTAGACAAGGTTTATATAATTCTTCCTGAGCAGGGTTGATTTTCCAAATGTCCGGTAGCTTGAAATCTCTCAAGAAGTCTCTGAATGGTAGAGTGGGACACTGCTAAATGTCTTGCAACATGACGAACAGATTGACCATCCTGAATCCATGTCATGGCTCGACCACGGTCTACAGTGCTGAGACTTCTCCTTGGTGGCATGGCTAATGCAGTGATCATTTCGACCACTTGTCATACTGATTTATTGCATACCAACGGTGAACACTCTTTACCGATGATCATTTTCCACGTGCATTCAAATTCAACTCACTTTTTCACCTTTTGAACTAGCGGGGCGTGTTGCAAAAACCACGAGTTTTTGCAGCAACAATGGCAATTTTCACGTGCGGGTTAAAGTGACCCAGTTTTTGGACATTTAAAAAAAATTAACCTAGTGGACACATAAATTTTTTAAATACAATATTAATTTGTAGCACATCATTTTCTTTATATACTGATAAAGAAATGAATGCAGATATCTGTGAATTTTCATGTGAGATAATGGTGATGCATCAATTTTTATCTTTAATTAAAATAAAAAAAAACATTTGTGTGAAATATTTTTTTGTCAGGATGCAAAATAAAAGATGCACAAGATTAATATATCTTTTACTTGTTTTGGCTCATTCACATGTGAATGTGAAGATAGTTGTTTGTAATTATGCCAGACATCCTTCAGGTTGGTGATTTCTGTCAAACGTTGATACAAAAGGTAAAAGATCCCATTACACGCCCATTGAGGCATTTTGGGAATATGGTGTTAGGCCCATATTTTCTTAACCATCGGCACACTAGGGGTGATGTGGTCAGGATCACGCCGGCCACCTTGACCTTCCCAGAAGTTGCTCTGGTACCCAGTTAGGGGCTGGGTCGACCCAGGAGCCGTTTGCGGCCTAAAAAAATCCCACCTCATCTGGGGATCGAACCATAGACCAATGAGCTAGGAAGCCAGTGCACTAACCACTATGCTACTGCAGCTCCCAAACGTTGATAAGTTTATGGCAAAATTAGGAAATTGGATATAACCCGAACTCATAATGCTGTGTCTAAGTTTAGATACAGATTATAGCAGATCTACATAAAGTGTGTGTCTATATATAGATATATAACAAACACACACATACATATCTATATATGTGTGATAAGTGGTTTTGTTTCACATTTTAAAATTAATTTAAAATAAAAATAAAGCTTCCTTGATGTGCAAACCTTAGGCTATATGCCAATTTAAATTGTGTGCCACTGAGGCATTAATAATTGAGCGTTCACAAATTCTATATAGTCCAGCCTTTCTTAACCTTTTTATCCTGGAGGAACCCTTGAAATAATTTTCAGGTCTCACTTCCGTGCATAACTGTATGTGCCCAAGGCCATCAAACAAGGAATTCAGAGACATGGTCATTCAGGAAATTCAAGAAATTGAGAATGGTAAGAGCGTGCAAAAACCGGTGCAGCAAGCCCAACAAGACCAATTGACTACATAGGAAGGAGCCCTGCAAAGGTCCTTGACATGGAATGATATATGGCACCCTTTAGACTCAGCTTCATTATCAAATCAATGTATGACCTCCTGCCATCGTCCGCAAACCTTGTGAGATGGGGGAAAGTCTGATAATGCTCAGTGTCCCCTGTGCCATGGGATGCAGACACTTGAGCATGTACTTTCAGCTTGCAAGGTGTCATTAGGGCAAGGGCGATACACATGATGCCATAACAGAGTACTATATGAGCAGGCTGCTACAACAGACTTGGCAAGGGTGAAAGCGAACAGCAAAGTCAGGCCGAGTACCACAAACACATACTTTCTGAGAGCAGGAAAGTCAGCACATCCCAAGCCAAGTAAACCAAGTAGCAGTTTACCATCTATTCTTGACGGTGTAAACGACTGGGAGATGGCAGTAGATCTACCTGGGCGAGGGACATATCCAGAAAGTGTCAGAAGATCTCGGAGATGGCCAAATATAGTGCTACATCCCTCATCATCGCACCAGATTATAATGATTGAGCTGACCATGCCGTCTGAATCCAGACTGGACGAGCAACACTTGTTTAAAGTGGCCAAGTATAATGATCTGGTCACGGACTTGAGACACAGGTTCACTGCAAGGGTCATGGATGTTGAGGTAGGTGCAAGAGGTCTAGTGGCTGTCTCAATGTATGATCTACTTAAATTGTTGGGTTTGAAAGGACAGCCAAGATCAAGGGCACTTACGAGATTCAGAGAAACTGCAGAAAGGGCCTCGTGCTGGCTGTGGAACAACTGCAACGGGCTATGGAATTCAGGACTGTAATTTATTTTCAACATAAGGGTTACTTTCATAATTGCCAATGGCAGAAAAACAGGAGTGAAGTTGAAAGCTGCAACCAAGGTGGAGTGGGTTAAATTATCTGCATATGACAACCCCTTAGAGTGTAAAGGTGATAAAGGGGCAGAAACACGATCAACGGTGGGGGGGGGGGGGTGTCCTATCATATGTTATTTTCAGTGGATTTTAATGTGGTTGTTTTAACTGATTTTAAGCTGGGCTTTTGGTGCAAATCAACACTTGTGTTCTAAAACTGAGCAGATGTTTAAGGAAAGAAATCTCACAACAAAACTAAAGATACCTATAGCAAGTTTCAATCTTCCATTTCTAGAGTTATGTTTAGATTTGCTTTGAAACACGCTTTAAAAAAAAAAAAAACCCAGAAAATAATATTTCATATATTCAGGATAACTGAGTAATAAGAAAATGATTTTAAATGGTTAAGTGCATTTAAATAAATAGAAACCTTGCAAAGCAAATCTTCTAGCACTTTTACAAACCATGCATAAATGGTTGTGTAGGTCCAATCAAGTAATAGTCTAATTTCAGGATTCTCTGTTGTTCATACCTTCAAGGAATAGTTAATTCCCTAGATACTCTGCATGTTCTTGTTGGGGCAACTTATATGCATGTCATCCGTTCCGTTTTTTGTTTGTTTGGCCTGTTTATGCCAAGACAGTGTCCGGTTGTGTTAGCATTCTTTCAATTAAATTATTGATATATGTTCTGCAAATCCCTATATTAATTTGGTTCGTTATGTATTTACATCTTTAGGCTTCATTGCCTGCCTTTTCATATCTTCCATTCCTACATATAAAGGTAAACACGCTACTAAAACAGAGCATCTTTGGCAGGCTTACATAAATATATAGCCTAGACTATTAGACAGAATAGGTAGCCTATATCTGTTGCAAGAATAATGCTCCAGATTCTAATCGACCAAAATATTGCAATATAGTTTATATATATATATATATATTTAGTTTGTTTTGAGAAAATCAGCAAATTAATTAATGACTTTAAATGACAGATCTGCATTACTAACAAAACAGCTTAATACCATGAATTAAATATCACTAACCGACATCCATTTTGACACAATAAGCGCCAGCGCCACCACATCGCAACGACTTGATAAAGTTGGTATGGATGACTTTAATTTACTATTTTATTTGTATAAAACTGTCATTCAACTTATTGAATTTATTTTACAGGTATTCCAAATTTCTAGTTTGTCATTAAAATGAAGAAAAACAATCATATCTTGGCCGAGATAATTTCATTGTTACTAAATATCTTGCCCATTTATGAATGAGATCAGTGTTGCCACCTTAAATTTAAAAAAAAAAATCTAGATGGTATCTTAAAAACATCTAGATACACCTAGATTTTGAACATTGGGCGGTTTTTGAGCTAATTTGGGCAAAAAACTAAAGTTGATCTAGATAGTGTTTTTCAACTAATGAAGGAAAATGACACTAGACGGGACCCAAAAAAACATGGATCTATGAATCCGCCTATGAGGGGCAACGCTGAATGAGTTCATAAACATAAGACGTGATATGCCAATTAAGAGTTTCATTTATTAAAGCTTAGCTTTTAAAAACTGTCCCATTAGTCAGCAGTACATTGCACTCTGTATTCGTTATAAACGTAAGTTGTTTGAGAAAGTATTTTTAGCAGCCGTTTATTGCTATATTTATAAAACTTTATTATAAATATTTAAAGCTACCTTTTCTGTTAAAAAAAACTGACAAACTATGTGTCATCCAGTACTTGCCCGGTTGCATAATATAACACAGTGACACAATTTTGCATCTAAATACGTCATATGTATTCCCTTTAGAACGTGTTGTCATAAGTCCTAGTGAATTAAGTACATTTATTTTAACGTATATTTATAAACATTATATTTTACGTAATTTATTAGAATGTTTGGTAAAAATAAATATTGGCCAAATCCTAAAAATATCTGGTATGTCTTTATATCGGTAATTGGTGTGAAGTTCACTAGTTATGTTAGGGTGGCGTATCTAATGTATTTTCTACTTAAAGAAAATAAAAAAAAAGACAATACACTGTGTACTTGATACAAACGAATTGGATATGATACATAATAAAGAAGTGATGTTATAATTCCGGTTTTAGTTGTGTGGTGCTTTATTTTATTTTTTTCCAAAGACTTCCTTTTTCATTCAATCGTAGGCTGGAGTGCTTACACTGTATAGCAGCTGATTCAGAACCAAGCTGTCATTAAAATTGAATCTGTAAGTAATCACAGTGGTACGTTTAACTTTGACACAGTAGGCGTAACTTTTTTTTGTCTCTCTTGGTCACACTAGCCTACTCATCTGTATAGGCCTACTGTTATAAATATTCTATCGACAGCTTTTTCTTCTGTAGGGCCTATTTCTACTTAGGCTAGTTGAAATGAAGAAGAGTGGGCCGTGCCAACATTGCTACGATAAGGATTAGGTTTAGATTTAAACTTATTCCTAACCCCTTCTTACTGAATCTCTGAGTTCTTATTTTAAGTTCGAATCAGACAGACGGCCCACTGTTCTTCATTTCAACATTTTTGTTTAGGCCTAGGCCTATGCCCTTGTTTATTTAACTTTTTGACTCCATAATTATTTTCCACCCTGTGCCATAATTATTTTTTGAAGAATTCTAAACGGTGAAGTGTACTCTTTTAGAGACATTTTATGTTAATCTTTTTTTGTGAATATGTAGCCTACTTATTATATACCAAACTGTAGGGAAATGGATAGAGAATTGTAATATATAGGCCTAACGTCTTTGGTAGTATTAACACAAGTGTGTTCGGTATACTTAAAACATTTTGCATGTAAAATTGAAAAACACTAAAAAGTTAACTGTAGAATACGATCTTACCAAAGACAAATTACTGTTGTAGACAATAAAACTTTCTTTTTAGTCTTCAAACATCAAGTTAATCCATATACAAAGTAAAAAAAAAACATTGCTTATGGCCACAATTAGTACATTTAGTGTTATTCACACCAGTTTTTACTGTGGTCCCTTGTAAGAAAAAAATAAATTATGCAATCGTGCATTACGTAATTTTCAAACAAATAAAGAAGAATAACGTCATATAAAAACTTTTTTACACTTGTTTAATGTTTTAATAGTATCCCTAGCTTCATCTTCTACCTAGGACTAGTGATTAGATGTTACGGTAGGTCTAGTTTTGTTGCTTTTTGATCGGCCAGAATATGACTACGCCCACTCATCAACTAAATCTAATGTGTCTAGCTTTTCTGCACCGATTCCGTATTTTGACAACAAACTGTGACTACCAAACAATCATCATCAATGTCAGCAATGTTTCTTCTTCTTCTTCTTCCTCGTTCGCCTTCAGACTTCCACATTTATGACTCTAATAAAGGCAGCAGTCAACTCAAGGTTCCCGACATCTCCAAACAGTTTTTCGTTGACAGAAGTAGGTTGTTGCCATATGCTACCCCGTTCATTACTGTAGGTTGGGCAGTACTGCAGCAGGTGTTCGACTGTCATCGGGCTGGTACCGCAGGTGCAGAGATCTGTTGCACCAATTTTGTATTTGTGGTACAGATGGTATCTCAATCTGTTGTGCCCAGTGCGCAGTCGAAAAATGATGACCTGTTCTTTTCTGGATAGTTGATGATATGCGTCATTTTTCAAATGTCCCGGGTGCTCTCTTTCCCATTTGGACTTGAATGTAGCCTTTATAGTGGTCTTTGCCGTGCGTAAGTTGTCTCTATATCATTTTGCTGTAAGGCACCTCCTTCTTTAGCAAGTCTATCTGCCTCTTCATTTCCTGGTATGTTGCAATGGGCTGGTATCCACTGGATAGTGCACTTCTTGAAGCATTCGGCCAGTCTTTCAAGGGAGATTATCAGATCTTTCAATCCTTTAGTTTGGTGGCTCTTCAGCGCTGATATTATTGAGAGGGCATCTGAAAAGATTACTATCTGTTTTTCTGCCTGTGCTTTGCATTCAATAAGAGTTTCAGCTGCCTGTTTCAGGGCTTCTGCTTCAGCACAGAAGTTGTTGCAGTATTTTCCAGTGGCAATTGCCATAGAGTGAATTCTATTCTTTAATTTTATGAGGATGCCGGCACCCCCATTTTCAACTGCATTTGTTGCCGAACCATCAGTATATGCATGTGTCCAAAGCTTCGCTGGAAATCTTTGGTCAATATATACTTGGTTGCTATACACTTTCTTTGTGTTTCTGTCTGTGTTCCCTTACCTTCAATGCCTGGAATATCAGATTTTAACTCAGGAAAGCATCTTATTTTCCACAGTGGGATAGTTGAGCTTGTTGGGATTTTCTTTGCAACTGAGCTAGCTAGTATGGTATTATTGTTAATTTTTTCTTTTGCTTGGGCGACAAAGTTAGTTCGCTTGAGCCTGCCTCTTCCTAGCCTATTCATTCTTTGGTACATGGGGTGTCCTTCGAGCCTCTTAAATTTTTCAGCTTGTTTTAAGACTCTGCTGTCACGTCTATCCTCCATTGACTGTAGCCCTGTGATGTTTTCCATATGGTTGATTTGTGTAGACTTTAGGGCCCTGTTATAATACGTGCTGCTTGGTTTTGGAGTCTGTTTACTCTGTCAAAATTTGACTTTGCTGCCGTCGACCAAGCTGTGATGCCATATTCCATAGCAGGTCTGACTCTGCCTGTGTACAGCTTTTTGAGGATATTCTCATCAGCACCCCATGTGGTACCTGCTAACTTTTTCATGATGGCCATGCGAAGTTTTGCCCTTAGCTGTATTTTGTTAATCTGTGATTTCCATGTCATTCGGCGGTCTAGTGTGATTCCTAAGTATGTTGGTGTTTCATCTCCTCGTACTGCCTGTCCATTTAATTGCAGCTTTGCTTGCTGTGGTTTATTTGACAAGGTAAAAATAGTGTGTGTAGTTTTTTGTTCATTTATTTTGAGCAACCACTTTTTGGACCAACTTTCAAGGGCTAGCAGTGAATCCTGCATGCGCACTCTTGCTGTGGAGATGTATTGTTCTGAAGTCCACATGGCCAGGTCATCAGCGTAGAGGGAGTTGTGGACATTCTTGTGGATGTTTTCTGTTATATCATTTATATATATGAGGAAGAGTGTTGGGGAAAGGACCCCACCCTGTGGAACTCCATGTTCCATTGTAGTCTTTTTGCTTAACTGCCCGTGCACCTGCACTCTAGCTGTTCTGTTTGTTAGATAGTTGCTGATCCAGTTATACATTCTTCCACAGACTCCATATTTAAGCATTTTAACTCTTAGCCCATCTTTCCAAACTTTATCAAATGCTTTCTCCATATCTACCCAGACTGCTAAAGTGTGCTTTCTTTCTTGGAAAGCATCTTCGATTTCCTGTGCAATGTAGGTGACTTGGTCCTCTGTAGACCTATGTTGCCTGAAGCCTGCCTGTTGGTGCAGTAAAATTTGTTTTTCTCGAGGTGCCAGCTTAATCTGGTATTGATCATTCTCTCCATAAGCTTTCCCGTGCAGCTTAGAAGGCTGATGGGTCTGTAGCTGTTGGGGTCCATTCGGTCTTGGTCCTTTTTGGGGATTGGAACTAGTATTGCTTCTTTCCAGGCTTGTGGTACTATTCCACGCTTCCAGCTATAGTTCATAATCTTGAGGAGTACTTTCTTGGCCTTAGGCCCTAGCTCTTTAAGCATGTCATTTGTTACCCTGTCTTTTCCAGGTGACTTTCTTTGCTTAAGGGATACGATGGCTGCCTCTAGCTCTCTCATGGTGAGGTTTGTTGTCATATGCTCTTCTGGAACAGTTGGTATATTTTGGTAAATTTCTTGCTCTTTGGAAATTTCCTGTTTTCTGTCCAGTGGAATATTTATCTGGCTCTCAAGTGAGAATTTTTGAGCAAAAACATTAGCTGCCTCTTTCTTTGTGAGTATTTTTTCATTTTGTTGTAGGGCTATTTCCTTATTTTTGCATTCCTCATTATTTAAGACTTTGGCGAGCCTCCATAATTTTCTTCCATCTTTGTCGAGGTTAAGACTTTCTGTTGTTTTGATCCAACTATTTTTGGCTGAACAGTTTAACATTTTCCTGTATTTTGCAGAGATAGCTTTGTAGGCGATGTTTGCCTCAACTGTTTCAAAGTAGTTTGACACAGTTATTTGCTTAGGAGACTTAGAAAATGTAAATATAAAGCGTGACATATTTCTCTAGCAAATAACAACGAAAAACGCAAACACGCGAATCGTCACACAAATTGTGATAATAACAAAAACACACACATGTGCTGCTTAACTACAATCAGATTAGTTGTTTAAATAGTAGCGGAAGTCATTCTACAAGTTTTAAAATATTAACTGCATTAAACAGACGATTTTGGGGTTTATTCGTGATAAACTAAAAACAACGCTCTGAGCGTTGCGCTGGCACGGCACGTTGGATTTTGCAACGCTCAGAGCGTTGGTCTGGAGTCAAAGAGTTAATAATCGTTTGGTTACAAATGCTTTCAGCTTTCTCTAGGCTGTGTCGAGAACCTCCTTAACAGAGGACCTTCTTCTGTCTGGGAAGGTTGAGTTGAATTATTTAAATTATTTGCTTTGATTGACTTGTCCATGTTGCTGTTGAAACTTGTTTGGCTTAAAGAATCTGCAGGATGGGATAGCCAGCCCCATGCTCAACATTCCATAGTCGTCTTTCTATGACACGCGTGGTATGGTACTATGTTACTATTCTTTGTGTCCCCCTTTTGGGCCCTGGTAACATCGGGTAAAGAAATGATGTGCAATTGTCTATTTCCTAATGTTAAGGCATATATATTGCTTAGCATTCTTAAAGTTAAGAATGCCAGTTATGTTCATAAATTGTGACTTATAGTGTAAAATAAATGTTGTTGATCTCCCTTTTACGTGTTTTGCATTAATAAGGTACATGTACTTAGGCTGACAGGGTTCTCTGCAAAATTGTATGAATTACAATGTAAAAAAACATATGCCTAAGAATTAACCCAATCCTGGTAATGAATTATTAATTAAAATTATTGATGGGAGTGCCAATTTGTATTTAACATTATCAACTCATCAGACTGTCACTACATTGTAGGATGGTATGGGGATGGTAAAAACTTTTACAAGATGTCCTTAATTTGCTGGTGATTTTAATGCTAGACCTATGGAGTGGGGGAACTCCACGGAAAATAGGCAGGGTGTTGTCTTGAGCCAGGCTTTACTCAGCTCAAACCTATCCATTTTAAATGTTGGACGCCCAACAAGACTAGCATCTGGACCAAGGGATACTGATTGTGTCATAGATCTGGCATTGATTTCTAGTGCTACCACCATTTTTGCACATTGGGATGTATTGCAAGCTCAAGAAAGTGATCACCTACCCTGTGTAGTACTCATTGTGAAGGGAAAGACCACCAGACACAGAAAACCAAAACAGACTTTCCAGTATCATACAGGTCCACATGACAGTAGTAGTCCTGTGCACATATGTCGTGTGGTGGGTATTAGGGCAACTACAACAATAGTTTTTGCCGGAAATAGCCTATGAGATATTAGGTAGAAAGTCTCCAGAAATTGGCTCGTTAAGAAAGGATAGACCTATTCAAGATAAGGACAAGAAGAAGAGAATGTAATGCTTTCCACTGGACAGTGTTTTCTAGTGAATTATGGAAAGAGTTCTGTTTCCCCAAGGCCTTAGCTTCTGCCCTTAGATCCCGTAACAGAAAAAGCTCCCAACCTCATCTGAGTGTAAAAAGTTACCTATATGTAAATATTTAACACCGACAGCAGGAGTGATACATTAAAGAACTAGATATTGATCAAATGATTATTGGGTTTATTAATTAAACATCTACACATATAGGGTTAGTAGTGATTAGAACGTGATGATAAAAGACGATTCACATAGATACACACAGATGAGATATTAATACTGTAATTAATTAAATAGAACTCCACCTAGGCCGGTCCCATGCCCTGCTGAAAAAGGAGAAGGGCGGCCTGCATGGAGGCCGTATGGAGGCAGCCCCTCCACCATGCAAAGGCACAACAGGCCAATCACCTGTTTGCTTTAAAACATGATTACGTGAACTACAAGAGAGAAAACCGGACTGATTCTAAAGGCAACGGACTACGACTTATGGAACATGGAACACAAAAAGTATAAATGGGAAAGAAGAGGAGCTGGTGGAAGAGATGAGGAAAGCAAAACTAGAAATCCTGGCTATAACAGAAACAAAGAAAAAGGGACAAAAGTCATGGATCTCGATGGCAACACGCTGCTCTACAGTGGTGTACCCACATCTGAAAGAGCTAATGGAGGCGTGGGTTGCATTGTGGCCAAAAACCAGAAAGATAGTATCAAGGGATGGAACTTTGTCTCTGAGTGCATTATGATTGTAAAACTAAAAGAAGGAGAAACCATAGTCAGCCTGGTCATAGTGTATGGGCCAAATGAGGATGAAAGAGCAGAGGTCAAGGAGAAATTCTTCGAGCTGCTTCAAAGGACATTGGATGACTGCCTAGATGAAGTTATCATGCTCGGAGATTTTAATGCCAGAGTTGGAAATGACCATGCTAGATGGGGTGGAGTTATCGGAAGATATGGAGAAGATACTCTCAATGACAATGGAAAGCGACTCCTTAGATTCTGCAGTGAGCAGAATCTGATCATTACAAACACAAAGTTCTCCCATAAGCACATACATGCATACACTAGATGTGAACCAACAAAGAATGAGAAGTCAGTGATCGACTATACCATTGTTAGGAGGAGCTCATTCAAATATGTCCGGGATGCTAGAGTCTGGAGGGGGCCAGAGATTGGAAGTTATCACTACCTGCTTACAATCAAAAGAACAACTGAAAGAGTTGCTCAGCCTAGGAACTGCCCAACATCACGCAAGAAACCAAGTAAACAAACGGGAGAAATGAGCATTAAGACCTACAAGCTGAGAGAGCCAGAAATTAAGACCAGATATCAGGGGCTTATTGCTACAGCTGTGAGAAACACAGAAGAACAACCTGATGACTTGGAAACCCTCTGGCTTAAATTCAAGGACATCATAAAGACAGCTGCTGCAGAAGCATGTGGTGAAGTCCGACTTGGGAACAAAAGAAAGAGGACACCTTGGTGGACATACTTCTTTTTACTTCTTTGTTTGCTTCTGTGTACACTTCTTGAGCCTTGGCTTTGGAACTTCTGGTTTTGCTTGTGTTTAAATCTGCTTTCTTGTTTTTTCTGTCTTTTATCTTATTGATGGGTTAGAGTTAGGGTTTGGGTTAGGGTTAGAGTTAGGAGTTAGGGTTAGGGTTAGAGTTAGGAAATTGATGAGGCATTATGGAGTTCCCCTGAAGATCATTAATTTAATAAAGAATACATATGAAGACATGACATGCAGAGTTCTTCATGAAGGACAGCTTACAGAACCGTTTGGGATAAGAACAGGAGTGCGACAGGGATGCCTTTTGTCTCCATTTCTTTTCTTACTAGGAATAGACTGGGTTATGAGAACATCGACAACACACAACAGAAATGGAATCCAGTGGACTCTGACTAAGCAGTTGGATGATCTGGATTTTGCTGATGACTTGGCTCTTCTGTCCCATAATCGTAATCAGATGCAGGACAAATTGAAAACACTCGATGAGAGGTCACAGCAATTGGGTCTGAAAATACACAGGGAAAAGACAAAGATAATGAGAATAAATGCAGGTAATGATAACAGGGTTGAACGTGAAGAAGCACCAATACAAGATGTAGAATCGTACACATATCTTGGCAGCAATATATTGGAGGGACAGACAGTGATATCAAAATAAGAATACAAAAAGCAAGAGGAGCTTTCATTGCATTGGGAAATATATGGAGATCAAGAGAAATCGGATCCAACACGAAAATAAGAATCTTCAACTCAAATGTGAAGTCAGTCCTATTGTATGGCTCTGAGACATGGAGAACAACAAAGACAACAACCAAAAAGCTACATACTTTCATAAATGGGTGCTTGCGTAGAATAGAGGGATTAAAATGGTATGATAAGGTTACCAACGTGGAACTGATGACAAGAACTAAACAAGTGCCAGTGGAACAAGAGATGAGAAGACGACGATGGCAATGGATAGGACATACGCTGAGGAAACCTGTTGATAGCATTACAAGACAGTCCTTGTTCTGGAATCCCCAGGGCAAGAGAGGCAGAGGTAGACCAAGAAGCACATGGAGAAGAGAGATGGAAACAGAGGTGAAAATGATGAGGAGAACGTGGAAAGAACTTGAGATGATGGCACATGACAGGAGGACTTGGCATGTGTTTGTTGAAGGCCTATGCTCCTTTGAGAGTGGAGGGCTATGAATGAATGAACCTTGGTGGACATGGAAGTCAAAGAGAAAATAAGAGATAAGAAAATGGCATGGAAACAATACTTAGGAGCTAAAAACACAGCAGGACAAATAGAGAAATATAAAGAATATGTGATACTCAGAACAGAAGCAAAGAACAAGGTGCTAGCAGCAAAACAGAAGTCCTGGGAAGAATTTGGAGAAAAGCTAGAAAAAGATGCGCAAGAAAACCAGAAATTATTCTATAAGACCCTAAAGAACATGAGGAAGGAAAAACAATGCCCTCTCAAATTTATAAAGCAGCAAGGCAAATTGCTTACTACCCCGAAGGAAGTAATGGAAAGAATATTTCTCAGAACTCCTTGATGGTGAGCAAGGTCAAGTATCAGAAATGATAACCACTAGCACAGAAGAGGAAACCAATGGTGATGAAGATGACATAAAGATGGAAGAACTGAAGGCAGCACTGGAGAAAATCAAGATGGGCAAAGCAGCAGGGCATGATGGTATAACACCAAAAATGGTTAAGTACATGGGAGCATCAGGTGACCTATTACTCTTAAGGGTCCTACAGGCAGCGTGGTGCAACAAGACCATACCAAAGGATTGGGAGATTGCCATCATAACACCAATTTTCAAAAAAGGTGACAATCGACAATGTGGAAACCACAGAGGCATATCCCTTCTCAGTGTCCCTGGTAAAATCTACTCTAGAATCCTAGAGCAGAGACTCCGACGCCTAGCTGAGCCACAATTGGATGAGATCCAGTGCGGATTCCAAGCAAACTGAAGTACTCAAGACCTAATCTTCACACTCAGACAGCTGAGTGAAAAGGCCCTTGAGTATAAGAGTGAGATCCATCTTTGTTTCATAGATCTGGAAAAGGCGTTTGACAGGGTCCCCTGGAGCAAACTTTGGGACTGTTTGGCAAGGAAGAACATTCCAGCACCTCTGATTCATGCTATACAGAGCTTCTAAAAGTCTTGAGGACAGCAAACCATAAGTCAGAAGAGTTCAGGACCACCACTGGTGTAAGACAAGGTGATATCCTTTCACCTTATCTTTTCATACTCCTCATGGACGATGTTATCAAGGCATGTAAGGAGAGAACAAGAAAGTATTCAGTGGGGTACTGGAAGATGAGACAGGTATGTATTTCAGAGCTAACATTTGCTGATGATGTTGCCCTGATTGCTAAATCAGAGGCACATCTCCAATCCAACCTGCAAGTCTGGAAGGAAGAGCTGGAGAAGAGAGGGATGGTGATAAGCAGCTCTAAAACAAAATCCATGGTGATATCACGAGAAGAAAGAAGACATCAGATTAAGCTGGGAGAACAGGTCCTGGAGCAGGTCGACCACTTTAAATACCTCGGAGCTATTATAGACCGAAAGGGAGGCATCAAAGAAGAGTTGGCCGCTCGAAAAGCAGCAGCTGGGAGATTTTTTCAGGCCATAAATCGAGGATTCCTCAGCAAGAGAGAGGTTGGTAAGAAAACAAAGATGGCTGTATACCGCTCCACCTATGTCCCAGTCTTGACATATGGATGCGAGTCATGGGCAATGACTACAACCCACAAAAGCCAGATCCAAACCTCAGAAATGAGGTATCTGAGGAAGGTGGTTGAAGTAACAAGAGACATGGTCCGCAACCAGACGATACGTCAAGGCCTAAAATCCCACCCCCTGCAGACCCAAGTAGAACAGTGCCAACTAAGATGGTTTGGCCATATCTGCAGAATGGGAGAAGATCGGCTACCACGACAAGCATGGGAAACAAAGAGCCAGGGATCCAGACCCCCAGGACGACCCAGAGTCCGCTGGGAGGACAACATTAGACAATCTTTGAAGGACCGAAGACTAGAATGGAACCAGGCCAGGAGGAAGACAGCCGATAGGATAGTCTGGCGCTATCTCTTCCAAACCTCTACACCTCACGGTAGAAGGGGAACGACTAAGTAAGTAAGTAAGCCTACACCAGACAGATGTCTGGACAGCCCATGTGGTCTTTTTTCATCTGATCACAACACCAGCTTGTGTCAACAGGATCAGCCGCTTTCCAGTGGGGTCAAATGTTTGACGGACACGTTACCACAGGTGTTCAGATGTTACCACAGGTGTTCAGACGGATTAGGCATAAAATATTATCGCTGGTCAAGTCACCAAACCTGGGAGTCTGGGAGTGAAGTGTGAAACAATAAGGTACGCATTACTCCCATAGCAAATACTGCCATAGGGGAGTGGCGTGATAGAGAATTCACCATGCTATGTCCAGCATAGAGCAAAATAGTAGAAATAACAAAAGAAAAGGCATGATTTATGCCAAATAAAAGCGATGAGTGAGAAAAATGAAGAAAAAGAAAGGATACTGCCGGAGGGTTGAAGGTGTGATAGATCACACAAAATGACACGTACAGACGTGTCGTCACACATACACACAGCAGAAGTCAGATAGACGGACGGAAGAAGACGCTTGTGAAGGCTAAACTTTTACCATCTGTTGCTGTGCAGTTCTTCCATCACCAAACTAAGTCTATTCTGTGCTTTACATTGATTCTAGAGGGTTGATCTGTGTCATACATCTGTGGTCTAGAATCCTAGGTCGATAGTTGCCTTCCTGAACAACACAGGAGCATCAGATATTGTCGTCTAGAATTCAGTCCTGGGCCCCATCAGTGCTTGGTGGTCCAGTGCCAGACCTTCAACTGAAACTGCTGTGCATCCTCATAGAGGACAGTCACAGAACTTTACTATAAGTGTTCTATGTGACCAAATTCCTGCAACCATTGTGAGAAGTCAAAAGAATCAAAGCTTATTAACTTTGTGTAGGGATAAGAAAACAGTTCTGAAACATTAGACCAGACAAGATATACTTAAGTGATAAAGGAACATTTGGAGGAACATTTTATGCTATTCAGAAGATTCCAGAAAGGACTTCTTATTTAATTATTTAGTGTAACTCAACTATAAAGCAATTTTGTAATTAATTTTTATTCATTCAAATTTTCACAAGAAAAAAAGATAGATGTACATAATAAATTGATTCAGTAATTGTAATCAGCTGACTTATTAATTTTATATTGTTGAATTGAGTTTTGTTGAATTGTATTTCCTCATTTCATTTGCTGCAGGTATCGATGACAGAGCACGATCTCCGTAGCTCCCGCGATGATTCTAGATAGTTAAAATTCTCATGGTGTATTTGCAATAAATGGTGGAAATGTTCGGTCACCCTGGTAGAGCCACCATACCAGGGAAGAGGCAGCGGATGCCCTTACGGAGTCCATCTGCCTGGTGCCGCCTTGCTCGCCCTCCAGACAGCCAATGTTTGTAACTGCTTACTCAGTAGCCATTCAGTCTCTCGGCACATTGGTCCACCTTAGACTTGGGGTCATTCACTGATGACTCAGTTATCATTTGACCTATGGTGCGGGAGTGGATTGATGGGTGTCAGAGCATATACCACTCATCGGTGAATTCTGCACACCACTTCTTTAGGGATCCACTGACTCCAAGATCCTCTGCCAGTTTAGTTCAGACCCTGAGAGGGGCCATTATCCGTGGCGCACGAGGATGTATGGCAGAAGTCTTGCATGAAATTCCGTTGAAACCAGCACAGGCAGACTTATGAAACTGCACCCTTTTCGCTTTGTGGCTAGCTGGCACCCCTAGTGATAACCGTGAGGTTACCCTCACCTCTGTCACCGTGGACTTCCTCTCATGCCTGTGAGTTGAACCCACTGCACCACTATGCCTGAATTCCAGGGCTAGATCACCAATCAAGACCCTAAAGCACCACCACGCCATGCATCCTGGAATCAGGAAACCTCCAAGTTCTGGAGTTGCCTAGCCTACGATCAGGGGTCAGTTAGCTGCACCAGGGCAGACACATACCATGATTCCTGCTGTAGTGCTACAGGTTGAGAACCCAACATTGCACACTGAGCTTGGGGAAATTACTCAAGCCACAGATTTCACTTAGGCTTTTATCTGGTTGACTGCATACTTAAGGATCCCTCATTGGGTGGATGACAAGTGAGGGGAACCGAGAACTGGCTTTGTGCAGGATGTGCCAATTCCTTGGGGAGGAACTTCAAACCACAATATAAACTGAAACTCATGACTCCAACTCAGCAAGTTACGGCATGGCAGTACAGCCACAGAACAACTCTAGGTCTACTCTGTAGGTAATGCCAAGGAAGTAAACTTGGCAGTGGTTAATGTTAATCAGCATCGACGTCATTACACTTCGGGCAAACCCATAGGTGCTCAGTCTCCCTCAGCAAATGTCGAAGGGTATGAATGCTAATTGCTCCTGTTGCGCACTGGTTGTATACACGGCGGAAACGTCCTCTCATACGTTCATCCCTGCTGGTCTTATGTTTGATGCCAAATTCCAGCAGTCTTAGCCTTGATGATTCATTGATTGCAGTGTCATTCTCTAATAGATGAACATGAATTGCCCTCAGTATTTCTTCCTTATCCATGGCCAATGCACCTTTTATGGGGGCTCTTAAAGCTAGTCTGTCAGCTCTTTCATTGCCACGTACCCCTGCATGACCCCAGGACAGTAGATCCATATCAGTTCTTGAAGATTTGATGCATCTATGTAGGTTTTCCATTCATGTCAAAGCCTACCATTTTAGACCTTTCAAAGCATGGATTGTGAGTCTGATACAATAATTGCCTTTGTTAATAAAGTCTCAGACAGCCATCTTAAGGCAGCAGTAACTGCCTCTACCTCCATTCTCATGCTGGAGGTTGTTATCATGTAAGCCCTGCTATGTTCATCGTCGGTTCTGCTCTTTACTCTAGCAGAGAAGCCCCACCCTGATTTATTACCACAGATTACAGACCCATCAGTATACACAATGGCATCATCATCCCCAGCATTATCATTTATAAGCTGATCAATTTCCAGCTCTGCTCTCCCATTGGCCCAAGTTCTGCATTCTCTACCAAGGCTGATGATGACTTGCTGGTTTGGCATTAGTTGCGAAAGAGTAGCATGCTTAGCAGCCCTAGTTAAAAAACGACAAGTCAAATTTATGTTTGGATAGATGTCTTCAGAAAGGTCACATTACTCAATTTAAAACGTATCTTCCACATCTTGTTGATGCCACAGGTAGCAGTTTATGCTGACTTTTTCTGTTTTAATTATTTCAGCATGTATTTTTATTTATGCTTATAACATCCAGTATGTGTTTGCATGCACATACATGAGGGTGTGTTGTATGCACACATAACACTTTACAAACTGTGTAAAGATGTAATTTGTTTCTTTCATCAGCTTGATGATGGAGTTAGCACATAGCTTGCTTCTTAATGAAGAGGCATTAAAGAGAATAGCGGAGTCCAAAAGGCCAGTGTTTGTATTTGAGTGGCTGAGATTTTTAGACAAAGTTCTTGCAGCTTCACAAAAGGTAAGAAACACCTGATTATTTCATTCAACAAAACGATGTTAGTTTTACATTTAATGTGATTTTCTGTTTTAAAAATATACTTTCATAACATAACATGTAAATGTATTAATAGTTGTTAATAAAGTAAAATCATCATCTTCATTCATGTTTTCACTTTTCATGGAGCAGGAAGCTTCTTTTGCATCTGGTCCCCACTACAAGAAGTCTAGACCAAAATGTTTATATGCTCTTGCAGCAGTGGTTTTATTTAGCAGCGGTCTGTTTTCATGATGAAATTGCTAGCCCCATTAAGAACTTTGTAACAGCTGCTTCTTTAGACATGCCAGAATGAGTTATGTTCTTTCTGTCTCCTCAGAGACCCCTTGTAGCCACAGTTGGCAGTAAAGTAAAAGTAATGAATTAATTGCAAGAAATCTCTCTAGTATGTCTCTTGAAACAAAGCAAAAACAGGCTTACATAGGCCAGATAAAAAAGAAATATAATAAGGTTTCAGAAGTCAAATATGGATCCTGGCCAGTTTGGCTCTACATGATTCTGTATGTTGAGTAGGACTGCTGGCCTATCGTTTGTCCTTGTAGCTTCATTCAAATGACAGGATATAAAAGTCTTGGGTCATAGCCTTTTCTGCATTACTTAGTCCTTCAAAGTGACTGTTGACATAACCACAACATTAATTGTATTGAGCATACATTTTTATTTTCTCTTGTGTATAATGTAGGCAGACATGCTTTTAATCTTCTGGAAAAGCCATGTTTGGATGTAAATATTTGTGCTACATTAATTCTGATCAGTGTTTGACTCACTTGTAAGTAAAGCAATGTAAGCAAGAGAAAGAGCAGGTATAGAGGTATATAAAAGGAAGAGAAGAGAACAAGAGTCACACAGATAAACCTGTGAAATGGGTGATCTATATAGATCAGAAACACCTTCAGACAGAAGAATGTGTGTTTTATGTTTGTATTAATTAACAGTCTGTTAATTTTTCGTGTGCATTTCATTTGTATTGTTGAAAGACTGTTCCCATAGCGTATTGTGGTGTGCACAAACACAGTACCTGGTATTAATGTAATCTAATGTTTTCAGATTCAATTTTGTGGGCTGAGTTTTATTGTGAGTGCAGGGATTTTGATTCCCCTTGTGTCCCTACAACATTCATTCTGTGTGGAATGAAGTCTATCTGTGTAAAAAAAAAATGGTAAAAAGATTATCATATGAATGGATAGAAGCTTAAAATTATACATGCTGATTTCACTTTTATTTTTCCTCTGTGGTTGGTTTTGCAGGAAATTAATACAGCAACTGTGTTTTTTTTTTTATCACCTGTTAGCATTGCATTAGTAGCTTTTACTTAGACCTTCTGCTATTTCTGTTGCTGTTAGAATCACTGTCTACCTTCTGCCATTTCTGTTGCTGTTAGAATCACTGTCTACCATTTGCCATTTCTGTTGCTATTAGAATCACTGTCTACCATCTGCCATTTCTGTTGCTATTAGAATCACTGTCTACCATCTCCTATTTCTGTTGCTGTTAGAATTACTGTCTACCTTCTGCCATTTCTGTTGCTGTTAGAATCACTGTCTACTTTCTGCCATTTCTGTTGCTGTTAGAATCAGTCTACTTTCTGCCATTTCTGTTGCTTTTAGAATCACCGTCTTCCTTATGCCATTTCTGTTGCTGTTAGAATCAGTGTCTACCTTCTGCCATTTCTGTTGCTATTAGAATCAGTGTCTACCTTCTGCCATTTCTGTTGCTGATAGATTCACCATCTACCTTCTGCCATTTCTGTTGCTGTTAGAATCACTTTCTACCTTCTGCCATTTCTGTTGCTGTTAGAATCACTGTCTACCTTCTGCCATTTCTGTATCTGTTAGAATCACCATCTACCTTCTGCCATTTCTGTTGCTCTTAGAATCACTGCCTACCATCTGCCATTTCTGTTGCTATTAGAATCAGTGTCTACCTTCTGCCATTTCTGTTGCTGATAGATTCACCATCTACCTTCTGCCATTTCTGTTGCTGTTAGAATCACTTTCTACCTTCTGCCATTTCTGTTGCTGTTAGAATCACTGTCTACCTTCTGCCATTTCTGTATCTGTTAGAATCACCATCTTCCTTTTGCCATTTCTGTTGCTCTTAGAATCACTGTCTACCTTCTGCCATTTCTGTTGCTGTTAGAATCACTGTCTACCTTCTGCCATTTCTGTTGCTGTTAGAATCACCATCTTCCTTCTGCCATTTCTGTTGCTCTTAGAATCACTGTCTACCTTCTGCCATTTCTGTTGCTCTTAGAATCACTGTCTACCTTCTGCCATTTCTGTTGCTCTTAGAATCACTGTCTACCTTCTGCCATTTCTGTTGCTGCTAGAATCACCATCTTCCTTCTGCCATTTCTGTTGCTGTTAGAATCACTGTCTACCTTCTGCCATTTCTGTATCTGTTAGAATCACCATCTTCCTTTTGCCATTTCTGTTGCTCTTAGAATCACTGTCTACCTTCTGCCATTTCTGTTGCTGTTAGAATCACTGTCTACCTTCTGCCATTTCTGTTGCTGTTAGAATCACCATCTTCCTTCTGCCATTTCTGTTGCTCTTAGAATCACTGTCTACCTTCTGCCATTTCTGTTGCTGTTAGAATCACTATCTACCTTCTGCCATTTCTGTTGCTCTTAGAATCACTGTCTACCTTCTGCCATTTCTGTTGCTGCTAGAATCACCATCTTCCTTCTGCCATTGCTGTTGCTGTTAGAATCACCATCTACCTTCTGCCATTTCTGTTGCTGTTAGAATCACTGTCTACCTTCTGCCATTTCTGTTGCTGTTAGAATCACTGTCTACCTTCTGCCATTTCTGTTGCTGTTAGAATCATTGTCTACCTTCTGCCATTTCTGTTGCTCTTAGAATCACTGTCTACCTTCTGTCATTTCTGTTGCTGCTAGAATCACCATCTTCCTTCTGCCATTTCTGTTACTGTTAGAATCACCATCTACCTTCTGCCATTTCTGTTGCTATTAGAATCACTGTCTACCTTCTGCCATTTCTGTTGCTATTAGAATCACTGTCTAGCTTCTGCCATTTCTGTTGCTGTTAGAATCACTGTCTACCTTCTGCCATTTCTGTTGCTGTTAGAATCTCAATCTCTGTAGTTTTTCATTTTGCCCATAGTTTGCTTGTATTTTTTTTAGATCTCATTCATATATAGTTAAATAATAAAAAAAAAGAAATTCTACATCCTTATATAAATACATTATATGCACTGTGCAGTATATTTAGCATTCCAAATTCCAGAACCCTCTTAAAACCGGAAACATTCAGAGCACAAATTAATAACAAATTAGTTCTAATTAATCCAAGGTCATCACTTTGTTTTTACTTAACGTACAACTGCGCAGCTATGGTTTCCAGTTCCAGTTTTTTCCGGAATCTCATCCCTGTTGAAGACTTCGTTGTTGCAACATGGGCAGTGTTTCTCTGGTGTCTTAGTTAAAAGTGTCCCACAACCTGTTCTTGTTCAGATCATCATTTCGCAGTCGCTAACCAATCAGGCGGCTCCTTAAGAACATGAAACTAACACAGATACAAATCAACTAAATATATCAGCCAATTGAAAGTGCTGTTTCAATGAATACTTGCATTTTTTCAAGTTATCTCAGTATTTTGAGAAATATATAGTCACAGCGAAGCACGTTGCAAAAGTACTTTTCTGGTAGGGACAGTTCTCAAAGTTCATCAAATCAACATTACTAAAAAAAAAAAAAAAAGAAAGAAGGAACTTAAATGCAACAAACATGACAAGAAGCAAAAGCTGTCTAAAAAAGTCAGTTCAGAGATAGGAAAACAGGATTATAAGACATAAATATTATTTTGCTGTAAATGTAAGATTGGATTAGAATTAGCAAGGCAAAAAACAAAACAAAAAATGTGTTCAGCAATATACAACTGACCCGATGTAGCTGCTGGGGATCTGTGAAGAGATAATGCAAGATAGGACTATTGCACGTTCAGGCTTGTCAAACACGGCGACTAACATTGGGGTTGTGCATGGTACTGGCAACCTCATCATGTCAAACAAATAGTCACAGAAACTACTGCTGCAAGAGCATGTGACTGCTTGGTGCAGGCTTCCTGCGGTGGTGGCTCCGTGCTCAGTAAGGTGTGTAAAGGAAAACAAGGATGATGATGATGATGAATATACAGCAGTGTGATTACACAGCAAGAAAATGCGAATGAACTGTGGAACGTGAGAGACAGGGCAAATTGATGTAAGGTGAGTTTAAGAAAAAAAAACTGACAACAAATAAGGAAACATCTCAACGTATGCAAGTAAGTCACTATAGTTTTAGAACAGGAAGATTCTTCAAGGGGATTTTGAAGAAGAGAAAAAAAAAAAACCCAAAGTACAGCCTTAAAATACTTTTCACAGGTTACAAATCTCATTGCTATATACTATGTACACGAAACACCTGACCGTCTTTCGAAAGGATATGTACTTGAAACACCTGACCGTCTTTTGAAAGGAAAATCTGGGACCCAAAGACGCAACAATAGAGAATGCAATCAGCGACCCATAGCTTGACTGCTTGCGTCAGGGTCAGCGAACCAGAGCTGACCAAGACCCTACTCCACCTCCAAGTGGTGGACCTGGAAACAGGCTGCATCACTGCAGTCTGGCTGAGAGAGTAGGGATCGAAGAGGGAAGGCTAACCCGGTCCCAAAAAATGCCGCGCGGAAGTCGGATGTGTCGGCCGAAAGGCGCAAATATCGCAGCTCCACTGTAAACGGACACAACGCAACCAACGTCCTTTTTAGGACGAACGAGGAAGAAGAAGTAGAAGAAAAGAAAATTTCATAGCAGATAGTTAAGTAGGTGTTTTTGTATATTTTTGCACATATTCATTTTTCATAGTGCTTCAGCTGCTGTGTCTGTGATCTTCTCGGCCCTTTCTTTCATCGAGCTCATTGTGCCATTGAGGAAAACTTCGTTGATGTGCACCATTTTGTTTTGTATTTACAACAATCGCTTTGACCTCCGACATGTGGTGCATTTCCATGTGTTTATCCATTCATTCATTCATTGCCTTTCGGCTTCCCAAGGAGCATAGAGCCTTCAACATAGGTGTACCCAGTCATCCTGTCGCGTGCCATCAGCTCAAGGGTCTTCTTCGTCATTTTCATTGCTGTCTCCAGTTCTCTTCTTCGTGAGTGTTTGTTGTGGTTGTTTAACTCTTATTCTATTGCTCTGGGGGTTCCAGACAAGGACTGTCTGATAATGCTATCAGCAGGTTTCCTCAGCGAGTGCCCTATCCATCGCCAGCGCCTTATTGTCATCTCTTGTTCCACTGGTTCTTGTCATCGTGTAATCACCCGTGCGTTACCAGGTCCCGAAAGGAGAGCAAAGAGTGTAGTGACGCTGTAATCTACCATGCATGTCGTAAAAGCGACGAAGGAGGATTAGGCATGCGACCGACTGCTCCTGTCATGTAGAAACTGTAAGCCACAAATACTGCAAAAGACTTACAGGTGTTTATTGTTTTAATATTTCCAGAATTTGTTTAGCTTTATTTGTGGTTGTTGGTCCACAGTATGTTATCAAATAGTTCTGGCATTCACGGGAGCATGAATAACATTTTTCTGACGAGTGTGTTACCATCTACGCATTTTAAAATACCCGAGCAACTGTATTTGTGTGAGAAAACTATGGTTGTATGTTTGTGTTCTTAAACATCACTGCTTACTCGTTTATATTTTGTAGAGGTGGAGGGGGAGAGAGATGAGATATACATTCCATTGCCTGTTAAAATCTTTAAAAAAAAACTCGAACACAGGTCATGATTGATGATGATGCTATCATGCCTCCAGAAACAAAATAAGTAAAAGTCAGATTGACATTTTCTGTGCCTTATAATTCTGCCGTAGCAACATGACACGTACAGCCTGATAAAATGTTTTGCTATATTGCCCACGCAGTAGCAATAGCTTAGCAGCACATTCTGAGGAATGGCGTGCATACACTCTCGTCTGCTTCGTAAAAAAAAAAAAAAATGTTGGTCTTCGCTTTCATTCTGGTGCTGAATTTGCAGGTGTTGGCCTTTTTTCCCCCGCAACTCAGTGGCCTGAATGTTGATGATGATTATGTGTTAACGCCGAGGTAGAGATACAATTAACAGTGAGAGAGAGAGAGAGAGTTCTATAAATTCCCACATCATAGCAGTGTATGTCGCTTTGAAAAACCTATACTCGTAACATCTTTTGTGGGGAAAAAAAGGAAATTTAAAATGTAAACTAGTCCAGGGTTTGTAAGTGTGCGTATGCGCACGCGCGTGTTTGTTGTGTGTGTTTGGTGGGCGAGGAACAAGAATGGAATGTATGAGTATGATAATGATATGAGTACAATAGAAAGCAGCGTTCAGGATGCATGCATATGTGTTGGCAGTGACGTGAAGTGAGTGAGAAATTGACAGAATTCGTCAGGACAGAAACTGGTAGAAAGCGTGGTAATTTGTGTGTGTGTGAAAACTTGTGTATATGGTGTTTTGTTCTTGCCTTATGTCACTGAAGATGGGTTGGTTAGTATGCTACGAGCAAGTAACCCGCCAAAACATGACCCGGGTGAGGGGAATAATTATACCTGTCCTGATGACGTCACTAAATCCCGTGTGGTTATTTCATTTGTTTCTTTTACATTTCAACTTCATTGGATCTTGGTAGTAACAATTGTCTAAAGACTTACGGTCTGTGCCCCACACACAAATTGTCTAAAGACTTACGGTCTGTGCCCCACACACAAATTGTCTAAAGACTTACGGTCTGTGCCCCACACACAAATTGTCTAAAGACTTACGGTCTGTGCCCCACACAAAAATTGAAAAAAAAATGGGCTCTTTTAATGGGTGATAATTTTAGATTTCATAGTGCTATGCACGCAGTTTCCATATTTTCCCGAAAGGTTGCCGGGTTTTTTTTCCATCATTCGTTACAGCTTTGTTTGACTTAGATGCTTAGTAGTATGGTACTTTGTAACGTAAAGTGCTATTGTTTCCTGTCTGTGACGACTATTTGGTGGGAGCAGTTCTCTCGAGAGCACGTCTCATAATTGGTCCAGTGCGAATATCTTTAACCTGGCACCGGAACGGATTGGCACGTAGCTGCAAAGTGTGTAATGGGAACGAATAGAGTGGAACTAACGTGAACTAATGCCATGCCGTTATATGAGGTATATTTATATACTGTTCGCATCACATGTATAAACATTGAGTCTTCTGTCGCAGACATCCCCACCTGTTGTTTTTCTTAACCTCAGTTACTCACGTCACTCTTGCCATCTCCTTCCCCACCCGATTCCTTCCACCATCCGAACACAGTTACAGACTTAACAAAGGCCCAAGTTAAGTGAAAGAGTGACTTGAGTGGTACTGAAGAGATAAGGCCAGGACGTGTTGTGCATGAAATGGTTGCCATGCTACTTAGAATTGAGTACATTTTCGTGAATATTGGAGAAACAATGGAGGTCTCTAATTAAATACACATTGGCATAAAGAAGAAGGCTGTAGCATTTATTGGCCACGTACTTGAAAAGGAGGGTCTGGAAAACCAGGTGGTAGCGTGAAACATCGAGGGGGAAAAAACGGAGGAGAAAGATATAGAATGGCGCGAAGAAGAGGATGGGAAAACAGTGAGATCTGAAGGAATTCAAGTCCTAGCTTTTGTGAACGGTAGAATAAAACTGGAAGTATCAAGTTAAATGTTCCTTAATCTTGTGCTTTTTTTTTTTTTTACACATCTCACAGGTTGATATTTTTCTGAACTTGAGCATTGTTAATTGTCCACGCTTCATTCTGGAAGTCATTATGGGTTGGCATAAACATATAAATCCGTTGCCACCTCACTGTCACTGATATAGAAGGGTTCGCGAGAGGCTATATTGGTAGTCAATGACAGCTTGAGCATTTCTCACTCCTGTTTGGATTTCAACAATTCAGCATGACTTTCTTAAATTGTTTTTTCTTTAAATTTTTCACTTTCGCTAACTCACCTAGAATGAAATTAGCCGAGATCAAGTTTGTATGCTCCACCTCTAAAGTCGTTACTTCTCATGCGTGCTTTAAGTCAGCAGTATGCTACATAAAGAGGATTGAAATGGTGGGACAAAATCACCATTGTGGAACTGATGAAAAGAACCAGACAAATATAAGTGTAACAAGAAGTAAAGAGAATATACTGGATAAGAAACAAGGCAGTCCTTCTGGAATTACCTGGGTAAGAGAAATAGAGAGAGATCGAAAAACACACGAAGAAAGTGAATATGATACAGGCATGAACGGAATATTAAAATAAAAAGTACATGGAAAGACCTTGGGCGATTGGCACAAGAAAAAGAGCTTGTCATGTGTTTGTTGAAGGCATGTGCTCCACAGTGTGATGACGGAAATTAATTAATGATGCTAAATAATCATCATGTAATAGATACAGCATATGCTGACTCTAAATAAATATTAGACAAACATAAAGGTACGTTTTCAGGCACTCGCAAGAAATAAAGAAGTAGAGCACTAGACTACAGAAAAACAACAGACGTGAGTGGCTTACCCAGGACTCGAACCCCGGACCTAGCTATGCAAGCGAATCACCTATCGTCCCGGCCATCAGAATTTTCCTGTAAGCTTAACTGAAAATTTATTTTGAAATATCCATTCCCGTTATTTTCTTGATACTGACAACCTTCCATAGTCAGTTATTGATATCTTAATAACAGAAATCGCTAAAGAAATTATAACAAATATGTCACTAACTTGAAAAAAACAAAAACAAAAACTGTAAGAATGAAATATTTCAAGAAATCACCAAGACCCACAAAATCCTTGTCAGTCAAGTATATAACCATAAATAAAGAATGTATGTTCAACTGGACATCCACGCAGGAGACATTACGAAACGAAGAGAGGTTTAAAAAAAAAACAGAATTAAGACAGTGCAAAAACAAGCTACTGCTTGGTGGAACGAGAAAGTAAAAGGAGTAAGAAAATAAACAATATGCATACAGTCTTTTAAAAGATTATGTACCATATGGAATAGTCATAAAGGAGACAGAGTAGATGGGAACAAACTGACATATTTTCGAGCAGTGATTCTCATCGTAGGTCATATGGCGCGGCCCCCCCCCCTTTTTTTTTTCCAGGGGGGCATGCCATATTTCTAGGGAGCCACAGTAAGATGGTAAAGTACCCTTTTTTCCACCTAACAGCGACTTTGAGGGGGCCACATAAGTAAATGAGGCTCAAAAGCGGGGCCATGGGCAAAAAAAAGGGGGGGTTGAGAACCCCTGTTTTAAAAGACTACAGAATACTAGGAATGAGGATATCTGTATTCTACTATTATTTCCTTGTACAAGAATAATTTAAACGTAGTACGAACACTGGATTATTCCGTAGTCATGTTTTTATATAGCACAGCTGTACTACAGTGACGTTTATTATCTCCCCGTAAATTTAATATCAGTTCCATTAAGTAATGGCATAGATAAGGTGCGTAGATAAAATACGAGATTTTATTACTAGTTATAGGAGAAACGGGGCCGATTGATTATCTGTGCCAACTTTTCTTAACTCCACGGCACACTTAAGTGACTTTCAAAATTCCACAGCACACCATAATAGTTAAGTTGGTGGGTCTAGTAAATATGTTAAAATATGGTGCAGTCATAAGACAAAGCTCTATAATTTTATTGTTATTGAATGATAAATGATGATAACTTAACTTATTATTTGTAAAGTTGTACGTGTGAGATTATTTCGTAATATTTTACCATAACATATAGTTTAAAAAAAAAAAATGTATGGTGTATTCTGCCTGGTGTACCGCGACACCAGGCAGAGACGGCCCGCGGCACACCGGTTGCGGATTACTGATCTATGCTACTGTTGACGGTAACACCAGAAGAATATCCAGTATCCGACATCATAAGCGGAATCACTGTTTATAGTTGACCAGAGTCTACTTCATACATACAAGCGTTAAGACTGAAAAGAACACATGGACGCATTCAGTACACCGCAATGACTCAATACAATGAACTTGTAAGAGATACAGTATGAAGATCAGCACATCTATAAAGAAGATGTGACGGTCATCATCAGTCTAAGACCACGAAACATGAAGGTTTGATTAAACAAGAAAGAGACAAAAATAGAAATGAGATTTCTGATGACACATCAGTGTCTTTCCCAGTACCTTCTCTGCTTAGGCACCCGCACGTATCCATGGAGACAAAAGCGGCAGCCGATATATAGCATATTCATACCAATTATTTGTTATCAGTTTCAGACATGGTCACTGCCTAAAGCACAGGAGAGGTAGATTGCAACATATGAAATGCCCGAGAAAAGCTGCTAACGTCACAAAAAGAGACGAAATAAGAAATGAGGAGCGTAGGATGTTGGCGGGAACAACGCTATGCATCAGCTTCATAGACATACAATAAAATGGTATGTGTGTAAGTCTTTCAGAAAGCAGCCAAATCAGTCAGCACCACAAATCTTCAACAGCGGAAGATTGGCTATGGGGTAAGGGGAGGCCCAATAGGAAGATGAATTGACAAAGTTAATGGAGAAAAAAAATGAAGGAACATATGCATGATGTTGGCCAAAGCAAAATATTTTGAATAAGAAGAGCAGGTGCTTCTACCCCTAGACGCTTTATGGGGGGGGGGGGGGGGGGGGGGGGGGGGGGGGCTGAAGGCGTCCCCATGTTTTCATGCCACAAATTGAGGAAGAGGGGGTGAAATTATTTATTTATTACAAATAAGGGAGGGAAACCTGAGGCCTGTAAACAGTAAATAATATGAAATTAATATGAAATAAATATAAAGGTATGTTATCAGGCACTCGCAGGAAATAAAGAAGTAGAACACCAGACAACAGAAAAACAACAGACATGAGTGGCTTACCCAGTGTTCAAATCCTGGGTAAGCCACTCATGTCTGTTGTTTTTCTGTTGTCTGGTGTTCTACTTCTTTATTTCCTGCGAGTGCCTGATAACATACCTTTATATTTATTTCATATTAATTTCATATTAATTTAGTGAAATTATTAACCATCGCGTCTTTCTTTTTTTTTTCCCCAGATTTAAACCAGCTGTCGTCTGTACATTAAAAAACAAACAAAAAAAATTAGTTCAGCATTCAGATAAAAAAAATGTAAGCTATAAGATCTTGGGATTCAGCGAAAGATGACATCGACTGAGCAAACCACCGATAGCGGTACTATGCAGTTTTTGTTCTAAAACCCCCAAAGTAAAAGAAAATAGAGGACAACAGAGAAAGGCACATAGAAGACAACCGGGCATAGAGAAGACATGGATATGCCTTGACACAGGACATGAGAGCATGGAATGAACTGATTGAATGCTTCCACGGAGAACTGAAAGATGCGAAGGAAAACGAATGAGTTGAGAGCAATTAGCTGCCTGGTCACCTACTTCGTGTGTGACATTTAGTGCATTTGCCTAATATATGCTCATACGAGACCTACCACTTTGACATAATTACCTTTTTACTTGTGACTCACTTTCTGACTACATCAGCACTCTTCCCATAGTTTTTGTTTCGTTTGTTTTTGTTGTTTTTGTAAACCACTTAACTAGCTGGTAAAGTTCCACTTTCGGCCGATCACATTCCTGGTTATTTTTGTCGTGAGTTACTCAGTAGTACAATCCCACATAGCAAGGCAGCTCATATCGCTACGTTTCAAGCTGGTCGTTAATGATTTAATATAGTTGATTATTCTTCTTCTCAACCTTTCATTTTTCTTTGTAGCCTATGCCCAGACCAGATCTCTGAACGCTGTTATTTCCTGGACAAATTGATGCACTAGTATTTAAAACTTTTTACACCCCCCTCCCTTTTTGGGTTTTCCTTCTTTAGAAATATGACAAATACTAACATTTAAAAAATTAACTAAAAAATTCAAACTGCGAATCATCAAGGTGTTACATATGTAATGATTCTTTTATTTTGTATTTACTATGTCTTATCAGTACATGTCAGTGTATTTAAAGGAGGATAAAGATTCTCATTCTTCATCATTGTATGGAGCAGAAGCATGGACAATGAACAAGCAATTGGAAGAAGGAATTCAGGCCTTTGAGATATGGAGATATAGAAGAATAAAGCACGCCTCACTGAAAAAGAAGAAAACAAAGAGGACCTTGAAAACACAGGAATGAAAAAAAGAATTAATGAATGTGATCACAGTTAGACTGCTAATCTATAGGATGATCGAGAAGTCTCTCCGCAGTGGGTTCAGTGCTTTGAATACTATGAATGAAGGGAAACAATCCAAATGATAAAATTATTATTATAAGGTCGTAATTCACCACTCTAAATTTCTTTATTTTACATAGCAATTTAAACAGACATTAATGCTTTATGCGAAAATAGAAATAAAAATACTAATTTTATGTAGTAGTAAAGTAAATCTAAAGTCAATTAAATAATACTGTTTACTGTACCGTAAAATGTTACATTCATATCATTAAAGCACTGAACCCACTGCAGAGAGACTTCTCGATCACCCTGTATTTTGGCCATGTAAAAAGACATTACACCTTACTGAAAACTATAATAGAAGGAAGAGTTGAAAGCAAACGTGCAAGAGGAAGACAGCGCTATAAGTGGGAAGATAAACATCAAGAGATGGACGGGAAAGAACCTATCCAAGTGCACCATCAAGACAAGAGATGGACGGTAAAGAACCTATCCAAGTGCACCATCAAGACAAGAGATGGGCGGGAAAGAACCTATCCAAGTGCACCATCAAGACAAGAGACAGAAGACGTTGGAGATCAATTACAGCCGACCTTTGATGTGAAGATGGCAGCTGATGGGGATTTTGAAATAATGTGTGTAAGTAAACTTATACAGCTTTTACCTTTGGGCCTACTGGCTGCGTGGAGAGGGGAAACGTGCTGCATGGGCAACAGCCCAACAACTTTGATGATGCATCATCATCATCATCTTCCTGTGTGCTACTTTCTAATCTAGTGAAGTCTTTTAACACTTCACTCCCCCTACGGCAGTACATCTGTCGGTCAGGATTCGTCCTGACAAGTTGTTTTCTCATTAGTTAATTCTTTCTTCTCCCTGTGTGGCTGCTTCTGGAGCATAGGGCCACTGCTTTGGCTGGTCCCCTTGCAGGAAGGCTGCACCAAGCAGTCAAATGCTGTTGTAGTGGTGGTATCTGTGGCAAGTTGTTTTACATAATAATATTGCCAGTCTCATGCACAACCTCTTATTAGTCGCCGCATACGACATGCATGAGTTTTATTCTTTCTTTGTCTTGCCAGAGGCCCCACCCCCCGCAACTACACGTGGCGATATCTAGACTAACTGTTTGGAATATGCTTGTCAGTGTGTTAGCTGCATGCCCGAAGTTGATATGATTTGTTTTGTTCGTTTCACAGTAAACGTGGTGGTCTATTGCTGCGTTGATAATGTCGCTGTTACAGCTGTCCTTCGTGTGTTTTATTAATGTCAGTTGTTCGACACCCCCCTCCCCCCTTCCCTCTGCAGGGTAGAGGACCATCCTTCTCGTGGCATTGCACGTACGCCAATTAGTGGGTCTGGCGTGACCTCCACCAGCAGCGCCTGCTGAGTTGGGGAAGTTCTATATTCTTCTTCTTCCATCCTTAGCCATCAACCGGCAAAGCAGTATGTGGCCAGTACGCCTAGTGGCGTCTTAGGGCAACAACAAATTGATCGATCTATCGCTGTTTCCACCACGCCTAGTGGCGTCTTTGTGGAACAAAAACAGACCAAACAATCTATCATTGTTTCCGTAATCAGATTGGTTGGCAAGCAGGTGATCAGCCCACTGTGCGAAGTTTTTACGGGATGGGGTAAACAGCCCCATGCCCATACCCTCCTTAGTCGCTTTTTACGACATGCGTGGTAGGGTGCAGTGTTACTATTCTTTGCTCCCCTTTCGGGCCCCGGTAACACACGAAGTTCTATATGGTTGCCCAAAAAGAACAGCCAAATTGCCACAAGGGTTAAAAGAGTGAATAAGCCGAAACCCTGGGGATCGGAAGCAACAAACAACAACAACATGTCAGTTGCTCACCAGTACCATTATAGGAAAAACTCTACGGTGATGCCTACAAGCTGACCAATGCTTTCTTTGAACATTCTCAAATCGACGTCTGAAAGAGAACGAAGAAGGTGTCAGTTATTTGTGTTCATTGCTGTTTGTCAAACCCGCCTGCCATTGCTAGTATCTTCCATTGATGTATTATGATACAACATTCCCATGCGTGCCTGTGGTTATGAATTATTGTGAAAGTATAGGTATCTTTTTCTTTTTGCCTGTCATTTTGTCTCCGCGTCGTTAATGAAGTCCCGTTGAATAACGTCCGCATGTTGTTTTTTTGTTGTTTTTTTTTTTTTAGTTAAACCCGTGTCCACAAGGAAGGGAACGGGTCACCCCGCCTCAGAAAGCTGAGACTTAGTATAGTTAGGTCTCAAACAGCTTACCCCTCTACGGCAGTACCTTTACAAAAAATATGGAGTATTTCTCGTGCATAAAAAACCCGGTTCATCCCCAACTGGGTTATAATTAAGATATAGAGTGTATTCTTTATTCTATTAGTTTAGTAGCCTCCTTCAGTCATAGCTGACTATAGGAGTGCGTCCTTTTTTTATTGCTGGTGTTCCCTCCGTCGTGTTTTGTTCGCCTGTGCTTGCCGTGAGAGCTTCCTTTCGCCCAATCTGATGTGGCGCCGTAGGGAGCATCGCCACCTGGTGCGATCGGCAGCTATGTAGTGGATTTGATGGTACTGTATGGTTGTGATGTTACCTAGTGTGATGCATGAGGTCAGCTGTGAAGGCTCCTGAGATAAACGTAGCTGTGAATTTACAGAAGGCCCTTCTTGCTACCACTTACGACCTCACACATATCTTTTTTTACTAATGAATGTTGCTACGTTAAAAATCTAGGGTACTGATATGTAATGTGTTGTGGTAGATTACATACACACACACAGATATTTAATAAGTCTAATAATATTACTAAAATTTATAACACACTGAACTAACTCAAGCTGTTTAAATTTTTGATATTAAATTTTCTTTAAGTTTATTTGTTCTGAACCAAGGTTTTATTTTGGTCAGAACATATGAAAGGTTTTGAAATTATGAATGAAATGCATGAATATATGTCATAATAAAATAGAAAATGTGTACATATGTATTTCAAATGACTGGTTAATAGTAATTATCTTAAGATAGTCCCAGGAGAACTTATTACTAGATATGCTGTTGGGGTGGTATCATCATCACTCCCTGTCTATGACTACCAAACATTGTCCATTCACTGATGGGAGTAATACAAGTTTTATTTCCCAAAATTTTTGTGGGTTCTAGTGATGGTAATATAGTTGGTGTGTTAGTTAGTAAATAAGTTGGTGAAGGTCCAGCAGGCCAGACGCTCACGTATCTTGACTGAGTAGTTCTGGTGCTGGAATCTGGTGGCCCCACCTCTCTGTGCTTGGGGGCAATATAAGGCTGCTCTGACAAAATACTAGACTGCACTGGTCCACACTTGTATTTATTACCACAGCATTTGACACCACTTTGGTGCCAAACAGAAACTCACACTTCTGCAACAAAAGTATTGGGTCATGTGTCAGAACTCTACCTCCTGAGCCACTTCTGCACACAACACTACACAACAACACCACATAGACGGGGTCAGATCTCTCTGACCATACAGCACATCTTACCACGTTGGTTTCACATAGAACTAGTTCCCCAAGACTACATATTCTGAAATATGTTCATTAGCTTCCTGCTATTGAATAAGATAGGTGATATGTTCCACTGATCTCAGCACTTGATCCGCCCTTCATAATCCTTGCTGGCGTTTATGTATTTTGTTTGTCTCTAGACCCTGAACTTGGGCTGGGGATCTAGAGCGAATCCTTACTTGTTGTAAGGGATAGATTTTGATATGGCAGTATCAAATCAACTCCGCCAATGCCGGTCCCAAGCCCGGATGAAAAAGGAGGAGGGCGGCCTGCATGGAGGCCGTAAGGAGGCAGCCCCTCCACCATGCAAAGGCACAACAGGCCAATCACCTGTTTGCTTTAAATCATGATTACGCGAACTACAAGAGAGAAAACCGGACTGATTGTAAAGGCGACGAACTGGAACGGACTACGGACTACGACTTATGGAACTTGGAACACAAGAAGTATAAATGGGAAGGAAGAGGAGCTGGTGGAAGAGATGAGGAAAGCAAAACTAGAAATCCTGGCTATAACGGAAACGAAGAAAAAAGGACAAGGAGTCATGGATCTCGATGGCAACACGTTGCTCTACAGTGGTGTACCCATATCTGAAAGAGCTAAAGGGGGCGTGGGTTGCATTGTGGCCCAAAATAAAAAAGATAGTATCAAGGGATGGAACTTTGTCTCGGAGCGCATTATGGTTGTAAAACTAAAAGAAGGAGAAACCATAGTCAACCTGGTCATAGTGTATGGGCCAAATGAAGATGAGAGAGCAGAGGTCAAGGAGGAATTCTTCGAGCTGCTTCAAAGGACAGTGGATGACTGCCTAGATGAAGTTATTATGCTCGGAGATTTTAATGCCAGAGTTGGAAATGACCATGCTAGATGGGGTGGAGTTATCGGAAGATATGGAGAAGATACTCTCAATGACAATGGAAAGCGACTCCTTAGATTCTGCAGTGAGCAGAATCTGATCATTACAAACACAAAGTTCCCCCATAAGCGCATACATGCATACACTAGATGTGAACCAACCAATAATGAGAAGTCAGTGATCGACTATGCCATTGTTCGGAGAAGCTCATTCAGATATGTCCGAGATGCAAGAGTCTGGAGGGGGCCAGAGATGGAAGTGATCACTACCTGCTAACAATCAAACGAACAACTGAAAGAGTTGCTCAGCCTAGGAACTGCCCAACATCACGCAAGAAACCAAGTAAACGAGCAGGAGAAATGAGCATTAGGACCTACAAGCTGAGAGAGCCAGAAATTAAGACCAGATATCAGGGTTTATTGCTACAGCAGTGAGCAACACAGAAGAACGACCTGATGACTTGGAAACCCTCTGGAATAAATTCAAGGATATCATAAAGACAGCTGCTGCAGAAGCATGCGGTGAAGTCCGACTTGGGAACCAGAGAAAGAGGACACCTTGGTGGACAGAGGAAGTCAAAGAGAAAATAAGAGAGAAGAAAATGGCATGGAAACAATACTTAGGAGCTAAAAACACAACAGGACAAATGGAAAATATAGAGAATATGTGACACTCAGAACAGAAGCAAAGAACAAAGTGCTAGCAGCAAAACAGAAGTCCTGGGAAGAATTTGGAGAAAAGCTAGAAAAAGATGCACAAGAAACCAGAAATTGTTCTATAAGACCCTAAAGAACATGAGGAAGGAAAAACAATGCCCTCTCAAATTTATAAAGGACAAGCAAGGCAAATTGCTTACTGCCCCGAAGGAAGTAATGGAAAGATGGGAAGAATATTTCTCAGAACTCCTGGATGGTGAGCATGATGAAGCATCAGAAATGATAACCACTGACACAGAAGAGGAAACCAATGATGGTGGAGATGACATAAAGATGGAAGAACTGAGGGCAGCACTAGAGAAAATCAAGATGGGCAAAGCAGCAGGGCATGATGGTATAACACCAGAAATGGTTAAGTACATGGGAGCATCAGGCGACCTATTACTATTAAAGGTCCTACAGGCAGCATGGTGCAACAAGACCATACCAAAGGATTGGGAGATTGCCATCATAACACCAATTTTCAAAAAGGGTGACAATCGACAATGTGGAAACCATAGAGGCATATCCCTTCTCAGTGTCCCTGGTAAAATCTACTCTAGAATCCTAGAGCAGAGACTCCGACGCCTAGCTGAGCCACAATTGGATGAGGTCCATTGCGGATTCTGAGCAAACCGAAGTACTCAAGACCTAATCTTCACACTCTTCAGCTGAGTGAAAAGGCCCTTGAGTATAAGAGTGAGATCCATCTTTGTTTCATAGATCTGGAAAAGGCGTTTGACAGGGTCCCCTGGAGCAAACTTTGGGACTGTTTGGCAAGGAAGAATATTCCAGCACCTCTGATTCATGCTATACAGAGCTTCTACAAGTCTTGCAGAAATTATGTGAGGACAGCAAACCATAAGTCAGAAGAGTTCAGGACCACCACTGGTGTAAGACAAGGTGATATCCTATCACCTTACCTCTCATACTCCTTATGGACGATGTCATCAAGGCATGTAAGGAGAGAACAAGAAAGTATTCAGTGGGGTACTGGAAGATGAGACAGGTCTATATTTCGGAGCTGGCATTTGCTGATGATGTTGCCCTGATTGCTAAATCAGAGGCACATCTCCAATCCAACCTGCAAGTCTGGAAGGAAGAGCTGGAGAAGAGAGGGATGGTAATAAGCAGCTCTAAAACAAAATCCATGGTGATATCACGAGAAGAAAGAAAACATCAGATTAAGTTGGGAGAACAGGTCCTGGAGCAGGTCGACCACTTTAAATATCTCGGAGCTATTATAGACCGAAAGGGAGGCATCAAAGAAGAGTTGGCCACTCGAAAAGCAGTGGCTGAGAGACTTTTTCAGGCCATAAATCGTGGATTCCTCAGCAAGAAAGAGGTTGGTAAGAAAACGAAGATGGCTGTATACCGCTCCACCTATGTCCCAGTCTTGACATATGGATGCGAGTCGTGGGCAATGACTACAACCCACAAAAGCCAGATCCAAACCTCAGAAATGAGGTATCTGAGGAAAGTGGTTGAAGTAACAAGAAGGGACATGGTCCGCAACCAGACGATACGTCAAGGCCTAAAATCCCATCCGCTGCAGACCCAAATAGAACAGTCCCAACTAAGATGGTTTGGCCATGTCTGCAGAATGGGAGAAGATCGGCTACCACGACAAGCATGGGAAACAAAGAGCCAGGGATCCAGACCTCCAGGACGACCAGAGTCCGCTGGGAGGACAACATTAGACAATCTTTGAAGGACCGAGGACTAGAATGGAACCAGGCCAGGAGGAAGACAGCTGATAGAATGGTCTGGCGCTCTCTCTTCCAAACCTCTACACCTCACGGTAGAAGGGGAACGACTAAGTAAGTAAGTAAGTATCAAATCACTCGAAACATTAAACAATATTAAAATATACAAAGAAATGCTTTCAGTCTTACCAGAATTATGAATAGAGAACACAGTTATACTAGCAAAACTCAGCTGAGCTGCTGGCTCTAGTATGGCGTCCCTCTAAATATTGCAATTAGCTTCTGGGAATTACACCACTGAAGAATTACTGTGTCTACTACTGGACAATTTATGTTGAATGGCAAAAAATGCGCGTCTGTGCGCCGATAATATGATTATCTGTGGCCAATCACCGACTTTCCCCCATTCAAATTTCAAACATGCTCCCAAAAGGCAATTCAGTCATCCCTCAGTCAAGTGTGTATTATTGTCTGTTGGTCCGTCTGTCTCTACTTGCTTTTTCATAAAAAAAACACGCTTGGTTCTACATGCCTTTCTACACGAATCGGTCATCTAGAGTGTTGTATTTTTAGCCACAATTTTCCACTATTTCCCCCTCTCTTTCATTCCAACTAGATTTTAGCACTTGAGTCTCAAGGCCGCAATTTTTGAAAATTAGTGACATTTTTTTTTACAGTGCAGTCGCTCGCTGATATGAACAACACAGTCTTTTGTCAATATCTTCATTATTATCTATCCGTCTGTATAAATGAAAGCATATTATTTCTCTGCTCAAGATGGGCTATCAGACTAGCTAGGTTTTATATTCCTAACGTTATTATTAAGAAAAAGTTACTTTTTCAAGGTTAGTTGTTTTTTTGAAATATGTTCGAGCATCTTCTGTAATGTGTTTGCCGCTGAATTCAAATAAAAGGACTCAGTATCGTAAAAGCGTCCAAGAAATGACTGTTGCGTATAATAGCTAAGGTCCCTTTTGTCCATTTCTTTACATTGTGTCAACTTGGGGACGTGAATTTTTTTCCTTTCCCCACCAATTGCGTCTTTTTAGCCTTGCTAGTTTCAAGCACGTGTTCAGTCATATTTTTTCTTTTTGATCTCCGTTCCCTCCCGTCTCCAAGGGTAAACGTTTTGTCTTCACGTCTAACAAGTTAGTTTCCATGGCGGGTAGTGAACCGCGGCATGGGCGATCATGTCTTCTAGTAGCTTACGCATTATTTTTATCCCTACATTTTATCTTTGGAGATATTTTAACGTTGTATCACGGTTAAATTTATCACAAACTACATCCTCCCAGGTTGCTGCATCCATGTCCAGTGCCCTCATGTCTCTCCTGCATGCATCTTTGAACCTCAGCTGCGGTCGCCTTGCGGTTCTTTTACCACCTGCCAGTTTTTAGTCCTCAGAAAAGACCCTGACACCATCACCAGAACAGCCATGCAATTAACTCCAGACTAAAAGCAACCTGGCGGAGAACTGGAGGCAGAGATGCAAAGCATGAACCAGAGGATGGCTACCGGCCGAGCAAGGTGGAGACAGTTTGTTGCAGTCTTGCAATACGCTACCAAACGTGACGGTCACTGGTTGCTTTGTCAGTCAGCGGACAAGGACCGAAGAAGAGGAAGAGAGATATAGTGGTAATTTTCTCAAGACGTGTTATGCAGTAGGAGTCTTCTATCGTAATATAGCACGTTCCTAGTTGCAGTGTAAGCATTTTCTTATTGCAGGGTATTTTTGGCTCGCTTTATATCTGACTTGCCCGTAATAGGGAGCAGCAGGTGGGCGTGTCTAACTTTCAGAGTAACACACATCTGATAGGTGCTGTATTCTGTCCAATTGTTTTATTGTTGTGAGAGCCGCGGACTCCTATACTATACTGTACTGGCATATTTCCCTCCCTGACAAATGTCCTGCACAACATAAGCGTTGCTTGAAGTTTTCCTTCCCAACCACTACCTTTTAATTGTTATATCATCTTCGTGAGTCCTCTGCAACACTCCACCAGTTTATCCACATGTTTATTTCAGTTAAACTGTTGGTCTAATATGATGCCTAAGAATTTGGTTGTTATTTACTTACTTATTCGTTCCTCTTCTACCGCGAGGTGTAGAGGCTTGTAAGAGAGAGCGCCATACTATTCTATCGGCTGTCTTCCTTCTGCCTTGGTTCCATTCTAGTCCTCGGTCCTTCAAAGATTGTCTAATGTTGTCCTCCCAGCGGACTTTGGGTCGTCCTGGAGGTCTGGATCCCTGGCTCTTTGTTTCCCATGCTTGTCGTGGTAGCCGATCTTCTCCCATTCTGCAGACATGGCCAAACCATCTCAGTTGGGACTGTTCTACTTGGGTCTGCAGGGGTTGGGTTTTTAGGCCTTGACGTATCGTCTGGTTGCGATGTTTTATTTTTCTTACATCTTTATATCAACGGTATTATTTTTCACTGCCCTACTTCTGCTGAATATCATTGCAACAGTTTTGTGTGTGTGTTTGTTGGGCATTTAGTTAGAAGATTCACTTTGTCATCCATTTTGAGACCTTGTTTATTTAAACTGGAACGTCCATAAGGATATTTTCAATATAAAAAATAAAAAGATAATAGGGCTTGTAAAATCAAACAGCACGAAAATTACTTACTTCCTTTACTGTCATGCATCGTCACCATGCTCTTGATAATGCTAAAAATATGGTCACATAAACCCAGTGATGATCTCCTTTTTTTGTTTCCTAAGGAGCATGGGAGTCGCCACTGCAGTTGGCCGCTTTGAGGAAGCCTACACCACAGCGCCAACTCTGGCATCGGTAGTTTCAATAGCGATCTGTTTTACATGTTGAGTTTTCTGGGCTCCCCATTCACAACCTCATGTTAGCCGCTTTTTACGACAAACCTGTGGGAGCATTAATCCCATTCTTTCTTTGTCTCTTCAGAGACCACGGGGAACTACACGTGGTTAAAGATGGGAGACACATCTAATGGTGTAGTCATGATAAACAGAAGTTAACGGGGTTAAAGATGGGAGACACATCTAATGGTGTAGTCATGATAAACAGAAGTTAACGTGGTTAAAGATGGGAGACACATCTAATGGTGTAGTCATGATAAACAGAAGTTAACGTGGTTAAAGATGGGAGACACATCTAATGGTGTAGTCATGATAAACAGAAACATCCTTTTTGGGGATGCGTAGATGGCAGGGAGGACAGTGTGATTCGCTTGCATAGCTAGGCGGTGTTGTCGCACGGAAGGTCCAGGGTTCAAATCCTGGGTAAGCCACTATGTCTGTTGTTTTTCTGTTGTCTAGTGTTCTACTTCTTTATTTCCTACGAGTGCCTGATAACATACCTTTATATTTGTTTCATATTAATAAACAGAAGTTAACGTGGTTAAAGATGGGAGACACATCTAATGGTTTAGTCATGATAAACAGGAGTTAACGTGGTTAAAGATGGGAGACACATCTAATGGTGTAGTCATGATAAACAGGAGTTAACGTGGTTAAAGATGGGAGACACATCTAATGGTGTAGTCATGATAAACAGGAGTTAACGTGGTTAAAGATGGGACAAACATAAAGGTATGTTTTCAGGCACTCGTAAGAAATAAAGAAGTAGAACACTTGGACAACAGAAAAACAACAGACGTGAGTGGCTTACGTCTGTTGTTTTTCTGTTGTCCAAGTGTTCTACTTCTTTATTTCTTACGAGTGCCTGAAAACATACCTTTATGTTTGTCTAATATTAATTTACTGTTTACAGGCCTCGGGTTTCCCTTCCTTATGTGTTATTTATGTTTAAAGATGGGACACGCATCTAATGGTGTAGTCATGATAAACAGAAGTTAACGTGGGAGACAAATACACTTACTACTTTTTATATGTCTTGGCTCACTTACTTTACTTACCACGATGCTTATAATGACAACATAACATTCGCGCAGTTATTAATTTACATATTATGCACTGGAAATGCCTCATTATTATTTAACGTTGAAATAATAAACTGTTGTGCATAATCTATTGCACTTTCTTTGAAGAACGGCAACAGGCATTTTGTATCTTGGTCTGTTGTAGAGCACTCAAAGAACATACTGTGCGACACGTCCAGTTGTCAGACGTCAGCACACGTCTGCTAAAGCGAACACGCAAACGCTTTGTCAGTGAATAATGATAATGTTTTATCTCCCAAATTGTGATGTTGCATGGTCTCTCATTCTGGTAATTGAATGCCGCCATTGATTAACTGGGCCGGCTGACTTATCTGAGAATACATATTTAATGACATCTTTCTGCAATAGGCTGTCTCTGTCCAATGGACTTCTACTCCTAGAACTAGCTTCTTGCTTGTAATATTCACTGAACTACAGGTCTAAATAAATGACGCTGCCGGGCGGGGATAAGAGAGACATGTCCGGATCTAAGAAAATACTCTACGAAAACGCTGCTCAGTACGTGATCCTCATCCACTGTGCTTCTGTTGCTGTTAGCTTCCTCTTTCTGTTAGCTTCCTCTTTCTGTTAGCTTCCTCTTTTTTGTTAGCTTCCTTTTTCTGTAAGCTACTTCTTTCTGTTAGTTTCTTCTTTCTGTTAGCTTCCTCTTTCTGTTAGCTTCTTTCTTTTATTAGCTTTCTGTTAGCTTCCTCTTTCTGTTAGCTTCTTCTTTCTGTTAGCTTCCTCTTTCTGTTAGCTTCCTCTTTCTGTTAGCTTCCTCTTTCTGTTAGCTTCTTCTTTCTGTTAGCTTCCCCTTTCTATTAGCTTTCTGTTAGCTTCCTCTTTCTGTTAGCTTCCTCTTTCTGTTAGCTTCCTCTTTCTGTTAGCTTCTTCTTTCTGTTAGCTTCCCCTTTCTATTAGCTTTCTGTAAGCTTCCTCTTTCTATTAGCTTTCTGTTATCTTCTTTTTTTCTGTTAGCTTCCTCTTTCTGTTAGCTTCCTCTTTCTGTTAGCTTCTTCTTTCTGTTAGCTTCTTCTTTCTGTTAGCTTCCTCTTTCTGTTAGCTTCTTCTTTATGTTAGCTTCCTCTTTCTGTTAGCTTCTTTCTATTAGCTTCCTCTTTCTTTTAGCTTCTTCTTTCTATTAGCTTTCTATTAGCTTCTTCTTTCTGTTAGCTTCCTCTTTCTGTTAGCTTCTTCTTTCTATTAGCTTCCTCTTTCTTTTAGCTTCTTCTTTCTATTAGCTTTCTATTAGCTTCTTCTTTCTGTTAGCTTCCTCTTTCTGTTAGCTTCCTCTTTCTGTTAGTTTCTTCTTTCTGTTAGCTTCTTCTTTCTGTTAGCTTCTTTTTTTTAGCTTCTTCTTTCTATTAGCTTCCTCTTTTTGTTAGCTTCTTTTTTCTGTTAGTTTCTTCTTTCTGTTAGCTTCTTCTTTCTGTTAGCTTCTTCTTTCTGGTATCTGTCTCTTTCTGTTAGATTCTTCTTTCTGTTAGCTGTCTCTTTCTGTTAGCTTCTTCTTTCTGTTAGCTTTCTTTTTCTGTTAGCTTCCTCTTTCTGTTAGCTTCTTTCAGTTAATGTCTCGAGTCTGAGTCTTAGAAAATGCACCTCGTAAAAACTGCACTACCGTCGAGTTAACGAGGGTTCTCTAATATAATGGCTTGTTCTGATAATGCAGACTCATCTTCTCCAATATCATCATCACCCTAAGGAGCACGGGCCTTCAACAAACTTATGCCAAGTCATCATGCCCCGCTGCCATCAGCTCTAGACTTTCAGTGTCTTCTTCACATCTTTCCTGCCATCACCAGTTCTCTTCTCCGTGTGTTTTCGGTCTCCCTCCACCTCTCTTACCCTGGGGGAGTGGGGGGGGGGGGAATATTCCAGAACAAGTGCTTCCTTTATTTAGCTGTCGACAGATTTTCTCAATCAATGTATGTCTTGTCCATCCCCAGAGTCATTTTCTCATCTCACCCACTGGCACTTGTCTGGTTTTTGTCATCAGTTCCGTTTAGTGATCACGTCATACCATTTCAATCCTATTTTGCGCAGGCACCCTGTTATGAATGTCTGTAGCTTCTTGGTTGTTATTCACCACGTATCAGAGCTATAATATAGGATTAACTTGACATTTGAATTGAAGATTCTGAATTTTTGTGTTGAATAATCCATTCTCTTGATCTCCATATATTTGCGAATGCAGTGAAAGCTCTCGCCTTTCATCTTGGCAGTACTTCCACTAAAGCAGCGAGTGCTGACTGCGCCGACACAAAAGTGAAATAAAAATATAATAATGCTTGATAACGTTTTCTTTCTCTCTGCCCTGAAGAAATTGTCACACATTCTTTCACTATTTTTACCATTTGACAGGCTGTCGTGGGGTGAAAGAAAGGCAAAGGCATCCAAATAGGACTGCCAGTTTAGTGCAATGCAGAAGTGGTAACCACTAACGCTACCGCGGCTCCCGATGCTCGGAGATAAGATTTTGCTTTTCTCAATTCAGTTGAACCACTTTTCTTCCTTCTTTTCTCGCTGCTTGAAAACATAAGATCTTCTGCATTTGCAGCCCTCCCCTAATCGCTGCCTTTTCTATATTTGCGTTGTTGAACAATTAACTTTTCTTGCCTTTGGCTTGTTTGTCACATCAGGGCGTACACTAAAATTTGCAATTTTGCTCATAAATATTGACATATATCTCTTTTCGGATTGGCCTAATGGGTTCATGTGACCTGCTAGCAAGGTAATGTTAGCTGGACTGAATTTTGTTTTATAAGAGTATTTGGACTCAACCTGGTTTTCCAAAGGGTGGCATATTTGTTTGCTAAGTTTTCTTGCAGATGAATACGTTTTCCAATGTAATTTTCAATTCTACGCCTTCTTTGACAAATGCTGAATGTTCTTATGGCATTAACTCAATTTTTCTATTAAAAAATGTGACGTGTCTGGTTTTTCCAATGGAGTCTTCATACACACATACACACACAGCTATTTATGCTGCTATTATAATCCATCTGGAAAAAAATGTATGTATCGCCCTAACCGATAACCATAATAACCATAAAACAAATGATAAATGAAATGATAAAACTTACACATGTTCTTGGGGCTTTCCTCTTTTTCTGGAGGCCTGCCACACATACGCACAAACAAAAACACCAATTTATACAAAGAGATCTGCGAGGTCGAAAGCCTTAATTTGTAGATGAATTTATCTTAAGTAAAACTTTATATTGGTTTTGCCTATCTGAGGAAGGTGGCTGAAGTAACAAGAAGAGACATGGTCCGCAACCAGACGATACGTCAAGGCCTAAAATCCCACCCCCTGCAGTCCCTAGTAGAACAGTCCCAACTAAGATGGTTTGGCCATGTCTGCAGAATGGGAGAAGATCGGCTACCACAACAAGCAAGGGAAACAAAGAGCCAGGGATCCAGACCCCCAGGACGAACCAGAGTCCGCTGGGAGGACAACATTAGACAATCTTTGAAGGACCGAGGACTAGAATGGAACCAGGCCAGGAGGAAGACAGCCGATAGGATAGTCTGGCGCTCTCTCTTCCAAACCTCTACACCTCACGGTAGAAGTGGAACGACTAAGTAAGTCAGTTGGTTTTGCCTCCCGAGAGATTATCCACATCCTAACACTGCATTTCTTAGCAAACGCATTTCACTTATTAAAATTATGAAGATAATTCATATTCATTCATAACCCTCCACTCCCAAAGGAGCATAGGCCTTCAACAAACACATGCCAAGTCCTCCTGTCACGTGCCATCATCTCAAGTTCTTTCCACGTTCTCCTTATCATTTTCACCTCTGTTTCCAGCTCTCTTCTTCATGTGCTTCTTGGTCTACCTCTGCTTCTCTTGCCCTGGGGGTTCCAGAACAAGGACTGCATTGTAATGCTATCAACAGGTTTCTTCAGTGTATGTCCTATCCATCGCCATCGTCTTCTTCTCATCTTTTGTTTCACTGGCACTTGTCTATGTCGCATAGAGATTATGATCAATAAATTTTCTATATTTCCTTTTTTTTCTACCCGTGTCCTCTATTTTATTATCGCTCTTTATCCTTTTCCTGTATTTTTCGCATTCGTTCGTTGGCGAAAAATATATTCTTTCCCATTCTCACTTTACCGTTTTTCTTTCTCATACTGATACGCATTCTATTACGTAGATGTCAGGCTCTGGAGGTTATTGCGTTGTAGACGTAAAACTGTGAATATTCATCTATCTCAGACATAGGGCCGACATATCGTCTGCATTTTCACCTGTCACAACGTAGTTTCATCGGCTGAGTGCTCAGGTGAGGTGTGAAACCCGACATCTGCACGGCGCAGAATGAGACATTTGTCTGGTAGTTTCCTCTGTCACCGCACTCTGGGCCAGTTTCGTAGCGTGAGGTGTCTAAGACGCGTTTGGCATGTTATGTCCAGCGTCTGAGGTACGTAGGTGTAATGAGAAGGGGAGGCTATTGCGTGGTTTCGGAAATAGCGCACATCTTTGTCCGTTTCATAGATATAACTAGAGTTGGAAACCTGACTTCACGCACTCAGTAACTTCACAGTTAGACTAGAACAACCTACGTTCGAGCCCTAAGAATCTCTGTTATAGAAGCAATTAGTTGGTCGAATTGAATGTTCGATTTCTAAGTATCTCTGTTGATGATAGAGGGCATTAGTTGGTCGAAGTGGTTTTAGTTCTTAGTAGTTCTGTGTTGAGGTAAATATATTATATCTAGTATTTTGTGAAGTGTTTAAAGTGTTAAATCGCTTATTTCACTAGTTAGATTTTTGTGCAGAGTGCTTAATTTATAAGTCTGTTATATTCTCTAGCTGACGTGTTTCAGTGGAAAGCAGAATAAATTATAATTTCTAGCTTAAAACCAGGTAGCCAGAAGGAATTAAATTTAACTGCTAAATAATCAGACGAGAATATTTTTTAAAACTAACTTATAACTGCATTGCTACATCTTGAGTATTGACGGGATACGTATGTATTCCTAATTCATGATGATTGATTTTATGAATATAACTTATTTCACGGGAAGTTTTAAATGATAAGTCAAGCTGTACGCTTGCTGTTAAAATGTAAGTTATAACAAGTACATAGTAAGTATAGTATTTTATATGTGGTTTTTCTTCCCTATGCAGTGAAAACTGGGGTTAACCCAAACTTTGCCAGCGTTAAGTACTGATGAGTAATATCTGTGAAGAACTAAAAACATTCTCCTTAATAGACTTGGTGTCAAATCTTTACAAGACTTTTAAAAGTGAAATGACATAACGGGCCTGTTGCGCCAGATTTTATTCTTCCTGAGAAAACTTAAGTACAGTTCAGCCCTTGTGGCAAGTAAACTATTACAAACAGTAACGTTCCGCAAATTATGTCAACTTGTGGTGTGACTAAAAAGGTTACCTTTGATCGAAAGTTACAAACCTGACATTTTTCCCTAAGTAGTGGAAACCTCGTGATTCTGACACTGTGAACCCGCTTACACTAATTCTTACCTGAGCTGATAAAGTGACACTAACTTAAAATCTGAACGAAATTTATCTCCTGAAGTGGACGCTCCCCGGACAAATTGGATGAAACCAAGATCTGCAGAGCTGGGTATCCTCTTCATCAAACGATAAAACAGATTGTGTCATAACGTGCGCCAGACGGCGAACAGCAGCACGATTGTAGGTAAGGTTGTGTGAGACAGGGCCCTGATGAATGAACCGAGAGAAAGCAGGAACGAGTGACTCTTTTATAGTATACCAAATTTCACCCACTTTGTAATTTCTTTATGCAAGTTTTGTTGCAAACAAGATACTTTTCCTTAGGATAGATCATACTAATATCTAAGTCTGTTCATACCTTTAAAAGGGGGAAAATCATTAGATTACCGCTAACGTATCTTTGATTCCTTTGAGCTATCACTTTCTTCTAACAGGACTGTGGGCATACCTTGAGGGGGGTCTATCATTCTTGTAGCATTTTTTATTGACTTTATGACTATTTGTATATGTTTTGATGTAATTTTTTTATGTGTTGTGATGAAATTTTAGATGATAATTAAAATTTCTCTTGAACTTAATCAGCGCGTTGGTCAGCTTGTTCCAAAATATCTGTATAATCATTGTTATAGTTTTCCCCACGTCTGTACGTCTAACTGTTGTCTTGTATGTGCATACACGTGAGTGGATAGAAATATATCTGTAATATATATATGTGTTTAGACTGTCTGACTCCTCTAAATCTGTCGTAGAAGATAGGTGAAAGAGAGAAGATTTCTCGATTTCAGAGACAGCTTCTATCACAGTCTACCATCTCACTCGTGGAAATCTATTTCTATTACTATCTCTCACTGTGACTATCACTTATTCTAATCTATTCAGAAGGGACCAACCCAAGTCTTAATTCTCCTATCAAAAATCTACGACAAATGTGGTCTCGTCCGAAGGATTTTTGAACTTAGAATAGGAAGACGAGTACGACAAATGTGGTCTCGTCCGAAGGATTTTTGAACTTAGAATAGGAAGACGAGTACGACAAATGTGGTCTCGTCTGAAGGATTTTTTGAACTTAGAATAGGAAGACGAGTACGACAAATGTGGTCTCGTCCGAAGGATTTTTTGAACTTAGAATTGGAAGACGAGTACGACAAATGTGGACTCGTCTAACGGGATTTTGAATTTAGAATAGGAAGACGAGACGGCAAATATCAGCTCGTCTGTAATTTTCTTTATTCTGATATAGAGTAAGAGTGTGATGTCTTGTGAGTTTTGTATCTTTTAAAAATAATTTATCCCTCTATCACAGTCTAACATCTCACTCATGGAAATCTATTTCTATTACTATCTCGCACTGTGACTATCACTTATTCTAATCTATTCAGAAGGGACCAACCCAAGTCTTAATTCTCCTATCAAAACTCTACGACAGTCTAGTTCTTGTCATCAGTTCCACGTTGGTAACCTTGTCATACCATTTTAATCCCTCTATTCTACGCAAGCACCCATTTATGAAAGTCTGTAGCTTTTTGGTAGTTGTCTTTGTTGTTCTCCATGTCTCAGAGCCATACAATAGGACTGACTTCACATTTGAGTTGAAGATTCTTATTTTCGTGTTGGATCCGATTTCTCTTGATCTCCATATATTTCCCAATGCAATGAAAGCTCCTCTTTTTGCTTTTTGTATTCTCATTTTGATATCACTGTCTGTCCCTCCAACTTTGTCTATATTGCTGCCAAGATATGTGTACGATTCTACATCTTGTATTGGTGCTTCTTCAAGTTCAACCCTGTTATCATTACCTGCATTTATTCTCATTATCTTTGTCTTTTCCCTGTGTATTTTCAGACCCAATTGCTGTGACCTCTCATCGAGTGTTTTCAATTTGTCCTGCATCTGATTACGGTTATGGGACAGAAGAGCTAAGTCATCAGCAAAATCCAGATCATCCAACTGCATAGTCAGAGTCCACCGGATTCCATTTCTGTTGTGTGCTGTCGATGTTCTCGTAACCCAGTCTATTGCTAGTAAGAAAAGAAATGGAGACAAGAGGCATCCCTGTCGCACTCCTGTTCTTATCCCAAACGGTTCTGTAAGCTGTCCTTCATGAAGAACTCTGCATGTCACGTCTTCATATGTTTTCTTTATTAAATTAATGATCTTCAGGGGAACTCCATAATGCCTCATCAATTTCCAAAGTGATTCTCTGTCTACACTGTCAAATGCCTTTTCGTAGTCCACAAATCCGATGTATAGTGGCGAATTCCATTCCAGACTTTGTTCAACTATTATTCTCAAAGTGGCTATCTGGTCTGTACAGGATCTGTTTTGTCGAAAACCTGCTTGTTCATCTCTCAGTTTCTTGTCTGTGGACTCTTTTAATCTTTCAAGGATAATCCTGTTTAATACTTTTCCTGGCACTGACAGTAACATTATTCCTCTATAATTTGTGCACTCTTGTAAATTTCCCTTCTTAGGCAACTTTACCAGATATCCTTCCTTCCATTCTGCTGGTATCTCTTCCTTTTCCCAGACTTTACCAAGTAATTTATATAACATCTCTGTAGCCGTATCGATATCTGCTTTGATGGCCTCTGCTGGAATGCCATCAGGTCCAGACGCTTTCTCATCTCTTAGAAGCTTTATGGCTTTCTTTATTTCTTCCTTCGTTGGTCTTTCGCCGTTAATTTGTAGCTCTTCTTCTGCTGGCTGGATATCCAGGGGGTTTTGTGGAGCTGGTCTATTGAGAAGGTCCTCAAAATATTCTGACCATCTCTTCATTTGCTCTTGTATATTATGAAGATAATTACCCTAGATCTATTTCACATAGTTAGTATCTGCTTACATAATACCCAATTATAAACACTAATCAGCCAAGTGTCGCTTACCCAAACCAGAAAAAAAGTATCCGTTAGTTTCTAACAGAAAAGATATCCGTTGATTTTTTTGTGGGTGGATTACAGTGACTTCGAATGTTCACTGCACATAACAAGTCCAGGTTCGTTGCTGAAAGTAAGTAAGAAAGTTTGTAGGGCTGTCTTATATAGGGAAAATGGACCCACTAAGAGCCTCTGGTCTCTGTCGTGCAGGTGGCCACAAAGAGTCGGCGAGACTGCCCGCGACAAAGACACTGGGGAAACGAAGATTTTCCCTGATGCCACAGGATTAACGAATTCCGGTTGACAGGGAGTTTTGAGAAGCGGCCGGGCTGCAAAGAGTCCGAAAAACCGAGCCGCTCAGGGGACAGGAAAAGGCTCCGAGCCGTCGCTGCTCGCCTTCTCCTGTCTAATTAAAAAGACATTTGAAGAACCGTGCCGACCAACAACACAGAGTTTGTTCGGCTAGTGTAGACGAAACAAAAAAATTACATGAGATGAGCGACCTCTGGGGCGGTCTAAAATGAGAAATGACACTCATGAAGGCGCGAATATACATTAAATTGCAAGAAAAGTAGAAGATGGCGTGGACAAAAATCAGAAGTAGGAAAGCGCGTTTTGACAGGCAGTTTGACAGGAAATCTGAGTCAATTATCACACAGGCGAAAGATTGACTTGCCAGTTGATTTCTTCCTCGCCGCCATTTATATGTGCCATGACTTGCGCAAGCTGTGGGAATAACATTTGGTTTAATTGAAATGTGAAATATATTTTTTGGGGACATCTCATGTTCTTGCACTGGACGTTATGGAAATAAACCTGCCGCACTCTCTCTCTCACTCTCTCCCTCTCTCTTTTTTCCTTGAAACCTTTGGATCTCCAGGCGTGAATATAAATCAGGGGATAGCAAGTTAATGCAAAGATTGTGTTTGTATTATATCCCTCCGTCTCCCTCAGTGACAAGCATTATTTCTCACAAGCAACAAATGCATTTTATGAGCTCTCCGTTGCAACTCGCTTTGTCTCATTATCTTTCTCTCCCGGCTTACGCCAGCTCCTTGCTCTGTCCTACTATCCCTCCACCCCCTGTCTTTCTGTTTATTCACAGCAGTGTGCACAAATATTAAGTGCAAACAGAATCGTAAATTTATTGATATTGAAACCTGTTTTCGTCTGCTGTCTCTTCACACACTGTAAACGTGCTTCTCATACCATCACCGCGGCCTCGCGCTGTTTGTCTTGGCCTCACTTAGCACACCACGTCTGTTTTTGTTCTTTTTTTCTTTTTTTTTCCAGTGTGCAAATTCAGTCAGTACATTCCAAAATCTGCACCTAAACATGGAAACATTATCACTTTATACCCACATGGTTTGATCGGCCGTCTTTTTTCTTAAGTTTTCCTTCTCTCTCTTTCTCTCTCTTACTCTCTTACTCTCTCTCTCTCCCGCTACCCTCATCTCTGTCCCCCAATTTTCTTTTCGGTTATATCGAAGTACATCAGGAGGGCGTCATAGTCAGTTAAGATCCCTGTGTCATGTATTTGTAAAACATCTCCGGTACAGTAAAAGTTCAAAAATCCGGAACACTCGAGAGCCTGTACTTTTTGAAAACTCAAACTTTGTTAAATGTCCAGGCTTTTGTAGCGTTCCTTGCACAAGCAATGCAGCAGACGCAATATGTCACGGAATTGAACGAATAAATATACTCATTTTGATAAATGAAGCAGTCTGTATTTGTTATGAATAAAATACAAAATGTGCCTGTTCATCTCTTCTTTATTCTTCTTAACATATTTAATTAAGAAAGTACTGCCTCTCTTCAAAAAGCCCGAAATTTAATCACAAGCATCTTGTCACAGAATTTTCGGACTCCAACTGTATCATTTAATCCTATTTTCAAATGCCACAGCGAAGACGCAGTTTCTACCCCACTTTTTCTGGTAATAACTAAAAACGTTTGTTCTTTGCTCATTGTGATTTCAACTTATTCAACTCTTAAAGACTTAGCTTTTTTCTGCTGTTTTATGCTGGTAATACTCTTCCACACGACTTTTGATTTTTTTTTTTTTTTTTTATATTCAAACAATCACAGATTTTCAAATATAAAAATGAGTGCAGATTATATGCAAAACAAAATTTTAAAGCCTTAAATAATTACGCGTCACCTCAGGGGCGCATTCGGCCATAGAAAACTCACATATCACTGTAAGAGTTGATTATTATTAAGGCCGAGGTGGTATTATTATTATTAATAACATCATATGTAGGTTTTTAAAGTTAATTTTGTCCTGTTTAGTATAAATTAAAACGCATCATGTAAGATTTGTGTACAGCTGTTTACATTATACAGAAGGTTACAATGTTGGGTTTTGTTTTTTCTCATTGTACTTTCTTGTTAGATTATTATTTAAGTAACATTTTTAGTACGTGCTGAGAATAAATAGATTAACGTATGGCCAAAATTGACATGAAGGGCATAATGTTAGACGGGCCTCGTACCAATTCTAAACCCTTTCTTCTTCGTAAAGTTCGTTCAGTTCGTCATCTTGAATCTTTCTATCTAAGCATCTAGTCTATCTATCTAGGCTATTATCATCTATCTATCCGTATCTATCTTTTCCATCGATGGTCTGGTGTCGGCCATATCGCTTTAATCTGTACTTCCGCACATATGTTAACCATCTTTAAGAAGCAGATGTTCAGCAGTGTGCTATATTTTATTTTAGTGCCTTGACAGTTAAAATGCATATCGAGAAATAAATGTTCATCTTTAGCTTGTTGGGCAGAATGTCAGACGGGCCTGCGTGCCCAATTCTCAACCCTTTGAAAATAAAGTTCGTTCGTTCGTTCGTTCGTTCGTTCTTTATTCTTCCTTAAATTTTAATTTTAAAAGTACTGCCCGAGAATCCGGAAAATCTTTCCACGAGCAGTGGATTTTCGGACTTTTGGTAGTAGTAATCTGACTGCAGACCCAATCCACGATTTCGTCGCGAGCGCCTGGATACATCGGCCATGAAAACTTACATCTCACCCTGTAAGAGTTGACACATCTAAGGCCGAGGTGGTAATACTTAAAACATCAGCGGGTACGCTGAGATCAGTTATATGAAATGTGAAATAAAAACCGCATCATTCTCAGACAGCATTACAGCATTTACATTATTGCAGAAGGTACTGCTTTGAGGTCTTGTTTCTCTCACTTTTGTTGCGTTAGATAATCATCACAACATCTCTTTAGTACTGCTGTATTCTATCTCCACGTTTGGCCAAAATTGACATGATTGATATATCATTCTCTACGAATTCTATCTTCTTCTTCTTCGTACACTCTCAGACGTCAACTTGAATGTTTTCAAAGAAAGCAGTAGTCAGCTTGAGGCTATTTACATCTCCGTAGAGCTTTTCCACGAATGGTCCTGGTGTCGGCCATATGCGCTTTCTCTGTTCCGCACATGCTAACCATCTTTGAAGCAGATGTTCAGCAGTCATTTTATCAGTGCCACAGTTACACTCATCGGTAGTTCCTATCTTTAGCTTGTTGAGTAGATGGTACCCCAATCTGTTGTGGCCCGTGCAGAGTCTGAAGATTACCACTTGTTCTCTTCTGCTGCGCTGGTAGTAAGCATCATTTTGTGTGTGACCTGGATTCTCTGCTTCACATTTGTTTCTGTATCTGATAAAATGCTTTGCCTCCTCGAAAGTTATATTTGCATCAGATCTAACAGTTAACTGTTTGGACCATAATGCAAAATTATATTTTAATGTGATATATCCTTCTGCCCAGCTTGTGACTGGAAGGGAGGCATAAAAGAAGATTTGGCTACTCGAAGAGCAGCAACTGGGAGACTTTCAGGCCATAAATCGAGGATTCCTCAGCAACAGAGAAGTTGGCAAGAAAACGAAAACTATTTATCTTACCTTAGAAAATCCAGAATAAGGACTACCTTGTCATGCTACCAGCTGGTTTTCTTATTCTGGTATCATACCTGTCGGCAGCGTCTTTTCCTTATACTTCTTGTTTCCACCGGTACCTGTCGGAAGGAACTAGACAAAGTGCAACAATTTGAATGAATGAAAGTCATTACCAACAAGAGACTGTCTTGGTGTTAACATTTTCAAACACACATTTCTCCATACTTTTATTCTCCTCTATACAGTTGTCATTATTCTTCTGGTTATTAAGGAAAGGCTAGACTATAACACCCATGTAGAGATTGAGGTTTGGGGGGGGGGGGGTGTTGAGAAGAGACTGTCGTTCTTAAAGTAACACAAATGCAGGCACCGAACAACTCCTGCTGCTTTCTCTGTCTTTGTCTCTCTTTCTTCCCCCCTCCCCTGTTCCATTTCCTTTTCTGATGGCAACATGTCTCCCTCCTATATAGATTACATTCACGTTAACACTGATTGTGTACTCAGACTCATACTTGATTTTCTTTACTTTTTCCCCCCGCCCCTTTCAGCTTCCAACAGTTGGCACGTACATTGCCCCACCTTCTGCCCCTCTACCTGCCTAGCTAAAGAAGTGCTTCTCTTCAGTGTTTGCTCTGTATTTCCGTTATATAAGGCACAGCACCCCGCATGTTTTCTCCTGCGTTAACATCGCCCCCTGAACCAGTAAAGAGGGCTTCACACAATTATCAAGCTAGATCTAGCTTTCTCTAAGAGGAGGAGTGGCACTGTATGTCAAGAGACAGAAGACGTTGGAGATCCATTACAGCCAACCTCCGTTGTGGAGATGGCAACTGATGATGATGACATAATCTAATGATCTACTAATATCTGTATTCAGAACTGTGCTGAAGAAATATGGGGCAATTTAATACCAAGACCACTATACACTTAGAATCATGTGACTAAAATAAAATGATAAAGGTAGTCCCATAGTATGAACTGTTAATATGGGAGGGACATGTTAGAGACTTCACTATATTAGGTCTCAGCTTTATGAGATGGGGTGACCAACTCCCTTCCTTTCTGCCTTTGTCTTCCATAACTCGAGAGCAGAGTCTGGTATCTATTTTTTACATCTGGGTAGAGTGGCGTGTGACATGGTTTGGCTTTGAACCCAGTTACGTCTCGAGGAGGCAGCATCCAAAATACTACTACAACCGTAGGGAGCCGTGCTAGCGTAGTGGTTACAACACCGCTCTGGCGACCGGGTGATGCAGGATCAAACTCGGGCGACGGCATTTGAGGATTTTTCGTCGACCGGGATTTGGACTGGATTAACTCGAGACCTGGCGAGAACATTTGAAGGAGTGTCGTCGACCAGGGATTGGCGGCTCCTGAGCCGACCCAGCTCTAATGGGTACCTCCGAAATCGGCGAGTATCTGCCTGAATGGCGAGGGACACCTGTCTCTGTACAAGAAAAAAGGGATACTCACGTAAAACCAATGTCAGGTTAGAAATTAATAATAACCTGAGATTTCGCCTCCAGTATTAGCGGGCGTACGAAAAAAAAAAAAAACTACTACAAATTATGAGAAGGAAAATAAAACTGAAACTTGGTGATGAATAGTGTAGATTTGCAGTAGGCAAAGGCAGAAATAACACCATAAATATTAAAAGAACATAAACAGAGAGAGAGAGAGCTATGGATGTAAAAACAAACATGTACTTATGCATTATTTTCCATACTAATGCATTTAATATGAGGAAATTACCAAAATGTTGGAAAGCATAAACATCAACTGCAAAGACCTGAGAATAAAAAAGAACATTTACTGGCAATAAACAGCAGCCAACTGATGACCAAATAGGAACATTTCAGCAGATTAAACAGGGTGTTAGACTGGGTTGCCCGGTTGCTTGATCTGTTCTCTCTGTCCTGTGGAGAACAAAAATGAGATTCATAATGGATTTGCCAGGAATATCGGTTGGCAGCCATAACATGTACAAATTAAAGACCTTTATCTAAATAGCAGGAACAAAAAGATAAAAGTGTTAGTCGTCTTGAAGGAAAGGACTTCTCCAGAATGCACCATCAAAATAAATGGAACAGATTTAAACCACTTCAATAGATTACAATACTTAATCCTGTTAATAGCATCAGATGGATGATGCATCTCATGCAGGTAAAGCAAAAGCAGTGTTCCATAACAAAAGTATTTATATGCAACAAATTTGTATTAGTGAAAGTATGAAAGAGAGTATGTAAATCCAGTCCTGTCGTATGGATGTGAGACATGGATAGTCAGTAAACAAACTAGAAAATCCATGAAGACCACACAAATGTAGTTTTACAGAATAGTACTAAGAATACGAGCATCCGATTGACTGAGTAGTTGGAGCGCTGGTCTCTTGTGACAAAAGTACCGGGTTCTATTTGTGTTATCGTCATGCTCCAGTGTACCCAGCTGTAAATGGGTACCTGAGATAAGGACGGAAAGCGAGGAAGGGAACTGGTCACCCCACCTCTCGATGCTGGACCTAGTCTGGTGAAGTCTCTAACACTTCACTCCCCTACGGCAGTATCTGCTATCGAACTACCTACCTACTAAGAATACCATGGACAACATAAATTAATAGTAAGGATGTCCTAAAAAAAAGTCAAGTGTTGAGAGGTAGCTCGTACTATTTGGCATGAGAAGAGAAAAGCCTTCAATCAAGCCACACTAAGTTCTCCTCATCTGTGTCATCTCTTCCAAGTTCTTTGGCAGGCTGCATTTTGGTCATCCTATTTGTTTATTTGTTCCTGTTTTGTCATCTTGATACCTGTTCTCCCTTACCCACTTGTATAATGTTTTCTCCTCATTGGTGATTTTGTTAGTATTGTTTCCTTCATAGATTGTTATTGTGAAAGGGCTAGTTGCAGCTATTTCTGTTACATGCCAATCTGAAGCCAGCTCAGCATTCTGTGAATATAAAATGGATTTCACAAGTAAAATATGACACATGGTGCACATTTTTGGAAGGGCATATATGAACCACTTAAATATTAAGTTGTCTCAGAACTAATGTAGCTTCAAAATTGTGTTCGGTGTACTGTGCTTATTTACTATTCACTTTGCTGTAATGTTTCATTACATTTGGCATTTGTTTGTTGCTTTATTGCAGTCTGACATTAAAGGAAGCCAAAAAAAGCTGGTAGAACAACTGACAGGCCAGATCACAGAGTCACCTGGACCACCAACTCGCAAACTGTTGGCTCGATGTCTTGCCCTCATCTTCAGTGTTGGAGATACCTTTGACCTGTTTGAAACGATCAACAAATGCAACGACATCATCAAAAGCAAAGATGACTCACCCAGTTACCTGCCATCTCGACTGTAAGTTTACGACTGTATTCCTGTTTAGTTTTAATATCTTTGCTATTGTTGTGTTTCTAGTTCAGTTAAATATCGTCTTCATTTTCCTTTTTGCTCCCTATGGAACATGGGGTCACCACTGTAGCTGGTCCCTCTGCTACAGGAAGCACGAAGCAATGCTCTTGTAGTGGTAGTTTCTCTATCAGTTTGTTTTTACATTATGAGGTTGCCAACCGCATGCACAACCTCACGTTAGTCGCCTCATACACCATGCCTGAAGGAGTACCAGTCCTATTCTTTCTTTGTATCATCAGAGTACCCTAGGAACTACATGGGGCTTAATTAAGTATATGTATATGTGACCTTAACATTTCCTGTTGGTAATCATTACCCTAAACACACTTTGTGGTCTTTTGAGCTTGGCTTTGTGACAGATATTTGGCTCTCTTCCAGTAGTATTTAAATAAAAAATGTAATTGACGGTAAAATATCAACAACTTGCTGGCATTAAAACACACTGAGATGCTGAGATAATGTGTTCATACAAAAGATCTTGAAAATACTGATATAATTGTGTTTAAAAAAAAATAAAAATAAGTAAAGTTTATAAAATAGTACCGTTTAGTGAAAAGCAATGCATGTTTCTTCTTCTTTGTACACTCAGATGTTTTCTTGAATGTTTTCAAAGAAAGCAGTAGTCGGTTTGAGGCTATTTGAATCTCCATAGAGCTTTTCCATGAATATACTGGTGTTGGCCATATGCGCTTTCTCTAATGCTTGTTTGAAGATCTTCTTCTTCCATCCTGTTTAAGGTGTCTCCTCCCTACAACTATCCTATGATTAATTAATGCTTGGGGAAAAATAAAATGAACAAGAACTTTAAACACAATAGTAAAAAGTAAGCAAGTCCTCGGGTACAATTAATGAATCATTTAATATTTATAGTGATTTTCTTTTTCTGCTGTTTGGAAAAGAGTAAGGAAACTAACTATTCACACAATATATTCATAAAATTAATGTTATCTATTATCTACAGTATTTGTAGGAATATTCTTTCCTCTTAGAAAAGTAGTGTAAAAAAAAAAAAATACACTTTGCAATTTTATCAATAGTAATGTCTTTTTCAATTCAGGATCTGGAATACTATTCCCTTTGCTAGTAGAGTTAATGAACAATTGAGTCACTGTTACTAGTATTACTGTTCTTTTAGTCCTTTTACACAATATTGTCATCATCTGACTTAATACTGTAATAGCTATGATAGCTGTTGTTTCATATAGTGATGTTGTCAGTTCCTTTATAGGCAGCTTATCTGTGATCCTGCATACTAATGACACCGAACTGTCACTGGAGTTTTATCAGTCTTGGCAGACCCAACAGTAGGGGTACCAAGAACCAGCTGTAGTTCACTCGTTGGGTTCCTTCACTTGTGTGGGATTACCACTGATGAACACACACAGGCTTCTGATAGTTGACAGTATGGATCAAATGATCGAATGAACCTGAAACAATATATCGGTCTTGGCTAGTATCTGGCTAGATTTGTAGGTGACTAGCACAGATGTCAGACCAGTCAGTCATCAGATGTCGAGGTTATAAAGTCATAGTAAGCAAGGATATCATTTCAGTAATACAGTACTAGCTTAAACATTTCTATTAGTTATATGTACTAACAATCATCTTGTTTTATCCACTCCTGTACATCCTCAAATATTTTACAGTTTGATCCGAATATTAATTACAGGTCTTATACTTTTCCTGAATATGCTTGATCCTTCTCAGCATTCACAGATTTAAATAAAATGATTCAAGTCCTATCATCTACACACAAATAATGTACCTCAGATAATAACCTGTAATAAATGAAATATATACATAATAGTTTTCATAATTCAGCTTACCCTCAAACTTCAGAAATCAACACTGGACATTAATGGCTTGGCAGGCTGCACACATCTGCGGATGGCAAAGACGTAGTGGCAATCTCTGTCGTGCGTCCAGTTTGTTTCAAAACGTTTTGCGGTGTCCCTTTTCACAAGCTTGCTAGGTCTGCTCAATTCATTAGCAAATTGAATGAAATTTTGACTTTTGTACACACTGGTCTACCTCTTCCTTCCTCGTTCTAGTCTTCTGTCCATCCAAGTCTCGTTAGAACCGGACAGTCCAGATCTACCATTCCATCTAACTTTCTTATTCGTCCGACCATTAAACATTTTCCTGCATCGCTTGAAAGTGTGTACTGATCCTAACAACTCACAATTTTATGCATTCAACTTATGATATCTTCCGTTCCAATACAATTCCAGCCATAATACATGTATGTGAACATAGAGGAAATCTTCCAGAATCTAAACATATGTCTTTCTCCATTTTGACTGTCCTCATGGTTATACCATCCGTCCAAAGTTAGAAATAATGCACATTTCACTACTACTGTAGTGGCCATGTTTTATTATGCATTGTGACCCTCTTGCTTGCTTTGCTGTGTTGCGTGATATTATAATGACACCGTCGATTTCAGTAATCGATTCCACAACAGAATTGGAAACAATTTTGCCACATGTAAACGAGATATACTGACATGTTACTGATTTCATGATAAATTAATTGCCTTTTAAAATGTTCTCCCATGTTTTATTTGGGCAAAAAAAAGAAAAAGACGATATGTGAATGCTTGGTACAGGCTTCCTGCATGGTGACCAGCCACAATGGTGGCTGCTTGCTACATAGGGAGTGAAATGGAAATGATGATAATGAAGAGGAGAGCAAAGAATACTAATACTGTTCCCCATCAGGCAAATTGTAGAAGGCGACTAAGGAGGGTTGGGCAGAGGGCTGGCTGCTTCATCCTGCAGAAACATCAAGCCAAAAATAAAATAAAATTCAACATGAACAAGCCATCCAAAACAAAGTCATTCAGGTAATTCAGCTCAGCCATCTGACTTCAGAAGAAGGTCCTCTGTTAGGAAGGCTTATGATGCAGAATGCCTAAAAGAGTCTCATTTGTTTTAAAATGTTTGGTTGAATTCTCTTTAGGATTATTAGCTGAGGTCATCTAATCATTCCTCATGTTTTTTCCTGAATTCTTGCTTGGATTCCTTGGTATCACTTTGTGCCAGACTATTGTGCAGTCTTTGTCTTTCGTGGATTTTATTCTGATTTATAGTGTTCTTTCATATTTTTGTATTTACATACTCCCATTATGATCATATCATATCATCCTTCATTACATTTGCCGAAGGCATCGGTGACAGAGCATGATTCCCATAGCACCTGCGATAATTCTGGTTTGTTACATAATCCATATTATATTTGCAAGGTATGGTGGAAATATCTGGTTACCCTGGTAGAGCCACCATGCCAGGGAAGAGGCAAGGGATGTTCCTCAGGAAGTCCATCTATCTGGTGCCGCCCTGCTTGCACCCCAGACAGCCAGTGTTCAAGACTACTTTCCCAGTAGCCATCCAGTCTCTCTGCGCATTGGATCACCTTAGACTTGGGGTCGTTAATTAATAACTATGACTGAAGATTCAAAATGGTTGGCTAAGGCATGAATGGAAAACATTCATAGAAGCTTAGAATCTGCAGGAGCTGGTGTGGATCTACTGTCCTGGTTATGCAGCGGTACCCAGTAATTAGAGAACTGTCATCAAGAGCATCCACAGTGGGGACACTGAATATGGATAAGGGAGAGATACTGAAAACAATTAATGATTGCCTGTTAGAGAATGACACTGCAATAGATGTATCATCAAGGTTAAGACTATTGGAATTTGGTATAAAGTGTAAGGCTAGCAGAGATGGATGTATGAGAGGATGCATCCGTCATGTATATAACCAGTGAGCTACAGGAACAGTTAGCATTCACACTCTTCGACATATACTGGGGGAGACTGAGCACCTATGGGTTTCCCTAGAGTTGAATGATGTCGATTCTGTTCAACCATAACAGTAACATATCATCCTCATCATCAATTGTGTTTGTTATGTCAGATAGTTTTCACATAATTTCCTATATCTGATAGTTTTATCAAAGAATTGCTCCTGTCCTTTTCATTGTATAATTCCAAGTGAGAAGCATAAGCTGTGTTAATGTTGTTCTCTTGCTTACTCATCATTAATCTTTTGAAATGTATTGAGTTTTTTTTAGTAATGAATTTGGCCATCTCAGGATGCATTGGGAATTCCACTCAATGTTTTACTTAATCTTCCTGTATTACTCAACTCCATATCAGGGCATAATTCTGATGCATTTTTAATATGAATGTTTTTTCATGATTTTTGTAATTTACATTGACTTTTGTTTGTTAAGGGGAGCTGGTGGAATGTTTTATTAGAATATTTTATTAGCTTGATTAGAGTTTTGTCCAAGGAGAAGTATGGTATTGATTTCAGAGCTGCAATTGCCTGTTTGGGTGCCATGTATGAGAAGCTGGGACGAATGACAGGAAGGTCTTATGAGGATACTGTTCAGATCCTGATAAAATCTCTAAAGAACTCAGAGGTAATATTAGCATTGCTGCAGTGCAAGTCTGTTTGTACATGTTTAAAAAAAAATGTTTGTGTTTAATGTGAACGGGAAAAATGTGATGTAGTCGTGTTATGTTTAATATTAACATGATAAGTGTGATGTAGTGGTTTAATGTTAACATAATAAGTGTGATGTAGTGGTATTATGTTTAATATAAACATGATAAGTGTGATGCAGTGGTGCTATGTTTAATATTAACATGATAAGTGTGATGCAGTGGTGTTATGTTTAATATTAACATGATAAGTGTGATTTAGTGGTGCTATGTTTAATATTAACATGGTAAGTGTGATTTAGTGGTGTTATGTTTAATATTAACATGATAAGTGTAATATAGTGGTGCTATGTTTAATATTAACATGATAAGTGTGATTTAGTGGTGCTGTGTTTAATATTAACATGGTAAGTGTGATTTAGTGGTGTTATGTTTAATATTAACATGATAAGTGTAATATAGTGGTGCTATGTTTAATATTAACATGATAAGTGTGATTTAGTGGTGCTATGTTTAATATTAACATGATAAGTGTGATGCAGTGGTGCTATGTTTAATATTAACATGATAAGTGTGATGTAGTGGTGTTATGTTTAATATTAACATGATAAGTGTGGTTTAGTGGTGTTATGTTTAATATTAACATGATAAGTGTGATGTAGTGGTGCTATGTTTAATATTAACATGATAAGTGTGATTTAGTGGTGTTTTGTTTAATATTAACATAAATGTGATGTAGTTGTGTTATGTTTAATATTAAAAGGATAAGTCTGATGCAGTGGTGCTATGTTTAATATTAACATGATAAGTGTGATGCAGTGGTGTTATGTTTAATATTATCATGATAAGTGTGATGCAGTGGTGTTCAGTTACACATTAAAATGGTATGTATAGTCAGTGGACATATGGACCAGACCATCATTGAAATACTTGGTATCATTGTCATTTGTGTGTGTGTGTGTGTGTGCAAATCTTCTTCTTCTTTTCCCTTTTTGCTCCTTTCCTATTCATTGTTTGTCTCCTCAGAGACTCATTCTTTGTCTCCTCAGAGACTCATTCTTTGTCTCCATCAGAGACTCATTCTTTGTCTCCTCAGAGACTCATTCTTTGTCTTCTCACTCATTCTTTGTCTCCATCAGAGACTCCTCATTCTTTGTCTCCTCAAAGACTCATTCTTTGTCTCCTCAGAGACTCATTCTTTGTCTCCTCATAGATTCATTCTTTGTCTCCTCAGAGACTCATTCTTTGTCTCCTCAGAGACTCATTCTTTGTCTCCTCAGAGATTCATTCTTTGTCTCCTCAGAGACTCATTGTTTGTCTTCCCAGAGACTCATTCTTTGTCTCCTCAGAGATTCATTCTTTGTCTCCGCAGAGACTCATTCTTTGTCTCCTCAGAGACTCATTCTTTGTCTCCTCAGAGATTCATTCTTTGTCTCCTCAGAGACTCATTCTTTGTCTCCTCAGAGATTCATTCTTTGTCTCCTCAGAGACTCATTCTTTGTCTCCTCAGAGATTCATTCTTTGTCTCCTCAGAGACTCATTCTTTGTCTTCTCAGAGGCACGGGTATGAGCATATCTGTTACATAAATAATGGAAAGATGTTTTCTCAGTTTTATTAACAGTCATCGTTTAAAGTAACATTTAAAGTGTTGTTACAGTGATTTAAATATTCTTCTAAAGAGACTAGTATAAGTAGACTGAAGTGGACCCTGGCGCTCTCGCCAGAGCTGCTGTGCTATGGACCCTGGGGGGGGGGGGGGGGGACAGCGAAGGGGAGGCAGACCAGGGGATGGCCTGGCGGAGAACAGTGGAGGCTGCGATGGAAAGCGTGAACCAGAGTTGGGGCAAGGCGCAAGGGATGGCCATCAACCGAGCAGAATTGGGACAGTTTGTTGCTACCCTACAAGATGCCATTAGGTGTGATGGCCACTGACTGCTTTGTCAGTCAGGTCTAAGGATCCAGTAAAAAGAAGAAGGTCTAGTGAATGTTACAATTACAATCTTTATGATTATTGCTACGGCGTGAATTTTTTTCTGGTTATAAATTCTTAACTTACCTTCTTGGTAAGTTCTTTATTAAATAATATCTTTATCTCCACAGTCACAAGGAAGATTTGAGATCATGCAGACCCTTGAGAAGCTAGTGTCAGGCCTGGGCTCGGCTGGTTCCAGTGCACATAAAGATATCTACAAAGCCTGTAGGCAGGCTATGACAGACAGGTCCATGGCAGTTAGACAGGCTGCTGCCAAGGTAGCAATTGAATTTTTATTCGTTTTGGATGAAGTCTGTTGAAAAGAAAGGGAAGCCGTTGGCTGTCTTACAAAATTCAATGTAAAAAAAAATGTCATCACATTTCAGAATTAAATCAGAAAGTTACTAAATTTCCTTACATTTTTGGTTTAAAAAAAGTGACGCCAGAGGAAAATTAAATGTTGCAGGGTTTAAGATGCAGGTAGTAAATGGAAATTTAAATTGAATATTGATTCAACTATCATTTTGTTTGTTTAATTACAAGTGTGCTTTGTGTCCGTGAGGCAAGCCACTTTCCGGATTACACGTGTCTTATATGGGGACACATTTCTTTATTATATTAACCTTCAGGCAGTTCTTGACAATACCAAAGTTGCCAGCATAATTTCTTCATGTAATGAATGTGTGTGGAAATTGAATCTTATTATTTCTCAAATATGTCAGTTTCTAACTACAATAGTCAATTTTTTTAGCTTTCGTGTTGTATGTAATGTTTTCCTTTTTTTATATAGTATGTAAGTATAGGTAGTGTATTTTCCTACTTCTTGCCATTTTGCCATTCTCAGTATTCAGCTTGAGTAGCAGCATTTAATGTGTTTTCATACTTTAACTGGTAGATGTCTTAGTTGTGATATTGTTTCTGCTCAGTAGACTTGTTAGAACCTAGCTTTGGGAGTTCAAAAGTTTGCAGTTTTTTTTGGGAGGGGGGGGGTATACATTTCTTGTACTGGGGTTGTAGCAGAGGAGTTGTTCTCAGACCTCACTCTTTATTGTTGCGGTGTTATGCTAATAATTGTACATACTCTATGTTATTACATTTTATCTGTCAGTACACTACAAAATTGTTGTACTTGTAGTGTTACATTACCGTTAGTAAATGTTGCCAGTTTGTGTTTAAAAAAATGTTCGAGTGTCCCTGCCACACACTCATACGTCACAAGGTTTGATGAGATTTACTATTTTTCTTTCTGTATCAAATCTAAAGTGCATGCATGAGCTTGTGAATGAGGCCCCGTTTATGAGCACTACAGAGCTGGAGACGGTTGCTTCCCTTTGTTTCCGAGCCCTAGATGGATCCAACTATGATGCTCGATGTACTATTGCTGAGCTATTAGGAAACCTGATGGCCGCTGCACAGGCACCAAAACAACCTAACAGTAATAATGACTGTGAATTGTCTATGTGTATATATATGTGTGTGTGCGTGCGTGCGTGCGTATTGGTGCATGTTTCAGTTTTTTTAAATTATCTTTTTAATGCTATCCTTGAAAAGAAACCATTCGTGGATATGTAATTTTACTGTTTTTATTATACATCTGCGAATATCTGCTTACTAAATTGTAATAGTCTCTTAGTTTGTCATAGTTATTATACTGTAAATTCTAGTATGTCATGTTTTACTCTTCGGTATCTTCCTGCTGTGTCATAATTTATTTTGTGATAATTTCTGGTTTTCTATATTTAACTATGCAGTATTTTCTAGTCTGTCATGGTTTTACCCCTGCTGCATTTTCCTACTGTGTCAAAATTTATCCTGTGGAAATTCCTAGTTTTCCATATTTAACTGTGCAGTAGTTCTTAGTGTCATGTTTTATTCAGCTGTATCTTCGTGTCTGCGGAAAAGGCAACGGGCTATGGAACTCGAGACGGTAATTTGTTTCCAACATAGGGGTTACTTTCACAATTGCCTCCAGCTGACAGAAAATAGGAGTGAATTTGAAAGCTGCAACCAAGATGGAGTGGGTCTAATTCTCTGCACAAGACAACAGGAGGCTGATACTTGGGAGTCATGACCCAAGTGGGCCCACCCCCCCTTCCTACTGTGTTTAATATAGTAGCGCTCTGTTCAAGAGGCCCAAACACCAAAAAGCCTAGAAGCCCTTCTTGGCATAATCCGGCCTTGCCCCCACCCACACTTTTTTCACCAAGAGAATTTCGTGGACGGACGACAGGTTTGACATGTAAGTGAGAGACCATCAGAGACAGAGGGAAAGTTTTTGCAGCAGAGAATCATAAGCCCATAGAGCATTGAGAAGAAGGCAAAAAAAAACTTGTTTATCAACATTCACATTCTAAACTATATTTCATTGTTCAAAACTTAGAAAACAGCTTTTACCACACACAAAAATCGGTGTATGGTATGAAGGTCATTTAAGTATAGAAATCAGTTGTCCTATCTAACAGCATGCTTGCAACTGACTGCTAGGAAGATACAGCCTTTAATAAGACATAACAGTGGTTTACACTTTTAATCTGATAGGCATATGTGGCATTCATTAAGTGCATGGGTGGCCTTTGGCTGGAGAGGAACATCTCGGTCTTCTTGACACATGTTCTGGAGCTGGTGGCCAACACACGAGCTACGTCATCACATGTGGATGCTGTATATGCTCGTAAATGTGTCCAGTTCATCATGCGCACTGTGATTGGTGGCATGCTGGGAGAGAAAGCCCAGATTGCGGCAGCTAAAGAAATTTGTCAAGTCATTGTCAAACAGATGAACACTGTTGGTAGGTTCAGTTGTCCATATTAAAAAATAAACGTTTGGATAGTATGAATGTTGTCTGCACTGTCATTTTCATGTGCTAGTAGATTTATTTGAGCGCTTGATTTGCAAAGTGGTCTTGTCTCTCGCAGGAAAGTTACCGTGTTCTGGGTTCGAAGCCTGGTAGCGACACACTCCATTCTAGCCAGCTGTAAATGGGTATATGACTCTGCTCTTGAGTTAGGGAAGACAAAGGCAGCAAGGAAAGTTACTGGTCACCCCACCTCATAAAGAGGACCTGGAATAGGGATATCTCTAACACTTCACTTCCCTATGGCAGTATCTGCTATGTAATTACCTTTACTTTTTTTTTTTTTTTTCCTGTAGATTCATTAGCTTAGTAGGTATTTTTGTTAAATAAAACGAGGTGCGTCCCGTTCAACCTAATTGGTTATATTAGGGCGCATGTCCAAATATAAAAGACCTTTAGGTCTGAAATCGGTGGTGTTTTATCTGTCTTTAATATATTTTCATGCCAAAATCAAAGTGACTAAATTTTTATATTAATTTTTATATTAATTGTCTGTTTTCCCATTATGAATTCTTATAGAATTATGTTTTAAAAATTTAAACTTTGGTCTTTTGCTTGGAGTCTGTTCTTTGCATTTTTATTTTTTCATATATATTTAACAAGTTATGCAACAAATAGTAGGTATTTAACTTAAACAAATGCTGACTAGTTATTTGCACTTAAAAAAATAGAGAGTCTGATTACACTAGTCAACATATTTTCAAAAGTTTTTTGTACCAGAAATTAAATGTACCATTTCTTATTGATTTTGACATGCTGATTTCAAATATCATAATGAAATTCACCGATTGGCTCTGGTTTTTTTTTAAATGATGAATTTACATTACAGTAATACAAATAATGTATGCTTGTTTACTTCTCTGGGCTAAACAGCTAGTCTTTCTACTTTAGCATTATAAAAATTGTGGTTACATACTCAATTAATTGATATTTTAACATAAAATGATAGAAAAAAAAAAAAAACATTATTTAAAGTTCACATATCATGCTTTAAAAAGGCACATTTGAACCCATTCCGTCATTATTCAGTCGCTGTTCGAGCTCTCTTTGCTTGCTTCTTGTAGTCAATCGATGAGGTGTCTCTTGTCACAGTCCAACAGTAATCAACAAGCATTGAAGGGCTCCAATTGCCTTGATACCTTGTCTCCATAGCAGCAATGTCCTGGTGAAATCGTTCACCATGCTCATCATTGACCGCTCCACAGTTTGACGTAAAGAAATCCAGATGAGAATCCAGAAAATGAATTTTCAAAGACATGTTGCAGCCAAGACTCTTATACTTCTGAAGGAGATTTTCTACAATTTCATTGTAATTATCAGATCTGTTGTTTCCAAGAAAATTGTCCACCACTGACTTAAATGCTAGCCATGCTGCTTTTTCCTTGCCATGCAACACGCAAAGAAACTCGTCATCATGAAGAAGTTTTCGAATTTGCGGACCAACAAATACTCCCTCTCTTATTTTAGCTTCACTCAGTCTTGGAAATTTTTCTGATGAGGTATTTGAAAGCCTCATCTGTTTTCTCCATTGCCTTGACAAAGTTTTTCATGAGACCCAGCTTAATGTGCAAGGGTGGCAACAAAATCTTGCTTGTGTCGACAACTGCTGGGTTCTCAACGTTCATACTGCAGGCTGCAATGACTGCCTGATTGGCCAATGTCTTCTGATGTAATGGTCACTTCGTGCACGGCTATCCCACTCACAGAGAAAGCAACAGTACTTGGTGTATCCACCCTGTAGTCCAAGCAAAAGAGCGACCACTTTTAAGTCACCGCAAAGTGACCAATGATGATGATCGTAGTTTATACACTTCAAAAGCTGCTTAATGTTTTCATAAGTTTCTTTCATATGAACTGCGTGACCAACTGGAATTGACGGTAACACATTACCATTATTCAACAAAACAGCTTTAAGACTTGTCTTGGATGAATCAATGAAAAGCCTCCACTCTTCCGGTATGTAATTGATGTTGAGGGCTGCCATTAAACCAGAAATGTTGTGGCACGCAGAAAGGTCACCCTCTTTGAAAAAAGAATGTAATAAGCGGCTTCTGGCGGTTCCTATACACAGAAATTGTAACATCTTCTGCCAGGAGATTCCACTGTTGCAATCTGGAACCCAAAAGCTCCGCCTTGTTCTTCGGTAAATTCAGATCTCTTACAAGATCATTCAGTTCACCTTGGGTTAGTGGATGTAGTTTGCTCAAAATCTGTGTCACTTGAGGTTGATGGTTCAGGACCACCAATGTCCTCTTCATCAGTGGAAGCAGCTGAAAAGGATTCTGGCACTTTGGGAACTGGTAGGTCATCGCCATGTGGTACCGGAAGTATTGCAGAGGGGATGTTTGGATATTCCAGTCCATTTTTTCTTCTTTGATATGCCTTTCCCAATTGGAGGGACCATGCAAAAGTAACAGTTGTTGAGATGATCAGTGGGCTCTCTCCAAATCATTGGGACTGCAAAAGGCATAGCTTGCCTTTTGCCAGTCAACCACAGTTTAAGATGTGCTGCACATGTATTGCAGCATATGTGTGGCACCCAGCTCTTATCTTGATCTCCTATTCTGCAGCCAAAATACAAACTGTACGCCTTCTGGCATTTCTAACTACGATACTTTTGATAAGGACAAATGCACTAACTAATGGCAAAATTTTATCAGAGATAAGGTATTTATTCACAAAGGTGATGTAATCATAGGTAGGATTGCATCATCAACTTCTAGTAACATTTTTATTGGTCATTAGAAAAAATTATGCAATCGCCCACAACAGTTGCGTCATATATATATAAATTTACCGTAATTAAATAAACTAGTAAGAATGACAAGTGTACCACATATATTTTTCTACACAGGAGAGGCCACAGTGGAAGTGTCTGAAGGTAAAGGTATTAGTTCAGATTTATCTGTCAGCCAGCATGTATTGGTGTGTGCCCTGCATGAGCTGGGTTGCCTTGTACTCAGACTTGGTACGTCAGCCAGCCCATTGGTAGCAGAACCTGCCACAGGTTAGTTCTGAGTTTCAGAGTTTTTTGTGTGTGTGTGTGTGGCTTCCTCATGTTATGCTAAGGAAATTAATTCTCAATTTATAATTGCATTACTGCATTGTGTCCTTTACCATCCTTTGATTCATTTTCTCCTGTGCATCATGTATCCCAGGTCACTTTGATTTTGAGGTCATATACCTGTAATGCTGGTGGATCAGGGTTCATCCTCAAATCAGTTTATTCTTTGTACTTAATATATACCTTCACTGGTGCGGTTCTGAATCTCTTCTTTTCTCACAAGTTCTTTTTTTTTAATTGGCTGCTTTTCTCAGACATCTCATTTTGTAGTTAGTGGTTTTTCTTATTTGTTCTTGGGGAAAATGTCCAGTTCTGAAACTGACAGCACAGTGTTGGAATAAATATTGTATTTATTAATTCTTCATTTTAAGTAATTTTGATCTTTGCTTAAAAATTGGTGTGAGCTCATTGGTCCCTTTGGCCTCTTGAATTCTCATTTTAATCTGTGCAACCTTCCACTGCCAAGGTATTAAAACTGTTTCACCTACCAAGTGCAATAAGTCTTCATTCTCTTGGTATTCTGATTATTGTTAATATTTTGTTATTTCTGCGCTTCATGCCATGCATTATAGGCAGCTGGTAAGAAGAACATTTCTTTGTTCCTCAGTTTTTTTTACACTGTTTATACTTATTTATTGTTACAAAGTCACAAATGTGGAATTGATGACAAGAACCAGACAAGTGCCAGTGGAACAAGAGTTGAGAAGAAGACGCTGGCGATGGATAGGACACACATTGAGGAAACCTGTTGATAGCATTACAAGGCAGTCCTTGTTCTGCAATCCACAGGGAAAGAGAGGCAGAGGTAGACCAAAAACACATGGAGAAGAGAACTGGAAACAGAGGTGAAAATGATGAGGAAAACATGGAAAGAACTTGAGCGGATGGCACAGGACAGGAAGACTTGGCATGTGTTTGTTGAAGGCCTATGCTCCTTGGGGAGCTAAAGGGTATTGATTGATACTTATTTAAAAGTGATTTTGTTTGTATAAACATAACTTTACATCTGCATGTAAAAGAGGGATATATGTTTGATTTCAGTTAACAGTCTGCTGTGTTTGCATTTTTATTCTACTCAGACCCACATCATAATTCACGATGATTTATCTTTCAGGTATAGTAGAGCCTGTGGTCTCAGTTCTTATACATCCTTCTCATGCTGCCCGCCTGTCAGCTTCTTGGTGTTTGGCCAGTATAGCTGTGGCTCTGCCATCTCAGCTAACCCCACTGCTTGACCGCTGTGTGGAGAGAATGGACAAGTTGCGTTCATCACCGGAGGCTGTAGCTGGCTACAGTAGTGCCCTGGCTGCTTTGCTTGGAGGGGTATACCAGTGTCCGCTTGGAATTCCCTATTCAAAGGGAAAGGTGTGTAAACATTGTCGTTAAGTTCTCTTATGCATTTTGTTCCTTTGCATTGTTTCCATTAATTTTTTTTATTATTGATCTTTTTAAATTGATCTTTTATGTTGGTGTGGCGCTGTTACCCGTGTTATTTGTACAGTATGTTATTGGTGAATTTTTTTTTTTAATGTACGCCCGCTGTTACTCAAGGCGAAATCTCAGGTTAATATGTTTAACCTGAGACTGATTTTACGTGAGTATCCTATTTTCCCTGTACGCTGACAGGTGTCCTCTCGCCATTCAGGCAGATACTCGCCGTCTTCGGAGAGTACCCATTAGAGCTGGGTCGGCTCAGGAGCCATTAAGGTTATTCCATTCCCTGGTCGTCACACATTTAGTTCAAATGAGGCATAAAGAAAAGTCCTTGTACGTTTTAGCTTAACTGTCCTTCCTTGAGTGTTTTGTATCTGGCAGATATCTATTGCTAATGACGTAATGTGGAGAAATTTTGATTTTCTGTGCTGGGTAGTGAAACTGTCAGGGTCAGATCATTTTATTTTAAATTTTTCATAACCAGCATTAACGTGTTCTTTTTCTTCTTTTACATAGCAAATATTCAGTATAGCAGAAGAACTGCTGCGAACTGCGTCACAAAACAGTAGGCTTTCTCTGCAGAGAACTCAGTCAGGATGGCTGCTGCTTGGAGCTCTTATGACCTTAGGTAAAGACACTGGTTTAGCATGGTTTTAATTATCATGGTAGTCTGAGAGGTTTGGGAAATGGGAAGGTGGGAATTTATTTCAAGGTGGAATAGGATTATGGCAATGTACAAGATTTTTTCGAACACTAACCGCAATTCATTGGCCATTCATCCTCCTTAAGTGACATAGGTTAAAGGTAAAGGATCCTGTTACACGCCCATTGAGGCATATTGGGAATATGGTGTTAGGCTTATATTTTCTTGACTATCCGGCACACTAGGGATGATGTGGTCAGCATCACTCCGGCCGCCTTAACCTTCCCAGAGTTGCTTTGGTACCCAATTCATGAGGCTGGGTCGACCCCGGAGCCGTTTGCGGTCTAAAAAATCCCACCTCAACTGGGGATCGAACCATGGACCACCGAGCTAGGAAGCCAGTGCACTAACCACTGCGCTACCGCAGCTCCCAATGTGATGTGATGATCCTTTAAATGCCAGTAAAGCTGGAGAAACTGGAGCTCATGACTTCAACTCAGCTCATTTTGGAATGGCAGAAAAGCCACAGGAAAAGCCTAGATCTGCAGTGTAGATAATACCAAGGAGCCTTCAACTTGGTTTTGGCTGCAAAAGAGCGAGAAGCTCAGCAGTCCAAGTTAAACAGCAACAGCTGTGGTAAATCAGCCATCTTTCTCCCACACACTCATTCTGGTGCTGTTAAATCAGTTTTGCTGTGATGTGTAATTATCCATAGCTCTACTCTGATACATTATTATAAATACCGAATATGTTAATCTACAGGATGATTGAAAAGTCACATCTTAATTTGTAAATGTGTATATCGTCGCTTGTATCTGTTGGAAATACGTGAAACCTATGTCAGAACAACAAGCAATAGCTGCTGTTTAACTGATAATTTTTTATTTTTCTGGAAACAAAATAAAAATAGAATAAAATCTAAAATGGCCAATAAAAGGACATTACAATAGACAGTGAAAATTGCTGCCTGCTATGAAATCTTGTGTTGAACACGCTGGATATCAGTTTGAGCTGTAATGTTAGTGTGATATATTATGTTTAAAGAAACGGCATTCAATTCTCTATATCTTGACATTTGTTTCACATAAATTAGTTAGATAGCAGTGAAGAATTAACAGTTTAAAAACAGGAAGTGACTTTTCAATCACCCTGTATATACTGTGATACAGCTAATTGTCTTTCTATCACAGGTCCTTCAGTAATCAAGAATCACCTGCCGCGCATGCTGCTTCTCTGGAGGAATGCATTTCCTAGATCAGTGAGAGAGCTAGAATCAGAGAAAGTCAGAGGCGAAGCTTTTACCTGGCAGGTCACATTAGAAGGGAGAGCAGGAGCTTTAGGAGGTGGATAGATTCTTATCTTTTAAATAGATTAGAAATGTGTCCTAAGTTTAGTTGCAATTGATGCACTCTGTAATAACAAAGAGTATCAGTGATGTTTAGTTTAGTTTTGTTAAACATTACAGTTACATGATGTAGTCTTATTAACTTTGTGTCCCTGTTACCCAGAGACTTGCCTCATGTTAATTCCATAGCTGATGGTGATAGTATGTCATCATGATTTTAGTATTCGTCACTGCAGCAGGATAATCTTGTCAGTATATTTGTATTCTCACCTGCTCGTTGAGTTAAAGATCAGTATTTCAATATGAATCATTAACTTAATAAAGAAAATAAATGAGTTCTTCATGGAGGACAACTTACAGAGCCACCTGAAATAAGAACTGGAGTGCGACAGGGCTGCCTCTTGTCACCATTTCTCTTCTTTGTGGCTATACATTTTTAAAAATGAAAAGGCCAATTTCAGCCCAAGAGAAATGGAATTCAGTGATTAAACAGCTTGATGATCTAGATTTTGCAAATGACCAGACTCTTTTGTCCTATAACCACATTCAGATTTAGGATAGAATTAAATTACTTGATGAGAAGTCACAGTAAGTGGGTCTGAAAATACACAGGGAGAAGACAAGGATAATAAGATTAATGCTGGAAATGATAATATGATTGCTATTGAAGAAACACCAGTTGTAGAATCAGACGTATACCTTGGCAGCAATATATGTATTGCTATCAAAATAAGAATTCAAAAGGCTATTATAATGAACATGGGAAAATATGCTTTTGATATGATATAAACAAGTTGTTTTCTAGGAAAACAAACCAAGAAAACCACGTATGTTTTTTTAAAAAACATAAATCTCGCAGCAGTGATAAATACCTTTGTGCCCAGTAGTCTGTATTTTGTGCAACACATTTATGTCTTCTTATGAGTTTAAATGCATAATAGCAAAGACATTAACACATATCTTTTTAAAAATATTTTGTGTATTGAGAAAATGTGTGCACATGACTTTCCTTTAAAATTGAAATGCAGCTTTCAGTGTATATCACCATCTTTATTAACTCTTTATATCTGTGAGCTATTTTTAAAGCACGCATTCAAATTACCTAAAAGTAGTAAAAGAGATTGATATAACAGTTTCAGCAGTAAAAAAGAATAAACTATGGTTGCTAATAACAACTTGATGTGCTTTTTTCCCCCCTTCTCAGCAATGTACAGCTTTCTACTGAACTGTCGTGACCTCGTGACAGAGGATGTCATCCGACGAATGCTCGCTCCCCTCGAGTGTGCACTAGTTATGATGTCACAGTAAGAGATTACATTATTTTCTTCACTGTGTATTTTTTTTTTTAAACTTGTCACATCACATTACAGTGGACAGTATAGTGATAACAAAAGCACATATGAAGAATAAAGTAAATAAAAAATAGTATGTACTAAGAAAACAGATATAAGAAATCTCGTATATTAATATCAGTATTAAGGCAGCCTGATATAAAACTATAAATTTGAAAGCTTAATGACTAAAAGCATTGAACAGTATAGAAGAGAAAATAAACACTACATGTGACTGCTCAATAGCAGTGAATGAAAAATTGCGAAAATAAAGAAAGGGAAATTTCTTAAAAGTGTAGTATGCATGACAGAAGATAGCATAAACAGTATTGTAGAGAAAGTATATGAAGCAATAGACCGACTAAAAAAAAAACAACAAAAAAACGAGGTAATCAAAAGTACAGTAGATAAAAAGAGAATGCAAGGAATTAGATGTGCAAATAAAAAAACAACACAAAAAGATACACATAAGAAGGAATTTCGAAGAAATAGAAAAAGCTTGCACTAGGATCATTCAATTGTTAATTCACTCTCCCTTCGCATAGCACAAGATCACATCAGCTATGATGTATTTAAATCAAAGTTAATTTTAAAGATGTAGGATTTATGTAAACGGGGTCAAACGCTAAAGGGCATTCCACCTCCTGAGATTCATTGCCAGCTTGGTGTTAGGACTGAAGATAGTGTTACAGAAACTAGTTTGAGTTTTGGGCAGTGCCTTTGATAATACTCAGTAGGCATAAATATAAGCAGCTACTGGGGTGCTAAGGTATGTCTTTAACAGATGAAAATGTCTGGTGCCTTGAAGGCTTAATATGAAACAACAAATACATCAGATTTAATGCAAATGAATTCAATGTCTCACTGGAAACTGAGCACAGTATTATCCATGAGGGTCTGGAGGATGACAAAGTGTGCCCCACCTAAATACTGAAACAGCTCACACATAGTCACTTGAATGGGACTTAATTTATTACCATGAAGAAGGAGGGTAGTTCCTGCAGTACTTTGTTATGGGGGCTGAAATGTGGATTCATCATTGAACACCAAAGTTAAAGCATGCATCCATGACAGGAAACCCCGCATTGTTTCCTTCACCAAAGAAACTCAGTAAATCTTCTGTACAGAAGAAAAGATCATGACAACAGTTGCCTAGAACATAAAAGTAGGCTGATTGGGATGACAATATGAATGCTGAGTGGTGTTGTCACACTTTGGGTAGGTTGTAACTGAATATTCATCAAATACAACTTATTTAGCTGCGTCAGGGCATCATCTGCAACCTGCACTGGTGAATTATCATGGCACCCACATTAATTGGAGAAGGTTGCATCAAAAATAAGAGTGAAGTCATATTTGATCAGACATATATCAGTTGCATGGGCAGAGTTTGTTAAGTGAACTGTTCTGTTGCAATGGATGCAACAAATGAAGACCTGTTTAGTGATGAAGGGCCAGTAGTTCCAAACTCAGAAGTAGAGTAAGGGATAGAAATTATGAAAAAGGGAGAAGCTTTGAGCTTGGACAACATAGAAACAGAAATGAAAGAAACCTTAGTGAAATTTAGTGTAGATAAAATTATGGATCTACATATTAACATATGTACCCAAAATGACTGTACTGAGAACAAGAAACCCACAATCAAAATTCTTACCTACATAGGATTAATAGATATTTAATTGCTGAGTTTTCTTTGTTTCAGATTAGCTTCTGTGATCAAGATGTATGGATCTCAACTGAAGGCCAGTGCTGCTACCATACGACTGCGCTTATATGATGTGCTTTCACTGCTGCCTCCTGAATCCTTTGATGGTGAGGGCAGCTCACAATTGGTTTTTTGCTTTAAATTTTCAAGTATATGTAGGCCTATTGTGTTTTAAGGCATTTGTTATTGTCACCGTTCAGCTCCTCAAGAGGCATAGGCCTTCAACAAACTTATGCTAAGTCTTTGTGTCCCGTGCCATCAACTCAGGGTCTTTCCAAGTCTTCTGCATACCTGTCATATCTGTCTCCATTTCTCTTCTCAGTGTGTTCTTTGGTCTCCCTCTACCTCTTTAACTCGGGGTATTCCAGAACAATGGCTGCCTGGTAATGCTATCAGCAGGTTTACCCAATGTGTGTCCTATCCATAGCCAGAATCCTCTTCTCTTCTCTTGTTCCACTGGCACATGTCTGGTTCTTGTTATAAATTCCAATTTAGTGATCTTTGTCATGCCACTTCAATCCTTTTATTCTACGCAAGCATCAGCCATTTTAATTTCTTTCAGATTCTTTGGTGGGGAATCATCATGTCCCCAAAATAATTTTACAGGTGTGGGTAATAATAAAAGCAGATAATAATTGTCATCTGTACTACCTGTACCACTTTGACCTGGAGTATTGGAACTACCATTCTTACTTGATTAATTTGATCTTGTTTACTGTTTCACTCATTAGCTATGTTGATCAGTAGACGCTTCCTTAGCTGTGAATTTAGGTGTGCTATCTTTCGTCAAGAACAATAGCATATAGGTGTATAATCTGAAAGGGGACACCTGTTATTAAAAAAAACAAAAAAAACTTGTTCAACATAACTCACTTAACTAAAACTAAGGAAAAAAAGCAGCAGACTATATATCACTTAATAAAAGTCACTTGGTTCACTTTATTGTCAAGATGTTAAATAACTTTCTAAAAAATAAACACTCAGCTCTGTGATGTGCAGCAAACACCAGATACCATTCACACTGTGAGACACATGTGAAAACTTAAACTGGTCTTTGGGAACTAGTCACTCTGGGCTGGCTCACACAATGTAAATGTGTATTTTTCTAATCTTTTTGTTTAAATGTCACATTTACCCTTCAAGTCTGATACTTGAAATATTTTTTTTTAGTCTTAATTATTGCCGTCAGTATCAGAATCTGACGGTATTAATAAACAAAAGTTCTGCTGCTGACCATGTGTGATCACATGATTTAGTCACCATTTTTTTTTTACCAGCCCTTTGTGATGCTAGCTTACAAAAAATAAAAAAAAACCTGCAAAGCTTTTTCTTCTTCTTCTTGTGATCGCATCTTTGATGATTACACCGTCAGACGAGTTCTCATGATGAATTCGACTGTTGTTTGAAGTTCCTCTTTAGCTCCATATAGCTTTGAGTTTAGTGTTGAGTCATTGGGCCAGTATATCTTTCTTAACTGGTCATACAGAGGACAGTCCTGTAGAACATGCTCAGCAGTTTGTTCGTTTAATCCGCATGTGCACAGTGGTGAAGCAGACAATCGTAGCTTGTGCATGTGTTTATTCAGTTTGTTATGCCCTGTCCTGAGTCGAAAAATAGTTATCTGTCCCTGCCGGTCGAGAGTGTGATAGTCGTCTTTGGGTTGGTTCTGTTCTCTTCTGATAGTCTGGATAGCTCTCTTTTTCTCAAAGTATGTGACTTCATTATCTTCTTGTTCACATTCTCCTCCCTTTTTTGCAAGTTTATCTGCCTTTTCATTTCCGGGTACACCACAATGAGATGGTACGCACTGAAGTATGGTTCTCTTTTTGGCAGCTACCTTGTTTAGTTCATTTCTCAGATGCGGGAGTTTACCACCCTTGAGAGCTTGCAGGACAGACAGTGCATCTGTGAGGATGACTACCTGGTGGCAGTCAGAGTTGGTGTTATAAATCATATTTGCAGCTTGCTCTAGAGCTTGAACCTCAGCTATATAGTTGGAACAGAATTTACCAGTGGGAATGTGCCTAGTCTCATAGTGGTTGTCAGGATATGAGATAAAGATACCGGCACCTCCATTCCTAACAGCATTAGTTGCTGATCCATCTGTATAGGCATGTATCCATGATTGATCGGGATAGCTTTCTTGGATCATACTCAATGTAGCAGTTCGTTTTTGCAGATCATTATACTCACATCACTTGTGAGACCACTGACTGATGTATTAATTTGGAGGGCACTGCTGGCCTGCTCCCATGGTACAGGGTATAGGGTGGGCTTCAGTGGTGTTGTCTTCATGGATAGGTCTTCTTGATGCTGTCTTATAAGTCTTTTCCCCCGATGCACAAAGCTGCTACGCTTTAGACGTCCCAATGCCAGATCATCTAGTCTTGCCTTCATTGGGTGCATTGGCATACTGTTGTACTTTTCCATCTGGATCATGGTTTTTGTGTCTCTTCTATGGGACAATGTCTGTAATCCAGCAAACCTTCTGCATCTCTGTTATTGGTGTAGTTTTCATGGCTCCTGTAATGAGCCTGAGAGCTTGATTTTGCACCTTGTCCAAAGACTGCAGATGTGAGTTAGCAGCTGATGACCATGCTGCTGAGCTAAACTCTAAGTGTGGTCTTATTACTCCATTATAAATCTTCTTTAGATTTCGTTCATTTGCTCCCCAGTTGGTACCTGCTAATTTTCTGAGTATGCCTAGTCGTCTTCGGGCCTTTCCTTCTGCTTTTCAATATGCTTATTCCATGTAAGCCTTTGGTCAAATGTCACCCCAAGATAGGTGGGGTAGCTTTCTTCCTTGATCACGGTTGTCCCTAGGTGTATGTTAGCTGGTTTGTCCTTGGGGGCGAGAGAGAACAGTGTTGTGGAGGTTTTGTCTGTGTTTATTGTGATAAGCCATTTCTCTGCCCATGACACTAGCATGTCTGCTGCCCGCTGCATTCTATAATTTGCTGTGGTGACATTTTCATCAGCGCACCAGAGTACTAGGTCATCTGCATATAAGGCAGCTTTAACTCCTGCAGGGAGATCTTTCACCAGGTCATTGATGTAAACAAGGAAGAGTGTTGGGGAAATTACTCCTCCTTGAGGTACCCCTGATGGAGCAACACTTTTCTGCTCTGCAGACCGTCAAGAGTGACTCTAGTTCTCCTGTTATGCAAGTATGACTGGATCCATTTCATCATGTTGCCTTGGATTCCACTTCTCCTAAGTTTTGCAATGAGGCCATCTTTCCACACCTTGTCAAAGGCCTGCTTGAAGTCGACCCAGATCGTTAGGACCTTTTTCTTCTCCTGGAAGGCATCTTCTATTGCTTGAGACAAGTAAGTAACTTGGTCTTCTATACTGTAGCATTCTCTAAATCCAGCTTGTTCCGGCACCAGGATCTGCTCAGACTCTAAATACCATTTCAATCTGTGGTTGACTATTCGCTCCATAGTCTTCCCAACACAGCTTGTGAGACTGATTGGCCGGTAACTTGCAGCCTCGGTCTTACATTTCCCTTTCTTTAGTATGGGTATTGTGATGGCTTCTCTCCATACTTGGGGTACCGTTCCTTTCAACCAGCTGTGGTTGAATATCTCAAGCAGTTTTGTCTTTGCTGCTGAGCTCAGATTTACTAGCATTTCGTTGCTGATTTTGTCTGGGCCGGGTGACTTTTGAAACTTAAGCTTGGAAATAGCCTTCTGTAGTTCTCCTAGTGTGATGGGTTCCCTCATTGGGGCAGGAGTATCTGTCTGTCCCATGGTTGCCAGTATTTCTTTTCTTATCTCTCTCTGATGATCTATGTTAATGGGTAAGTTGCTTTCTGAACTGTATCTTCTAGCAAACAAGTCTGCAGCTTGTTTTCCTCTGAAAAGTTTGCCACCTTCATCCAATGTGATAGTCTGCCTAGGTGAGGAACGCTCTTCATTTAGAGACTTGACTAATCTCCAAAGTTTCCTGCCGTCTTTCTCAAGGTTCAGCGATGCCGTTTTAGTTCTCCAGCTTTTCCGTTTTTCTTCTAGCTTTGTTCTCTGAAACTTTGCTACAGCCTTTTTCCATTTGTTGTGAGTTTCAAGTGAAGGCTGAGACTCTGCGTCCTTTCTAGCCCTGTCCATATCTTCCTGACGTTCTTGGAGTGTGCTGGACCAGTATGGTATGTAGTTACGCCGGCATCCTTTGGGAATGGTTTCTTTTGCAGCTTGTAGTATGCATCTGTTGAAGTCTTTTACCACTTCATTAATGTCTCTGTTCTGTACCTTGAGGGTAGACAGCAGCGTGTTCACCTGATGCCTGAATAAACCCCAGTTGGCTTTTTTGTAGTTCCATCTTGTAATGGCTGGGCCTGTACTGAGAGTTGCACTCTGGACAGTAAGAAAGATTGGGCGATGGTCGCTTCCCCCTAGTTGGTCTCCTACTTCTCTACTAATAGATCCAGCTATATCTGGTGTGGAGAAGGCAAGATCTGGTGTTGAAGTTGTGTGCCATCCTCTGGAGTAGAAGGTAGGAGTATCTGTGGCATTATTGACTAGGATTAGGGAGTGATCATCTTGCCAAGTTTCAACCTCTTCACCTCTGTGATCCAGATGGTTATAGCCCCAGCTCTGGGAGTGGCTATTAAAGTCTCCAACTGCTATAAAGTTGGTGGCTGGTACCTGTATAGAGCTGAGACTCAGTGGTTTGTTGTTCGGACAGTAATAGTTCAGGAGTTCTATTTCCATCTTGTCTACCTTTATCTGCAACAGCTGATATTCTGCTCCATCCATGAAGGTTTTCCTTTCGTGTGCAGGAATGTTATTCCTTACAAGAGTAAGTACTCCTCCTTTTCGTCTATCTTTTCTGTCGGATCTGAAGCATTGATATCCCCTTATTTTAAAGGTTTGATCTGCTTTCAAGTGAGTCTCTTGGATACAGCAAACACTGACTTGCTTCTCATACAAGATGTTTTCCAGCTCTGTCTTTTTGCTGTATCCAGCCTGCTTGCTGTTCACTCCCTCTGCATTCCAGTGCATCATGACAAGTGGCACTCTGGGTTTCTCTTTTTCTGTTTTGTTTTGGTCAGTAGTTCTCCTCCGCCGTCTGCTGACTCCACAAGACGGTCTAGAGGGTCCTCCTGTAGCTGAGGGTGGGCTCTGTCGAGGCTCAGAGCCCGGCACTGCACCTGCCTGGTGGAGCTCCACAGGGCGAGCACCAGTACGAGATTTATTTGACGGTGTACTCTCCATAGAAAAAAAAAAAGCGAGTTGCGTGATACTGTGGTTTCCGGTGCGCCTTCTGGCCCAGTATCTATGACTTTAGCACCTGTTCAACGGGAGAGTGGGCTCATCCCTAATCTGTTTATGTTCCCAGTAGTAGACTATTCGCAAGCAGCCTGGGGGTGTCACTGCTCTGCGCGGACCTTGTTTACCGAGGCGGCGTCCGAGCTCGTATGGTGAAAATATGGTTGCGTTATCTTCAAAATAGCCCTGTCTTTCCCATGGCTTTTCTGCCATCCTGCAACTTTAAGTTAGGGAGTTCTGAGCTCCAGTCTCTTTCCCAGGCATTTTATCCTGGCCTGGCATGCATACAGAGGACCCCACTTCTGGTTCTAAGTTAGCAGTTGGGGATAGGTGGGGTATCACACTGTGCATTCCCCGTCATCTAGGGGGCTCTCCAACTATGCAGAGCTTGCACAATGCTGTGCTCTGGTTCTGGGCTCTCCCAAGGAATCCTCACGTCCTGCACAGAGCCACTTCCAGATACCCACCACCTGCCAACCCTCCATTGTAGAAATCTCCTGCATGCGGCCATCCAGTCAAGAGCCAGTATTAAGTCTGATGCCCAAGTGATCCCCCCAAGCTCAGTGTGCAATGCTGGGTTCTCATCATGCTGCAACACAGGGGGGATTGTGATGCTCAGCCATCTCTCTCAACTCTGCACCGATAAGTGACATCGGGGACTTAACTGTGCCTCAGTACTGGGAGGCCCTGTTTCCGGGTACACCACACACAGCCAATTGAGGCAACGGTCGCCGTGGGCGTGTCTTCAGTGGGGAAGTTGTGGAGTCTTCCTGTCCATGTTCTTGCACATCCTAACACTGCCCGCAAGACATCGGAGGTTTGGAGAGTGGCCTTCTCTGCTTTTTTGAGCCGGGGTGGGCTCCCCGGGCAAGTCTCGATGGGGATCGGGACGTGTCCACGCGCCAGCATCGGCCGCATCGCAAAGCTTTTATTTAATATTATACTTAATAGCGTACTCAAAAATAACTAAAGAGTTCTGTTCCCTTTAAGTGAAAACTGTATATTGCATCTCTATGCAGGGAGCAATTAAGAACTGTTTGATGAATCAACATACCTTTCCCGGCTGGGGAAAGATTACCATTAGCAAGATAACTTGGCATCCCCATCTAAGGGGTTATTATGTGGGGATGCGAATTCCAAAATGGGCTTGTGGGAGCATGTTTGTACATGTACAGAGTGAGTAGGTGGGTCTAGTTGTAGGACTTCCTTCTGAATTAAGTTTTATATGATACTTAAAAGCGGTAGATGCATTGCTACTAGGATCATGCATGTTACTGGAGTGATTTGACTCTTCAGTGTTCTTGTTTCTTGTCATAAATAAAGGCCTTTACCCTAGCTTGTTGAGGGAATTGGTGGCAGAATTCACCCTTACTGACAACCCTGCCAATACGACAACATCACAGCTGCGTTTTATGTGTCATGTTGATGACAGTGTTATTCTGGGTTCTTGGTTGCAGGAGACTGACCATAAGGCCATTGAGGATCAGGTTAGTGTGGTTGTTGCAGTAATTTAATTTCTGTTATTTTTTCACCTCGCTAGATTTGTCTTTTTTGGGGTTTGGCATTTTTTGTCACATAATTTTTCACTGATGAAAGATAATTAAGCTTGTATCTAGCTAAAATAAGCTAGATAAACATGTCTTTCTTAAACATATTAAATTTTAGTCCCTACATTAAGTTTGGATAGCAAGTAATAAAAGTGGTCAGTAAATGAGAGAAAAGAAAAAAAAAATATATACATCTTCCTTTCATGTGAAAAAATTTTCTAGCATGTGTTAGAAAAACCTAAACTTACCATTATCTTTCATCTTGACACACTTAGCAGCTATTGTACAGTTGAAGTAGCTAGATGAATATATCATCTTTCGACACAGTATAAGTAAACATCAGTGTAAATGTTGTGTTGTCTGGCAGCACATGTAACTTATATTGAATCTCTTTCGTAGATCAGCATTTGTACTGTATCCTGCAGTGAATGACCATGTTATAATTTCTTGCACATAACACACAGTCCCTGGTATTTTTTTCTCCTATTTGAAAATAAGAAGCACATGTGCATAATCTATTACTCAACTACTAAATGCTGACCAGTTTGCTCAAAATTAGCTCAAAATCCTGTCCGCTAAGAAAATGTGAAGGTTATATTATATGTTTCCATATGCCACAGGGAAATATATAATATTTCCTGCATGTCTTTCCATGTGCGTCAAGGTTTTGCAGTCGTATTATGTGACTGTTGTATTTTACTTGTTATTTTGTCTCATTTCCATGCCAGACCTTAAGTCACTTGTGTTTTTGTCACTTGTTTTTTATTGTTAATTAAATATGGAGCAATTTTAAATATTAATTCTTTGGAACATTTAAAATCTCCTGTTATGACCGGCATTAAAATTCTCAGCATAATTGTTGAGCAAGGAAAGTACACAGGTTGCTGAGTTTTTGTTAGCCAAATTACCATAGCTAAAGGTATCTAATCTCAGCAATATAGTTGTACTGTTCAAAGTTCAAGATCCCCTTTTTATTTGAAAACAGAGAGAATATGTAAACTTCAATACTTGATTTCTGTATCTGTTATACCAACAATGTAGATGGAGCCAAATCGTAAGGTGGATAAGGAGCTAGTAAGTACATCCACCAGCACCATTTGAATCTAATATTCCTGCATCATCAGTGCATTTTAATGTTTTGTTTTTTTCTTTTCTCCTTTTTAAAAAAAAAAAATTTAGTTGCTTATTTGATAATAGACAGGCATTAGAATATCAGTTAGCATAGAGTTATATATTAGGGAGGAAAAAAAAACAAATTTTCACCAAAATTTTAGAAATTTTGTATACATGAATAATGTTCATTTAGGCTTTCGATCTTCCTTAATGTAAGAGCTAGTGGCACATTCACTGGACAGTTGGAGCAATTGCAAACAAGCATGCATAGATGAACAGCACATTTTTTGAGTGAAACAGTGTTGAAGTTGTAGTTTAAAATTTGAATGCTGAGAATGCATGAACTGTTAGCGATGATTTCACCAACTTTAGATGTGATCCTAACAAAAGCTTAAGAAAACAGTGCCATTTAAAATGAAATTTCCACTATTGAGATGGCATTCCATCTTCTCAAAACAAAATCTGAAAATAGAAGGCAGTCCACAGCTTGGAGAAATGGATACATAATTTAAACTTTCCATAACAGGTACTTGACTCTCTGCACTAATAAGTAATAATAATAACATTGCTTATAATACTATTCAAGAAACACATGCAAAATAGAAATAAATAAATATTTGTTAAGTATAAACATCATTTCAGAAATATCCCATATTTAATAAACAAAAAAACTAAGAACTAGAAACCAAAAGAACAATTCACACAAAAATAAAAAATTAGGACCATTCATCTTAATACTAAATAAGAAAGCAAGAGAAAAAAAATATGTTTAAAAAATTCACACGTGAGCAAAATGAGTATAATGTGAAATAGTCAAGAAATTAAAAAAAACAGCAAATTCTGCTGTAAATTCCATTTCTTTTAATCACCACGTACAGTCAACTACATTCTGACATAAATAAAACACAATATGGAAAATAAAGTTACGCTGAGTAACTAAATTATAACTGAAAATTAGGTTGAAACAGGATAGGCTCTGCTGAGATGGTGGATAAGCAGAAGCAAATGAAGCTGTTTGGTTTTGTTCTGTTCTCCTCCCATTTCTTTTAAACGTTTAATGTTAAAGAAAAACGATGATAATAATTGTCACCTGAAAACTATAGTTATGGTGTCGTGCAACCTGTGAAAGCTAATAAGTTAATTACATATTCTGATGCCTGTATATATATATATACCCTGTGTGTTTTAATTATTTTATTTATTAATTTTTTAAAATAGTAAAGTTAAAAAAAAAAAAAAAAGTATAGAATGTTATACCAAATTCTAGTCTTAGTTACCTCCTCTACATTATGAAAGTCGGTGTGCATGACCCTGCCTGACCTCAAGCCCAGTATTTGTCTAATGAGAATGCTTATATTTTTTCAAAATATGTCATTGACACAGTAAGTTGTTGGCCTCATTTTGCACATCTGCTGAGTATTATCTTTGTGACTTAATTAATAATTGATGATTTTGTTCTAGTCTGTATTGGTCTGTAACAGTCTTTAAGGCTCACTTTTAAAAGAATATTTTATACCAGCCTTTCTCAATTTTTTTTAATCCTGGAGGAACCCGTGAAATAATTTGCAGGTCTTAGGGAACCCCTGCATAAAAATGATTATATCTACAGCTCACATTATGTTAGCATCATCAGTAGTTGAAGAAAAAATCCAATAATAATTTTATCTAATGCTATTTACAACATGAAAATTTATTGACAATGTTGTATAGTAAAGCTACTAAAAACCATTGGCCAAATCAGTATGAATAAAAATAAAGCCTAAGCCACAGTTTTATACAAGATTGTGGAAAAAAAAAAAAAAATCTGTTTATTTATTTATTTTTTTTTCAATCATGATCTCTCCCAGAACCCCTAGCAACCTCTCATGGAACCCTATTCAAGAAACCCTGTTTTATATTATCAAACATTATTTTTAATGTTTTATTGGTATCAGTCGTAATTACTGGAATGAGATAGATGGAGAAAGGATGTTTGGACTGTTAATGAAGGTGAAAGTTTTAAAAAATATTTGTATTAATAGTAAACTGTTGTTTACCTCAGTCCTAGATTTACTTTTGATTTTGATTGTATCACCATGTATGATTTCCCACATTGTGGTTATAATGATATTTTCATTGACTATACGTGCACAGCTCTTCACTTGCATCATCGACAAGTCGCACTGAACATGATTATTTTGCTTGCAGCCATAGCCTGCATCAGCTGTGTTTGAATGTTTCAGGAATGTCATGAACTGTGCATAAACTTTGTATATTTACCTGGCACTTTTAAAATGTACGTTCAACTGACATGGCTTAATAATTTGTAGATGGCCTTAATCCATGATTAATAAACAATTAGTTATCACTAAGTAGAATACCCATATGCTGTATGTAATCTTATAATTAAGATGTAACATTGGTTAGTTTTGTACATGGAAATGAGACTGCTAATTGTGGTGTGATGTTGTGAACTTTAAGACTCCATTTGTCACAGCATGGCTTGTCTGATGAGTCAGTTCTGGCTACTAAAAATGTGCAGCCCTGTAAATATTTTAACTCTTTATCCCAGTTGAGGTTTTCCCACTACACTGGAGCAATTTTTTTTTTGTCAGAAAAAAGTGCCACACCATCTTCAAATAAAAGGTATATAAAATTAAAGAACCGTGAAAGGGATTTGATTAATTATTCTTTTTTAATGGGGAAAATTAATGTACTTTTACGTATTATTAGAAAAAAAAACAAAGGGAACAACACACGGGTGATCTGCAGAGATTCTTTCATGTGGCTGCCCACATGCCAGGTGGCAAATTTTATAAAATTAGCTGATCAGAGTTTATTCAAATAAAAATTGATCAAATATTAAATGTATATTTATTGCAAATCATACACAAAATGAAAGAAAAAATCCTTTGTATAGCATTTAACCCATAACTACTCTGAATGTTGCAAAAAATAACCTAATGTTATTAAAGCAAAATTAGCAATATGGAAAGACTATTTAATAGTTAGTATTTCAGAATATCAGATCAACCGAACTCTCATTAATCAAGTCTTATGAAGATAAAGAGTTAAAATAGCATGGACCTTGGAATGCTGACAAAAACTGTGTGCTAATGATTCATGTTTCTTAAGCAGTTCAAATCATAGAAGAAATTATTTGAAAATGTACATTCTTTGATGGTGAGTTGCAACATCCAGACTTGCATGCTACAGAAGAAATAAAAACGACAGCAGCATCTGTGATTCATTTCAGTACGGGCATGAAAATTATCTTTGTGTCACCTTAAAACTTAGCACAAACAAGTTCCAGTAAGTTACCATATATACTCAAGTATAAGCCAAGAAATTTTTTCTAATTTTTGCCCTAAAAAATCCGACCCCGACTTATAGTTGAGTCAAAACAAATAAAGATTCATGAAACTGGTGAGTGTTGTCCCCCCCGCTGTTCCTGCCACATACTGGTATCCTTCAGATATAAACTTGCTGCATCATTAAATGTTTTTAACAAAATATCCTAAGTAATACATTAAATAATGAGTTGAAATGAAGAACATTGGAACGTGTTCATCGATGTCACCCTTGTAAGTTGCCAACATGCCAGTGCAGTGCAGAAATTCGTAATCGATGAAAATCTTGTTGAGACTAGCATTAAATAAAAGAATCTTTGCAAGGGGGGAAATTAAACACTATGGAACATGTATCATCTTTAGCCCAAATGTCTATTTTTAGGGATTCGAAGAAAAATAAGATTTCGATTACGGATTTATAATAGGTAAGTTGGAAGTTTATTGTTTATTATTTTTATCGTATGATGTTATCTTGAGGTTTTAAAAAAAAATTGGATTTATTGTGTATCAAAAAGGTGGGGAAAAACGATAGGGTTAGGGTTAATGTTAGCCAGTAACTTTGTGTATATGCGTTCTAACCATTGACGATGAAACCGCAAAACATGCAACACAGTGTAATAAGCCTATGTGTAGAATACAAAGGTAGTTGCAGCGAAATTGATTCTGTTAGGTGGGTGAAATAATCGTCTGTTATTTTATATTAGTCCGACATGAGTGTATTTTGCATGACATTATTTGTGTATATGCTGGAAACGGGGGTAGGTATGGTTGGGGTTAGCGTTTTGTAATGTGTTTCTTGATCTACATAGGGATAGGCGTCAACAGATGAAATCGTGAAATAGAGCTACATGAGGCATTTTGGTTAAATTAGTGTGTTGCACGTTATTATTTGTGATGGAATAATGTGTATGTATTCGTATCGCAGGAACACGGGTAATCGTTGATGTTTACGGTTAAATAGTAATTGCAGCAGGAGTCATTATGGCATGCTTTGCGCATTTGTATGTGCAAAACATCAGAGCTTACGGTCATCTGCTTACTGTAACACTGTAAGGGAAGTGATGATTGCAGACGAAAAATATATTAGTGCGAAAAATCTAGCTCGGTTAGTTATCGATTTGGTGGCTAATTAAGTTAGCCGTGTCATTAGGGGTTAGGATTGGAGTTGGGTTTAGATTTAGAAATGCTAAACCTAACATAAACTCTAATGCTAACTGTAACTGTGCAGCCACTTAATTGGCCACCGGATCGATAGAAGTTCGGGCAAAATGGCAGTTTTCAATTTCAACCTTTGCAAGATATGTCAAAAACTAAATAGCAGGGAGAAGGAACACTTTGTGGTTTCCAGCTCTTGAAGAAGAACTAAATGAATGGGTTTTTAACTCAGCGGCAAAATTGTTCGGTACTTGAGGATCAATATGAATTTGCACCCTTTAATTGAAAAGGAGTGAAAAATATCACAACATGCCAGAAATATCAAAATTTCTTGCATCTGCAGGCTGGTGTGCCATTTTATTAGCCCATTTTCGCTGTCTCTTTGCCAACACTCAAAAATTGACAGAAATTACCAGCAGCTTTGGAGGAAAACAATTGTAGCTTTTCATAAATTCATCATTGAAGCATCACTTTTTTGTACTTTGACTTATAATCAGGTCATTCATTTTGGATGCTTTTTAGGTCTAAAAGTCTGGGGGTCGACTTATGATTGGATTGATTTACACTTGAGTATGTACGGAAAGCAGACTTTATCAACCATGTTGAGAATTGTTTCAGACATAAGCACCTGTATTCTTACACCCAGCCATATCCCTGTTAGTGATATGCTTTGTGCTTTTCCTTAAACCTACAAATATCATTTAATTATTACAGTACCTCTCACCTCACCCTCTTCTTGCTGTTTTATTGTGTTTTGTAGGAATATGTATGTGTGTATCTGTGTATGCGCAAACACACACTATACAAACACACATGTATGTTAAATATTTATTGCCTAGAATGTTCAGACTCCGTAACAATTTATTTATTTTCAGTGCAGATGAGTAATAATCTCAGTAATCTCATTGAAGAGAATAACAAGATTGTTAGCATTTGTGTGTTTAAATTCTTTAATGAGACATAGCAATGTTGGAAAAAATTAACAGCAGAAAAAAAACCGAAAAAAAAAACCGACACACGTAGGTGCCTAATTGTTTGATATTTTATTAACAACGTGCATACTGAATGTTTATCAACAGCTGCAACCTAACAGTGCTTCAGGTTCAGGGACTTTGGAGCATGATAGCCAGTCCCTGTTTATCAGATGCCCACCAGTAAGTTCATGTTATTAGTTTTTTTACTGATCAGTCTGGATTTGCATAGCTGACATTCCTTACCAGCATATCGATAGACAGTAAAATATGTTGATTATCCGAACATCAATTATTCGAACAGTCAATTATCAGAATCACCGCCAGCAGGGAGAAAAAAATTACAGTATCTACTTTTAGTGCATTAATTGTCATGCTAAAGTATTACTCCTATCTCTTAATGCATTCTTTTCCAATTATTTATTGGAAGATATGTGCAGTATTGCATAGAAAAAGTCTTAATTTGTCATTACAGGAGTTAAAAATCAAACTTTGGCTTTAGCTACTGTGTATTCTCATGTATGTTTGATTATCCTAACTATCTGATTAACCAAACCAACCTTGGTCCCAGTTCGGATAATCGACGCTTTATTGTAATTAGTTTTCATTAACCAAACCTGACTGCCATCAATGGTACCTATACCTTGTAGCGGTATGGCAGCTTGCATACCCTGACAATCCCCAGAGCTATGCCAGTGGGAGTTTTACTCCTGGTAGGTTCAACCAAGCTGGACTGGTCTGTGTGGGTAGGGGTCAGACAAAAGCTGGTACCCTGGTCCTCCAGGTTGGGGGTTTGATGCGTGATGCCATATGATGATGGATGGTATCCGCATGTCTGGTTTTGTGTGGTGTGCAGATGTGTTCAGTCAAAACAATGTTCATACAAAAATAACAGGGCAATCCACATAGGACGTCAGTAAACTCACGACGTATAAAGTCAATGATTCTTGTAACAGCCGTTGACGTTTTTCTTCATTATTTATTGTGGACGCCACAGTGACAAAATGGTTACACGAATATGAAGGCACATCAAACAGTCATTATCACAGCAACATTCAATACAGCAATAGACGGTAGACAGCATTACAATGATGAGTCAGATGCATGTTATATTTCATAGTGCTGTAAATGTAGTCAGGTGGAAAACTCCATCCTTTTCTATAACAGCCAGGAGATAACCAGATGTATGAGATCAGTTCACTCTCCTTAGTCTGACTTCAGCAAGACCGACACGTCTGCCGAAGTATAAATAATGTCCTCAAAAATATCCTCTAGATAATAAAGGTTTTCCAAACCTAGTTCATTTAACAAAGTAGCAAGTAATGGTCCTTGGTACATGCATCAACCGATGCAGTACAATGCAGCGACATGTGAGCTGGGAAAAAACATCTCGTGACGACGACTTTCGAAGACAGGCTATGAATCGAAATCGCTCACGACCCAAAATCGATAGAGTTAATGAAAAAAGTCAATTTACCTTGCTTTCAAGAAATACAGAAATATCACGCCTCCCGGCATGTGCAAATACACTAGAGGTATTGTCCCGAATAAACGAAATATCCATAAGAGGACTACACATCCCTGACAGAACAAAAAATAGTGGAGATCCCCTCTTCAACGAGGCATCTCTTTCGCCATTCCAAATCGCTCACTCCACTAGTGGTGGGCGGAAACCGATCGACCAAAAAGCAAGACAAGTCATGCGCAGTCCAGCGCAAAATACCACAGCTCAAAACTTAACTGCATTCGATACCAACGCGAGAAGACAAATGCTTACCGAGAAAAGTGACTATAAATTTCAAGCAGTTGTTGCCCTTGCGTTATAAAATAGATATTGTAAAAAACGATGTTGCGAGAATTTATCACGCAACAGGGTTTTAGCATAGGGCTGACACCCCTGTCTATGTAAAAAAAATCGCACGTTACGGAAACAACAATAAATGGTCAAAACTTTGGCGGGATGAATTCGGAGTCTATGGCAACAACTGCGGTGGTGAAAGCCGAAAGGAAGCCACTGACATGAAAACGGATGTCCTGACCGCAAAACAGGATACAAGAATAGGTTTTTGGAATGTCAGGACAATGTACGAGACAGGTAAACTAAGACAGGTCACGGCAGAAATGAGAAACTATAGGTTACACATTCTAGGGATAAGCGAGAGCAGATGGACAGGGGCAGGAAAAGTTAAAACAGCAACAGGAGAAACAGTACTTTACTCTGGAAGAGAGGATGGACAGCACAATGAAGGCGTAGCCATTATTCTACAGAAAGGAATAGAAAGGACATTACTGGAATGGAAAACCATCAACAACAGACTGATAAGATTAAGATTGAGAGGGAGATTCACCAACACTACAATAATACAATGCTACGCACCAACGAATGATAGCGATGAGGAGGTCAAGGATGAATTCTATCAACAACTGCAGAAAGAAATGGAAGACACACCTAGATATGATCTTGTTATAGTTCCTCAATGCGAAAGTTGGTACACACAATACATATAATGAAAGAACAATGGGGAAATGGGCAGCGGACAGAAACAAGATGAAAATGGGGATAAACATAAGTTTCTGTAGCATTAACAACCTGGTCATTGTGGGAAGTGATCACCATTTAGTAGTTGCAAAGCTGAAAGTGAAACTAAGAAGGGCTGGACCAATTGTAACTACACAGAAAAGGTTTGACATCAGCAAATTGAAGGACTCCCTTACCAGAAAAGCTTTTGCGGCCGACATAAAGAAACTATATCAATTTGCCAAAAGTCAGGAAAAGACATTGACTGATGATATAGACCAGAATTTCAACACCATTTCAACAATATACAAAGAAAGCAGCAAATCATGCTTGGGATTCCAGGAAAGGAAGAAGCAAGACTGGATAACACCAGAAACATTAAACACCATAACGATGAGAAAGGAAATGAAAAGAAAGAAAACAGAAGCGAAGTCCCCCAGGTTAAAGCAACTATATAGCGAACAGTACGGTCAGCTGGACAAGGAAGTTAAACGCCAAACCCGAGCCAACAAAAGGAATTTCCTAGACGATCTTGCAAGACAGGCAGAGGAGGCAGCACTGAGAAATGAACAAAGCACAGTATACAAAATAACTAAATTCATCAGCGGAAAACGAGGTGCAAACAATATTACATTAGTAAGAGATAAGCAAGGTAATCTCATCACGACAGCAGAGGGACAGGAAACAAGATGGGCAGAGCACTTCAGAGAAATTCTGAACAAGGAACCACCAGAGACACAACTGAGTGTTCCTGAGGCTGAAAACGATCTAGATGTGAATAGAGACATTCCACGAAAAGAAGAAATCATCACAGCAATCAAAGGGTTAAAGAACGGCAAAGCTCCGGGCCATGATAACTTAAATGCAGAGCTATTTAAGACAGACCCTGAGCTAGCAGCAGAACTATTAGAACCACTATTTGCACAAGTCTGGAAAACGGGGACAACACCATCAGAGTGGAACAAAGGAATAATTGTCAAGTTGCCCAAGAAGGGAGATCTTGCAGACTGCAATAATTGGAGAGGAATCACTCTTCTCTCAGTCCCCAGCAAAATACTAGGCAGGATAATTATACAGAGAATTTCAAAGGCAGTGGACCGCAGGCTGGGGAGGGAGCGGGCAGGGTTTTGAGAGAATAGAGGATGTGTGGATCATGTATTCACTCTCGGGAACATTGTGGAGCGGTGCTCAGAGTGGCGGGGACAGCTTTGCATTGATTTTGTTGATTTTGAGAAGGCTTTTGACAGCATGCGTGGGGACAGTTTGTGGAGGGTGCTGAGGGCTTGTGGAGTTCCGGGCTGCGTGGTGTCAATCGTGGAGGGCCTCTGTGCCGGCTTTGCGTGTGGTGTTGGGCGGGGCGGCCTGGCCTTTGGGGTGGGGACAGGGGTGCGACAGGGATGCCCCTTGTCGGCCACTCTATTTTTGACGGTCGTGGACTGGGTGGTGCGCCGGACAACAGAGGGCAGTCCAAGAGGAGTGGGATGGACGGCATTTTCTACACTGGGGGATTTGGAGTGTGCAGATGGCGTTGCGCTACTGGCACATTCGCATCAGTACGTCCAGGAGGGGACGGATGGACTTGGCGGGTTTGGCCAGCGGATGGGCTTGGGCGTCAGTTTGGAGGGGTCTGGGGTCGTGGCGCTCGGTGTGGGCAGCCCTGGGCCCATGTTGGTAGGGAGTCGGCAATTGGTGCAGACGGATGCCTTCACATGCCTGGGGGGCGTGGTGGCACCAGACGGCGGGGCGGGCAGGAACATCGGCATTAGAGTGGGTAGGGCGGGAGCGGCCTTCTTTGGCCTGGGCAACATCTGGGGGTCCTCCCGGTACAGCACGGGCGCAGAGTTAGGATTGTGTCAGAGCTGTGTGCTTCTCTGTGGTGCGGGGTGCTGGAGAGTTGCAGAGAGGGAGGTGTCGAGGTTGTCCTCCTTTCACACGGCATGCCTGGGAGGAGTTCACCGAGTCTTTTGGCCAGGTGCCATCAATGGCCAAGATCTGCTTGCTCGTGGCGGGCGGGAGGACATGCGCGCCGTCGTGGCTGGCAGACGCTGGAGCTGGGCTGGTCATGTCCTCAGGGGAGACCCCGGTGCCATCACGAGAGCAGCTGTGCTTTGGACCCCTGAAGGAAAACGAAATAGAGGCCGACCAGGGGCAACCTGGCAGAGGACTGTGGAGGCTGGGATGCAGGGAGTGGGCCAGAGTTGGGGCACTGCGCGGGGGGTGGCCGCCGACCGAGCGGAGTGGAATCAATTTGTTGTTGCCCTACAAGACGCCACTAGGCGTGATGGCCACTGACTGCTTTGACGGTCGGCGGCTAAGGAACGAAGAAGAAAGAAGAACCAAACCTGAGTAAATTATTTAGGTTATTTTTTTTTTTTTAAATTTGTTTATACTAGCTTCTTCTTTTTCTACTTCTTCTTTGTTCACTCTCAGACGTCTGCTTGAATATTTTTCAAAGAAAGCAGTAGTTTATACTAGCAAGTCAATAGCTGTTTGTTTCTACTACACAACTGAATCTATATTAACAGATGTTTCCCCATAGTTAATTTGACACATGGTTTAAATAAAGGAAACAGATGCATTTTATTGATGGACATAGAATAAACAGCTGAACAGTGGACTGAATCCTGAGGAAATATAATACAGTGAAAAAAATAAAACAACAAATGGGTCCTGGATCTGTCAGTTATATTAGGGCGCATGTCCAAATATAAAATATCTTGTGGTCTGGTAAATACCACAAGAAATGCTGAAGGTGTATTTCAGGGGGTTCTTAGATTTTCAACTAGAAAATACATGACTAGGTGGATTGACCTGTAAGTTGAAATCACAGTAAGATGTTTAGAGCGTTGTATACTGTCGAGCCAGAGCTGGGGCACAGTGCGAAGGATGGCTGTCAACCGAGCAATGCGGTGACAGTTTGTTGCTGCCCTACAAGATGCCGCTACAGGTTGGTAACCCAGAATCCGAAATGCTCAGGGACGGCCATTTTTTGGTTTTCCGATTTTTTAGGATTTCTCCCAAAGTAGCCCAAAAAACGGTTAATGTAGCCCGAAAATCGCCCAAAGTAGCCAAATTTCGCCCCAACTTAAATTATGTACAGCTGTAGTAGAATTTCTTTTTCAGAAAAATATTTTTTTTAAACTTTAAAAATAGCTCTAATCGTCATCTTCAGCTTGGAGTCAGACGTCTGTTGATGAAGGATCGCTTTCAATGTTCAGTTCTTCATGGTATATTTTAGCTTGTTTCATAACCAACCAACCAGTCAGCGGCATTCGTTCACTTCGCCATTGTCGAATCCATTCCCTCAGCACATGGTCAAGATCTTCATTTTTTCCTCTATGCCAAGTTTTCCGATCTGACATTAGTTTTTAGTCATCACTGTCCCTGTAAAACTTCAGCAGCTTGTCTTTCTGTTTCTTTATGTCATATACTGTGGTAGTTCCTACACCATATTCTTCTGTAAGACGACACACAGAGACACCACGATCAAGCTTCTGCAATAACTCTACTTTCTGCGCTATCATCGATAACGACACATGCTTCCTTTTCTTATTCCCACTGTTATCCACAGGAGTATATGCAGCTCTTTTCAACATTTTCCCAATGAAATTAATTTCTAAATCACAAAATTAGCGCACGCATGTCCAACTCAAAATTGCAAATAAGCTCAGAAATATCCACACATGTGGCTGGTAGCAGTGCCGGAACACAAGTGGCCACGCTATGTTTGAACATTTGTATCACGCAGTAGCGATTACGTCAGCATTTACCGTACTGAAGCCTGCGTGTCATGGGCTGGTACCATGATAAACTAAACATAATGCTTGGTCAGTTCCTCGCATAGCTATAAATATGTCAACACGTGGCTGGAAGGAGTGATGAGAGACAACTAATCACACTTTAAAATTTCGTTTCACGCAGTAGCGCTTTCGTCAGCCTATACAGCACTTTGCGCGTCACGGCTAGAAACTTGATAAACTGAAAAAAAATTTTTTTTTTCTTTTGGAAACCAAAAGTCGCTAAATTAGCCCAAAAATTGGCCAAAGGAAACTTCCGATTTTCGGAATATTTCGCTTTACAGATGTTCGGATTCTGGGTTACGCACCTGTAGACATGATGGTCACTGATTGCTTTGTCAGTCAGCGGCCAAGGACCAAAGAAGAAGAAGATACTGTCAAGGATGCCTCCAGTAGTGTTTGTATTATGTATGTTACATTGTGTTTCCCTTTATGCTCAGCAAATATACACTGTTCATTAGTAGTACAAGTAGTAGAGAACAAATTAACAACACATACCTGCAGATACTTGGTGAATTAATCTCTTTGGCAGCCATGATCACCAACATCTAATGCTGACAAAAGCAACTGACAAACTGACTATTGTCTTCAGGTCATTTCATTACTTCAGTATCATAATGTGTTTAAGGCTAATTATGTTTATACATCATAAATCACCACGTCACTTTATGTGATTATTTAGCATTTCCATTTAATAACCTTCATATGTGTCTCATGCATTCTCTGTGACTGTTTTGTGCATTCAGAATGAGCCTATACCTGGACCATTACCCTTGGGTGTTGCAGTGATTGACAGCTCTGTGAAGTTATATGGAGTAATATTTCCTCATGTCGCACACAAGCATCGTTATCAAATGCTGCAACATTTTAATGAGTGCATACGTCAGGCCAAAGGCCCACGTCAACAAGCTGTGCAGATGAATGTTTTTACAGCAGTACTTTGTGCTCTGAAGGTCAGGGTGGCTGAATTATTTTTTCTTTTGAATGACCAACAGTAATTTGCTAGTCATGTGGTGTCAGCGCCTAAGCATAGCATAGTAATTTTGTTAAAAAACTTTCTAATGTTATTTTGAATTTGTGTTAAAAAAAATTTTTTTAAAGTAAAATGAAGAAGCTGATGTATTACAAATGATGAAGTTTAAGAACTAAAGTATTATAAGCACCAAAAACGCAGCAACAGTGATAAATGCAGTCAGCAACCCATAGCTTGACTGCTTGCGTCAGGGTCAGCAAACTAGAGCTGACCAAGACTCTATTCCACCTCCAAGTGGTGGTCCTGGAAACAGGCTGCATCGCTGCAGTCTGGCTGAGAGAGTACAGATCGAAGAGGGAAGGCTAACCCGGTCCCAAAAAATGCTGTGCTGAAGTCGGATGTGTCGGCCGAAATGCGCAAATATCGCAGCTTCGCTGTAAAAAGACACAACGCAACCATCATCATTTTCAGGACGAACGAGGAAGAATACATTATGAAGTTTAAGCAAATTTAAGATGCAAACAAGTTACAAATGAACTTTAACAAAACACCTGCGTTGTGGTATGCCAGTCGATGTTATGGGCTAGTGTTACGTGTATGATATTCAAGTGCTTGTGTCTTCAGGTTCTCAAAATGGTGATAAATCTCCATAGATTAATGTATAACTGTTTGGGATCATGAGCGGGAGCTGATACAAATGTTTTTAACCATAAATGTTTTTCAGAGAAGCTGTAAATAATTGTTTGCTCTAATCTTTGTGATCGGCAGAGTCTGGCAGAATTGAAAGCCAGCCTTGGTCCCGATGATGTGAAAAAAGCAGCCTTTTCATTGATCATGGTAATTTATTTTGTCCACATAAATTGTCTATGATAGTATGGTCCTGTGCTGTTACTGAAACAGAAAATCAATCCTTAATACAGTCAGGCCTTGATTAAATGAAGTGATGCAGAGTTGGAGGTCATGGGTAACCTACAGTCATGATTAAAAGATCAGTCAGAACACGAGATAAATGTACTGTGCATTTATTAAAAGTACAGTGTTTTTTTTAGTGAACACATTTACCATCCTGCAGAAATCCATAAAAGTAAGACTTCTGCAGTTATTAATGCATAAAAAATATTTTTTAATGCACTAAAAACCCAAAAATAATTTCTGAAGGAGTTTATAGCTTGCAGTAAAAAAATATAACATCAAATTGACATCAATTTTGAAGATGCTTTCATTGTGTCTTTGAAGCGTTTCTTTTGTCCCCCTACTGTTCGCTTACCCATGGAGAGTTTGCTGTACATCAACTGCTTTGGGAGGCGTTTTTTGGGCATGCGAACAACATGTCCAGCCCATCTAATTTGGGCCCTCTGCGGCAATGTGTAGATGCTTGAGATATGTGCTCTGTTGAGGACCTCAGAATTAGATACTCTTATTTTATCCATGTGTCTAATGAAGTATAAAGCAAAAGTTAATTTCATGCAGAATCAGCGCCCCACACTTTTTGTCAATTTGATGTTACATTTTTTTACTGCAAGCTATAAACTCTATAGACACTTGTTTGAGTACTGCCCTGTTTTACGCATAGAAAATAATAAAACACACCACGTACTCTTGAATTTTTAATTAACTTGATTATGGCCCCTGATTTGTTTACATTTCTTTACGAAAACTTTAATTACTCATAATGTCATAATTACAATATTAAATTATTAAATAATTGACTGGTTAGTGTATCGGGAATACACAACTATGCCAAGTTTCAGAGCTATTGCTCATCTGGAAGTGATTGAAAAATTGATTGCAAGATTTGAAAGTGACATGAAAGTGAAGTTAAATAAAAGCGTGTAAAAATATCATATCATTTGACTGGTGAATAAAAACCAAAAGGTTGTACATTCATCTATTATCATTTTCATTTTCTTGGTAGGGCTATTATTAGATTTAATTTTAATGGAATATTGCAATAAAGCCTCCGCAAAATTATTTTTCATTTAATAAATTATCCTTAGTAGTGCAAAGATATAGGATTGTCAAGTCAGGTGAAGTAGGTTTGGGTTTCCTGTGAGGCTGCTATTGTAGCCATGAAGGCAGTCTCAAAATATCCAGAAAAATGTTAGCTGAAGCGGGCTTCAGTGAATCTGATACATGATCAACAAGCCAGCAGTACTGCAGCAAGAAAATCTAAGGACAAAGTTAAATGAACTAATTCCATAATCTTGTAAATTTCATGAAATTTTTCCGTGAATGCATTAAAATAGCGAGGAACACTCACATACTGTTAACAGTATTAAATATATATTACTTGACTGTATGATATTTTTTAGCTTGTATGTGGCTTTTAACAAACAGGATGCCATGAGCAGCAGCAATCCCATTTTACGATGTGCTGCTGGAGAAGCACTGGGTCGTATGGCTCAAGTTGTGGGTGACAGCAAGTTCATTGCAGAGATGGCACAGCACAGCTTTGATAAGTAAGACATATTTATATAACAGACTTTCTTGCTGAGTATGTGTACTGAACCTGTCTTCTGAACAGATTTGCAATTGTGAGTGAATAAGTGCTAAACAAGCGGTTCACTTAAGGTAATGTTTGTGACTTGATGGATGATAATTAAATGAAAAACCTATCACGTATTTAAAGCATGCCTCAATACAGAAAGCACAATCTGAGAGGACAAATCCTACATGTAATCTAGATGTAGCTGTTGAATGAATATGGACAGGCCCGACACCAGATATTGTGGCATACTCTTGAAGTGTACCATGATGTGCCACAAGAAAAGGCAGCGATACTGAAGCTGTATTTCACAGGGTTCTTAGATTTTCAACTGGAGCATACATGACAAAGTATATTGACATGCAAGTTTGAATCACAATGGAATGTACCATTTTGTTAATATGTATAGAGCACATTATAATGTCACGGCTGCCTCCAATAGTGTTTGTGTTAAGTATATAACATTGTTTACAACGGGCTGATCACCTGGTTGCTAGTCAATTTGATTATGGAAACAACGGCAAGTGGATTAATTTGTTGTTGCCCTAAAGACGCCACTAGGCGTGATGGGATACAACGGCAAAGAAATCAATTTGTTGTTGCCCTAAGACGCCACTAGGCGTATTGGCCACTGACTGCTTTGTCGGTTGGTGGCTAAGGATGGAAGAAGAATATAACATTGTGTTTCTATGTATGCTAAAAAAATAGACACTGTTCATCAGTAGTACAAGTAGTAATGAACAAATTAACAACACGCACCTGCAGATGCCAGGTGAATGAATCTCCTTGGCAGCTACGATCACCATCTTATGTTAAGGCAAATGACAAACGGAATACTGTTGTAACAAGTGGCTTTGGTATTGACTTGACTTTGATCCACTGTCACTGAGCATGAGCTCTTGGTGACTTGATGCCATTATGTGGTACTGCGCAGTTCGTATAAGCTGTTTTGGGCTGCCATAAAGTGTATTGTCTATGGATGGGTTGTGTGGTAGGAGGAGTTGTCTCATTCCCTGGAGTGCAGGGCATACTAGTAGATGATGTTCTACTGTCTCCAACGGGTTTGGGCAGTGTCTACATTTTGCTGTATTTTGTGAACACATTCTGAGATTGAAAAATACATAGAGAAGAGAACTGGAGACAGACATGAAAGGGATAAAGAAGGACAGCAAGGCTCGGCATGAATTTATTGAAGGCCTATGCTCCTTGGGGAGCAGCAGGGAAATGAATTATAATCTTAATTTCTTGTTTAAGCATATGAAGACCTCGCATGTCACAACAAATTATGTCAGAGAAAATTGAATTTAAAAATTTTGAAAGCTATGACAAAATAGGATAGCTTGTTTTCATGCGTCATATTCTTAGAGAATGTGTTTTCAAATATAATTTTAGTTTCTACACCTTCTTTGGAGTATGCTCAATGTGCTGTGGTTGGTAACTCAGTTGTGATAAAAATGTGACATGTCAGGTTTTTCCAGTGAGGTCTTAACATATGATCAGTCTGATCTTCTGCCCTGTGGTAATTTAAATATCCATGTTGCTTTATGAATTTTTAAAAAAATGTATTATTATCTCAAGTCCCTAGGAAAAAAAAAATGTCCTCTTTGTTGTGGGACAAGTTTTAGTTTGAGCGAAAAAAAGACTGGTAAAATGTTTAAAAAAATATTAGGCATTTAATATCTTAACATTTACTTTTCATTTTGTAAGAGATTTCATATTTTATTGATAGGTTGAAGTCAGCTCGTGATGTTGTCAGTCGTACTGGCCACTCTTTGGCTTTGGGGTGCCTGCATCGTTATGTAGGAGGCATGGGTTCAAATCAGCATCTGAACACCTCTGTCAGTATTTTGCTGGCTTTGGCTCAGGATTTCAACTCACCTGTAGTTCAGGTAAGAGATCGCTGAAGCAGAGTGCAATCCATTTTTACTTGGTCTAGTTCTAGATTGCATAGCTGGCTGTTTAGCATACACTTCTAAATGTATTGTGTGCATTACCACCAGGACTTTTACTTACTTACTTAGTCGTTCCCCTTCTACTGTGAGGTGTAGAGGTTTGGAAGAGAGAGGACTTTTACTTTGAGGTTAAATATACAGCTTACATATCTATAAATATTTTAGTTGACCATATTATTCATTAACATGTTTAGTTTGACAACTTGGTGGAGAACTACGGAGGCCGACATGCAAAGAATGAACTAGAGCTGGGGCACTGCACGAAGAATGGCCGCCGACCAAGCAAAGTGAAAGCAAACAAACAAACAAATCCAAAACATCTATACAGTAAATCAGACAATAATTCGAGTATGATCACATTAGGGTGAAGCAGCTCGTTGCTGCCCTACAAGACGCCACCAGGCGTGATGGCCACTGACTGCTTTGACAGTTGGCGACTAAGAATCAAAGAAGAAGAAAATGTTTAGTTTGAGTAGGAGTGCATGATAAATGGATTATTTATAATAAAAAGATAGCCATTCATGTTAAGATAAATATGTACTGTTTGCATTTAATGACTTCAAAAAAAATTAAAATGATGTAAAATAGAAGACAGACCAATACATTTTAAATTATAAAGACACAAAAAGACAGAAACATTGTAGTTATGAAGACACAGCCATCCAGCTGTTTTGACATTTTATCTAATGACATCAACAATGTGACCCCCAGACTATTGCTGTTTTTTCATTTGTGTAGTATTCTCCAAATCCTTGTTTTTGTCTTGGATTTTTACCTTGGCTGCTGTAAGTTTTTTTTGGCAACCTTACTTCATTATTTGGTTTCCATCAGGTCTCATCATGATCCTCTCTTGAGAGGATTCTTCTGGAATTGGGCTAGTGGTTCTTTGGCTGTGTCTGTAGATTTTTATGGGTTAGAATTATCGGCTAAAAATAACCTGTGTCTGTAGTTTTCTGTAACAACTATTTTTATGGGTTAGAATTCTCGGCTAAAAATAACCCCATAACTTTATGGGCTCTTTGTGCCCTCTTTGCCTGGCCTCTTTCCCAGTACCTCTTCAGCTTGGTTGAAACTGTCAGGTGCACAAGGCTCCTGCCAGTATTGCTCATGGAATTAAAAAAGGTATATTAACCATCACACATGGTGGGGCACAGGAAGAATGAGCCTGTTAGGAGCACTGACTTCATGCAATGCCATAGACAAAGCAAAAGCAGTAAATTGCAAAGCCTTTTTTGTTGTTGTGTACTCCTTCTTGTGTCCATCATGTACTTGGTTCTCTTATTAACTCTCTCCTTAATTAGTTGTTTCGTGAGAAGGGATCCAGTTACATGCCAGTTGAGGCATATTGGGAATATGGTGTTAAGCCCATATTTTCTTGACCATTGGCACACTAGGGGTGATATGGTCAGCATCATGCCGGCTACCTTAACCTTCCCAGAGTTGCTCAGGTACCCAGTTCATGAGGCTGGGTCGGCCCCGGGGGCAGTTTGCGGCCTAAAAAATTCCACCTCAACTGGGGATCAAACAATGGACCACCAAGCTAAGAATCCAGTGCACTAACCACTGTGCTACCGCGACTCGTTTCATGAGAAGCTGAAGTTTCATAAACCTTGAAGGTGTTGATTATGCCTTAATGTGATGGCAGACAAAATAAACAAAAGCAGTATGGACATACCTGCACAATCATAATCATCAGTGCAGATGGGAGGACCAGGATTATAGTCTGCAGTAAGGATATCTTTGTTATCAAGGTTGTTCTGTTCCCTTTCCTTTTAGCATCTGCAAATGGAACAGTCGTCAGATCTTTCAATCAGACCATTTCAGACAGTTACCATGTTTTGGCCACTTCCAAATTGAAAAGTTTGGATATCTGTAGGGGACATGTAATGACATTTTGTTGTTGTTTAAATTGAGTGCAGACTGTTAAAGTGTGTCAGTGTACTTTTGATGATAGGGGATGGGTGTACATAAAGACAATTACACGTTATTCAGGGAACTTTCTTTAGAACATACTGTATAGATGTGTTAAGATGACTAAATAAAAAAAATTTTTTAATAAGAGGGAGAAAATATTGTTTGGATTTATGTTATAAAACACAAGAACAACAACTGCATACATGATGTGTTATCTTGTTTGTGTGTTCCTTGCAGGTGTGGGCTCTCCATGCTCTGGCTCTCATAGCTGATTCAGGGGGTCCCATGTATCGCAGTTATGTGGAGCCGACTCTGTCTCTGGTACTGCAGCTCTTGTTGTCAGTCCCCCCAGCTATTGTGGATGTACATCAGTGCCTAGGGAAGTGTCTATCTGCACTGATCACATCTGTTGGTCCAGAGCTTCAAGGTGAAGGAAATTAGATAATGTGTATTCAACAAACAAAAAACACTTTTAAATTAAATATGTGTATTCAACAAACAAAAAAACTTTTAAATTAGATAATGTGTATTCAACAACAACAAAAAACTTTTAAATTAGATAATGTGTATTCAACAAACAAAAAAAACTTTTAAATTAGATAATGTGTATTCAACAACAAAAAAATGTTTAAATTAGATAATGTGTATTCAACAAAACAAAACAAAAACTTTTAAATTAGATAATGTGTATTCAACAACTAAAAAAACTTAAATTAGATAATGTGTATTCAACAACTAAAAAAACTTAAATTAGATAATGTGTATTCAACAACTAAAAAAACTTAAATTAGATAATGTGTATTCAACAACTAAAAAAACTTAAATTAGATAATGTGTATTCAACAACTAAAAAAACTTAAATTAGATAATGTGTATTCAACAAAAAAACAAACTTTTAAATAACAACAAGCATGGGAAACAAAGAGCCAGGCATCCAGACCCACAGGACGACCCAGAGTCCGCTGGGAGGACAACATTAGACAATCTTTGAAGGACCGAGGACTAGAATGGAACCAGGCCAGGAGGAAGACAGCCGATAGGATAGTCTGGCGCTCTCTCTCCCAAACCTCTACACCTCACGGTAGAAGGGGAACGACTAAGTAAGTAAGTAAGTATTCAACAACAACAAAAAAACTTTTAAATTAGATGTGTATTCAACAACAACAACAAAAAACTTTTAAATTAGATAATGTGTATTCAACACAAAAAAAAACTTTGTGAACATGTTGTAAGTAGTGCAGATCTCTGTTAACTTAATTTGATGTCAAGCTGTCTTTAAGTTATAAAAAACGTTTATGCCTTTCTTTTAAGTCTTTAACAGCCACAGTAATTAACACTTTGTTAATATTACGGAGGTACTATCTTTCGTTCAGGCCCAGTACTGTCATATTGAAGTGAGTCATAGACATTCAGTAAACAGACATAAAGATCCCTGGTGGCAGCAGAGATGTGATTTTATAGAGTTCAGAAAGTTAAAAATACCATGGGCAGCTTAAAAAAACAAAAACACTAATGAGCATGGATGGAGCCTATTACACACACCAGAAGGAAGGCACCCCCAATATTTGTATGGAAAGAAGTCAGCTATATCATTACAGACAGGAAGTGGTGAGGCATGGTCATCTGCCAATCAGCATGGTATTTGAAGAAGATATTCTTCCCAACATCTTCCCCCTGATCAAAGTAGAAGTGCTAACTATTTCTGTGTATTATACTTTATTATTGTGTTTTTGTATTGATATTTTATTGTTTCTACAGATGTATGAGAAGGTGCCAGTGCTTTATACTATTACAGATGTGTATGACAATGTACCAGTTTAAAGATACTTATAAGAATATACCAGTGTTGTATATTTTTGGTATTTGGGAGTGTGCAAATGTTTTATGCTGTTGCAGGTGTATATGAGAAAGTAATACCATACATTATTGTAGATGTATGCAAGAGCTTACCGATATCTTTTGATATTGTGGGTCATAGATTCTTTAAACTTTAACATATATACATACACACAGTCTACTTAACTGAGACAATTAAAGAGCAGATTCTTAGATGGGGGCCTATATACCCAGTTTTCAAACCTGTTTAAAATTATGTTTACTGATTTATTCATTCACAGCTGCATCTTTGTTTATGGGGTGATTGTTTTATTAATCACAAGGACTCGTGTCTAGGCTAATGTTGGGTTGGAGGAACACTAATAAAACAGTGAATTATGCATACATTTCTGCTTTTAAAAAAAATCTTTTAATGTTAAAAATTTATAAGAAAATAGTTAAATGTATTGATTATTTATCTCATTTCAATTTGAATAAAGTCTCTTAGTTTATTGTAGTTTTAAATTGTAGTCTTACCTGAAATGTGCAAGTTATGTCAGCCTGCACTTGAATCCTATTATTCGCTCCAAAGTTGTTTAGATACCTTTAACATTTAACAGGACAACCCAGAAAAGAGAAGGTAGGGTGTAAAATATCACAATGTTGTCATTTTCTCAGTCTTAATCATACATTAAAGTTGAGTATTTGATTTGCATTTCCAGGAAACTCTAGTGCAGTCAGCACCGCTCGTCTCTACTGCCTGGTTTGTTGTGCTGTAATGCAGGCCCACCCTGATTCTTTAGTTCAGGCTGAGGCTATTGCTTGCCTGCAGCAGCTCCACATGTTTGCACCCAGACATTTAAATCTCAGCAGCCTGGTACCCCATCTTTGTGTAAGTTTCACAGTATTCACTCTGTTTAAACCATCTGTTAACAAAAAAGTCAAATGAAAACAAAAAAATTCCTAAAGGGCAGAAGAGAAAAGGTGAATAAACAAAAATGAAGGGTCCATTGTAATCATAATTAACGTAAAGTTTGTATCAACATTACATTTTTTTTGTAACAAAGAAGATGTTTGTAAATTTAAATTGAGAAACTAATCTGTTCAGCTGCTTGTTAGGAAAGGTTAGAAGGTTACATAAGTGGTCAGGGTGAGCACTCACTTCTGATTGTATGAATGCTAGAGAATGGGAAGGGAAGATGAAAGAAACTCCCATACTCAGGAATCAAGGTGCCTTCAAATCCTCAATTCCTTATGGCCCCCACTTCATGCACACTGATTCTGAGATATCCTGAGACCCACCCACTCTACTTAACCAAGTAATAACAATACCAGTAACATGAAATTAGAAGATAACTACTACTTACTACTACTACTTAGTCGTTCCTCTTCTACCGTGAGTAGTAGATTTTTGTAAGAGAGAGCGCCATACTATTCTATCAGCTGTCTTCCTCCTGGCTTGGATCCATTCTAGTCCTCAGTCCTTCAAAGATTGTCTAATGTTGTCCTCCCAGCGGACTTTGGGTCGTACTGGAGGTCTGGATCCCTGGCTCTTAGTTTCCCATACTTGCCGTGGTAGCCGATCTTCTCCCATTCTGCAGACATCGCCAAACCATCTCAGTTGGGACTGTTCTACTTGGGTCTGCAGGGGTTGGGTTTTTAGGCCTTGACGTATTGTTTGGTTGCGGACCATGTCTCTTGTTACTTCAAACACCTTCGTCAGATACCTCATTTCTGAGGTTTGGATCTGGCTTTTGTGGGTTGTAGTCATTGCCATGACTCGCATCCATACGTCAAGACTGGGACATAGGTGGAGCGGTATACAGCCATCTTTGTCTTCTTACCAACTTCTCTTTTGCTGAGGAATCCTCGATATATGGCTTGAAAAAGTCTCCCAGCTGCTGCTCTTCGGGTAGCCAATTCTTCTTTGATGCCTCCTTTCCGGTCATTGACAGCTCCAAGGTATTTAAAGTGGTCGACCTGCTCCAGGACCTGTTCTCCCAGCTTAATCTGATGTCTTCTTTCCTCTCGTGATATCACCATGGTTTTTATTTTCGAGCTGCTTATGATCATCCCTCTCTTCTCCAGCTCTTTCTTCCAGACTTGAATTAGAAGATAAAAGCAATAAAACACAAAATAATATTTTTAGAAATACTAGGAACAGAGTAGAATGATGAAATGAGGTAAATAAGGGCGAGAAGGAATTAACATTGATAAATATTTAGTTAATTTAAAAACAGGGTTATATATAAATATAAGTTGTCACGAAGTTGTTTTAAGTTTTATAGAGTGTGCCTGAATGAAAGCAAGACCCTAGTATGAGAAAGTCTGAGAAAATAGAATTTAGATGGAAAATGACATGCCTGTGGACAGACGCGACTATTGGCTCAAGGGATAGAACCAGGATTTGAATCTCCCCTTGCCGCTTCGTGACTTTAGACTGGCTATAGTCTCGCCCTCCTCTGACTTCCTTTAAATACAAGGAGATAAGGTGTATAAATACGACCACAAACACCACTATACAGACAACATAGAGTAAGTATAGTAAAGAATAGAAGCTGATCCAGTAAATAATATATGTATATATTTATTTACATACAAGAAAAACATAAAATGGCATATTACGTCATCAAGTCAGTCGATAGCGTGCACTGTTGCTCGGCCTGGAAAACAAGTAACAATTAAATTGAGAGACACGAGAGACAAAAAAAACCCCAAATCACATTCACTCTTTCTGTCACCCTGCTGAGGAACAATAAAAATGGTTAGTGATTTAAACCAAATCTAATTTGGTGGGGCTGTCAACTTTTAGCCTCCACTCTCTAACACTAATAAATTTCTACTGTCTTAGTCCTGGTGACTCTTCCTCAACGAACGGCTACACAGCTTTTTACTTGTTAGGCGATATGCGCTGATAACTACACCACAAGAATTGCTAAAATAATAGACTTGGTTTTTTCGAACGCAGACTCAGTGTCTATCCGTCAAATGGATACTGAACAGACCCTACTGGTCCTGTCTATTTTCTCCCTCCTTCTCTATCTTTCTCTCTTGATCTCAGTGTCTCTCTAACACTCGAGGGCTGATGATGCGGCGTCTCCGTTACGCTCTTCTCTTGATTTCTATCAGGACCTAGGTATGGTAACCCTGTCACCTGTTCCTGATTTTGGTGATGACGATGTTCGGATATCAAGCATGAGGGACTTGATTAACTGTAGACAAAAACTTCTCTGCTGCTGAATAGCTTCCCTCTTTTAACCCGCTCCGGAGTTAGAGGAAAAAAACACAGCCTTGATTTCAGGCTGTACAAAATGAAACTAGTCTCCCGGCCACCTGCCGTTGCTAGAGACTATAATAGCGATGCTCTCGGCTGTATGATAAATAAACCTCGGTCCAGCTGAAGCATAGGGACTTCACTGCCAGAGACCATAGGGTAATTTTCTTTTGCTCCTGACGATACTCGAGTACTCTGACCCTGAGATGTCTTTTGCCGTGGATAATTTTATTTGACAAAATTATGCTCCCCACTGTTTCGCCGAGACTCGCTGAAATTAAAAGAAACAGCGTCTAATGTACACCCTCTCTAAAATCGCTTATCTCTAACATATACGATACATAAAATAATTCTATACACGTGTCTCTTCATTCTCACTTCTTCCCTCCTTTCTCTCGTTCTGCACACAATACATAAAATACCACTATCCCACGTGGCCTCTTCATCCCCCCTCCTCCTTCTACTAAAATCTGCCAGGTAAAATAAACAAAACCTCCCGACACCGTCTGACACGTTACATGGCCGTTACGCATGGCCGATCACGTGTTCAAACTTGACAAAAATAGGGAAATCCTTTTACCCATTAACACAGGAGTTTCCCCGGCTTACTCCTATTTAAATTAAATCTCGCTATAGGAATAGTTTCCTCCCCTAAGCAGTATAATTCATTTACAACGTAAATCTGAACCCTCCGACAATATTTCTCACATTTTTAAGGCTCAGAAAAAATTAACGAACACACCAGGGATTTCCCCATAAATTTACATTAGAAAATATACAGGAATAAATGGGGGTTTCCCAATATTCTACCATTAGGAGCACACGTGTCTCTCATAACTTCACACTCTCCGATCTACTGCCAAAAAATCCTAAAAAGACTTATGCACACTTTTTACGTTTACATCGTTCTACAAAGATAATAATTAATGGCGCTACCGTTTAAACTTTAAGTTAATGTCTCCCACTGACTTAACTTACGGGCCGAGATTTCTCAAAAACCCCACTAATAAGTAAAACGATTAATAAAATAGGTACATACCAAATTATCGCGGTTTTTTCCCCCAATGGAGACGATAATTGCGAAGTCTTGCGGCTGACACTTATTTTTCATAGAGAACGAATCCCCGTTTTCTGTCTCATTATATACAAGAGAAAACACCCACGCGAATTCCTCCCACGTCTATCCTAAGTTTTCACTCTGACCAATGGGAGCGCTAGGAAAAATCAATACTGGCCACCTACGCAATCCAGCGTGGCTTAAAATTGCGTCACGTCCTGTGACGGCCGTGTGTTTCCGGACTCGTGATACCGCGTGTCAGGAAATTGCGTCACATTACGAGATGGTCTCGTGCCTCTGACGCGTCATACAGGAGTGCCCGAAAATATCGATTTTCGTAAACAATGGAATCTACGGGAATCGCGAAAAATATAGGAGAGGGTAAAACTGATGCTAGAATAAAATAAACCTACCATCATAAAACGAACCCGTTTAATTTTCCTACTCAAAATTACCAAACACGATATATATTCACATGAGAAGAAACAAGGCAAACCCATATAATTACAAAGAGAAGAGAAATGGTGAAAACTCGAACTAGAACCACAGAATCGGGCCTGAAATACAAAATAGACGACATAATCGGGCCGGATGAAAGTCAGAATTACAGTGTAGCATCACATAAGTCAATGTCTGTTCGTTATAAAATGTGCACACTCTTTGTTCTGTCAGGAGGGCCAGCTTTAGGCTGATTTAACCTGTTTGACCCAGTCAAGCCCCATGCTGACAGGGGTCTGTACTCAGGTTCCCACCTCCAGCTTTGAAAAAACATAAGGAATGAAGATTTCAAATTAGATATCAGGAATACATGCTATTACATTGTATTTAAAAAAAAAAAAAGCTGAATTTAAAAAGCTTTAGTTTGACTTCAAACATGTTACAGCAAAACTATAATCTTAGGTCCACGGGGCCCCACCAGAATGGTCCAAATCAGGCCCCGCAATGGGAGCCGCGCTAGCGTAGTGGTTACAACACCGCTCTGGCGACCGGGTGATACAGGATCAAACCCGGGCGACGGCATTTGAGGATTTTTCGTCGACCGGGATTTGGACTGGATTAACGCGAGACCTAGCGAGGACATTTGAAGGAGTGTCGTCGACCAGGGACTGGCGGCTCCTGAGCCGACCCAGCTGCAATGGGTACCTCCGAAATCGGCGAGTATTTGCCTGAATGGCGAGGGACACCTGTCTCTGTACAAGAAATAAAGGGATACTCACGTAAAATCAATGTCAGGTTAGACATAAAATAATAACCTGAGATTTCGCCTCGAGTATTAGCGGGCGTACGCAAAAAAAAAAAAAAAAAAAGGCCCCGCAATTACTAAGGCCGACTGTTGAAGGACTTTCGTGTGTGGTTACTGGTTGTGTTGCCTGAATTCTGATCGTGCTAATGTTCTTACGCGAATGGGGTGAACCTCACCTTCGGTTTGTCGTAATGCCTGAACTTGGCATCAAGATGTAAACAACTGTTCATCTTATTAACTCAGCAACTCGACATAAAATACGTAATTCATAAGGTTGAATGGTGTAACGTGATTCAACGAATAATGCCTCCGGTTCGAGTCCTTCACAATTTAATATGGATTACACACATACATAAACAGTTCAATTCACACATGAGGTACATGCATCAATCAATCAATAGCGTAGACTGCTGTTTTACGTGTCAATGTCCGTTAAAGATACAATGCAGTAATTGTCATCAGAACATCACAGCTATATGCACGCGCAGATAGAATGGCTACCTGCCGACAGTGAGACTGTGAATCTAATTACTTCGTATAAAGTAGACGATTATCTTTCTCCTTCCAAGGATTTAGTTAATCACTAACCTCCATAAGTTTCCTCTCTCGTAGAGTTCTAGGACTGACCCTGGTCCTGCATAAATACACATATAAATGGCTATATCATGCCATTAATTTGGAAGGCTAGAAAAAAACGCAGCTATTCAGCTTGGCGGTCAAGTAACAAAGGGTAGCGTCTCCTAGTTACCAACTGTGACCCAAACAACGCTAGACACGTCATAATCGATCGTGTATGGAGCATTCAATACTTGAAACATCTATCGCCATATATTAAATGTCTTAACCTTTACAATTGCACGTCTGCTAACCTTTAGCAGACGGCGTTAATAACATATACCGTAACAATTCCCTGTACACCGGGGAGAAAAAAAATCGATAGATTTTTTTTTCAAGATCTATCCGACTTAACAATTTTTCAAAAAATTTAACACAATTGTGACATATGGCCGACGATGTTCTGAGTAGAACCGTGTCGCGGTCATGTCAACTAACTATTTGTCATAGTCATCTAACATTAATCATATTATATATCAATATTATGCATATTATTATATCAAGTAAATAAAATGTCTAATGTCAATAGTGAATGATAGAATTAAATTAAAGTAAGGTCTGTCGTATTAGTATGTCATATAGGAATTAATTTGACTAATTAAAATTAAATTAATTAATTAAACTAAGAGTTAAATTATTAAGATTCTAATGTAACGCGATGTTATGAGAGAAGAAAAGACAAATAAGTGAGAAGAAATAGAAAGAAATTCGAATATAAGTTTAACTTAATTGTGTGTGTTAAGTGTTAGTGGATAATAACTATCTAATTTAATTAACTAAATAACGTATAGGTACATTAAAAAAAAAAAATATTAATCTAATACTTGTGTGAGATTTATTTTCTCTTTTCATAATTTCTTCTTTTTATATTTCGTTCTTTTTTTTGTTTTTTCATTTCATTTTTTTCTCACATTTCATTTTATTGATATTAATTCAATTAAGAAGTTAAGTTAACTAATTAATTAGTATAGGATATGATGATCCATCCGTAGTCCTGATCCTGATGAATTCTTTTATACAAAGTGTTGAAACGTTTCCGTCGGACAGAAATGTCAATTATCCTAGGATCCAAGAATTAAGTGCACATAGGATAATAAGTTCGACTTGTCGTCAGATATTGTTCCATGATTGTTGAACGAAAATTCATATATTGTGTATGGACGTTAGACGAAGTTTCAATGTCAATATGTATACCTTGATTGTCTTTAGTTCAATTCTGTGATGCATATAGTGTTTATAATTATTAAATTGAAGTCAAGGTTAGTTCCCTTATAGTTGATACTTCGTTCTATCCAATGTAGTGATGATTGACGTATTTTAGGAATGTCAATGTTGATTATTCGTCGTCAATAGGATTACGTGACAATGCATCCGCCACAATGTTTTCAGTGCCAGGAATATGTTCAATGGAGAATTCAAATGGCTGCAGGATGATCGCGTATCTGGCGAGTTTTGGGCTTTTATGATTTGATCTACGCAAAGATGCTACAGCACGTTGGTCAGTTTGTATGGTGAATGGAGCACCAAGCAAGAACTTTTCTCCAGTTTTGTGATTGCCCATATAGCTGATAAAAGTTCCTTGTCCAATGTAGAATAATTTTTTTCTGCCGGCTTTAGGTTTCTTGAAATATATAAGGTAGGATGTAGAACGCCATCATGGTTCTGGAGCAGGCATGCACCAATGCCGTAGTTACTAGCATCTGTTCGTAAGAAAAATCTTTTGGAAGCATCGGGAAGTCTTAAAATTGGTTCATGCGAGAACAAATTTATAATTTTGTTGAAAGTTTCATTGCATATACCAGTCCATGTCACCTTCACCGGCATGTCTTTTTTTTAACAATGAAGACAATACAGCCGTGATGGATGACAAGTTTGGTATGAATCTACTGTAATATTGAACAAGTCCTAACAAACTCCTGACCTGTTTCTTCGTCTGAGGAACTGCTATGTTTAGAATTTTGGAGACCGTACTAGGTAACGTTCGGATATATCCCGCTCCAATGATATGTCCCAAAAAGGTTATCTCATTACACGCGATCTGCACCTTTGTAGGTTTAGCAGTTAGATGATAATTCCTTAGAGTGTCGAAAACATATCTAAGTCCCGAAACATGTTCCTCAAACGACGAAATAAACAAGCATATGTCGTCAATATATGTAATAACGTCTGGTCTACCTGATAAAATTTGTCGCATCAGGCGAATGAAGGTAGCTGGCGCATTAACAAGCCCAAAAGGCATCACATTCCACTGGTATAGACCTTGTGGAGTGGAAAATGCGGTGTAGTACTTAGCCTTTTCGGTCAGTGGTATCTGCCAATAACCTTTAGTTAAGTCTATCTTACTAAATATAGTTGCGTTGGATAGACGTGGCAGTAAGTCGTCGATAAGTGGATGTGGTTCGCTGTCAACTATAGTCTTAGCATTTAATTTTCTATAGTCAACACATAGTCTGATATTATTGTCCTTCTTCCGGACAATCACTAATGGAGAAGAGAATGGCGAATTACTAGTCTCAATGATTCCCAGAGACAACATCTGTTCAAGTTCCTTAGTAGTTTTAGCAAGGAAATGTAAAGGAACCGAATAGGGATGTACACGAATAGGTGTATCGTCATTGAGAGTAATGTCATGACTGATAGCCGATGTGCGACCCGGGACGTCGGTCAACACATCTGGATAAGATTGTAATAGATTAGCAATCTGTAGACGCTGTTGCGGTGTAACCGTTGAAGAGATGGTTACATCCCGCCAAGATTCAGTAGGTTGAACTACTGGTACCGGTAACGGTAACTGTACCTCAGGAAAAGAAGATTCTTCTTCCTGGATGACGGATAAGTTAGAATAATAACAAGTAGATACTGTGGTGTCATCTAGATCATGAAAAATTGACTGTAAGTGTTCAGGACGTGTATGAAATTGCTTGAGCATGTTAATATGAAATATCTTTTTGTGTCCCTTGATATCTAAGACGTAATCAACGTCGGAAATTTTATCAATGACTTTGTAAGGACCATTCCAAGATATCAATAATTTATTGTTATTGTGAGGAAGTAACACATAAGCCTCATCGCCTGGGAATAATTGGCGTAATCGTCGAGACCTATTTTGTAGAGATCGAGCCTTAGCTTTTGCAGCCTCAGAAGAAGCTGTTGCCAACTGGCAAGACTCAATAATGTTCTTCCGAAGATTAATCACATACTCGTAAGATGACTGAGTGTCCTGAGTCATCTCCGCGTCAATTAATAAGTCTTTTATTAGTCCCATAGGACCTCTTGGGGGAGCACCAAAAACTAATTCAAAGGGAGAGAAGCCAGTTTGTTCATGCGGTACCTCCCGATAAGCAAATAGAACAGCTGGAGTGCTCTGTCCCAGTCATGAGGGTGCTTAACAGTAACCTTATGTAGTAGTTGTTTAAGTGTACGGTTAAGTCTTTCAACTGCCCCATTACTCATAGGATGATAAATACTACTTAAATTCCTATCAATGTTCCAAGTTTTCATGACTTCCTTCATGGTGTCAGATATGAACTGTGACCCATGGTCTGATAAAAGTTTTCTAGGAAACCCTATTCTAGAAAAGATGAGATGTAGTGCATCAGCTACATCTGTGGTAGTGGTGGTCTTTAATGGGATAGCTTCTGGCCATCGTGTGCACAAATCAATGCACGTAAGGACGAATCTATGTCCTCTGGCCGATGGTAGCAATGGACCAATAATATCTATGGCCATCTTGTCAAAAGGTCTCACTGAGATATCGCAAGCCTGAATAGGCGCCGTGTGAAAAGCTCCACGTGCTTTCACTTCTTGGCATGTAGTACAGGAACGTACATAATGCGAAATATCTCTTGACACTCCTGGCCAAAAGAATGAAGACAGTACTCGAGATCGTGTTCGAGTATATCCCATATGTCCAGCACAATGTGAGTCATGTGCATGTTGAAGAATGTACCGTCTAAAAGTATACGGGACCATAACTTGTTGGTTCATTTGTGATTTGTCATTAAAACATCTAATCAATATGTCATTTTTAATAACAAACCAATGTTTGTTATTATTACCTGAGGATAGATTGTCAACTTTATCAACCAGCTTAAAAAAATTTTTTAAAGATTTATCCTCTTTTTTGTTTGGTTGCAAATGTTTCCCTGTCAATAGGTGAATTGACTACAAATTCCTCTTGGTTGTCTGCATCCATTTTATTATCACCAACTTTCTCCATGAGTTGAGTCTGCGCTCTAGTCGTCACGGCGTTTCCAGTGCATAGGTTATGTTTCTCCCATTCTATGATCTCATCTGGAGTACAATCTTTACTGCCGTGTATACGACCAACCATCAGATCAGCAATAGGCTTTTTTAGCATACATACTTTTACATTCCCTGTGAAAAAGGGTGTTCTAATATGAACAATAGCTGTGGGGTAAAACTCAATAGTTCCACCAAATGTCATGCAGCGGACGTATTCTCCTGTCGCACAGCTAGGATGTACCAGCGACTGACGTACACCAATCGTCATGGATCCTGAATCTCTCAGCACTGAGACGACGGATCCATTAACGATTCCCCTGTTAAAAATTAGTAAGCCTGTTCCATCGTTGACTGCAAGACCTACCTCTGGTGTAATATGTCCGCAGTTAAGCACTGTTTCTTTCCCCTTCTGAAAAATAAGATTGCATTGTTGGCAACTATTTGCCACATTATAATTAATAGCAAAACATGCAGCAGAAGACTGTGTTGTATTATTGTCAAGTGGGACCTGAGCTATAGGGGTAGTATTATTTGTAACTGCCGCCCCTGTATTATGGTTGTAATGAGATGATCCCCGAGAATGAGATCGATTCCGAGTATAATTGTTTGAATTATCTCGTCGTCCTCTATAGTAACTATTATCTCGATGTCTCGAGCCATGATTATTACCATTCCAGTTATTGTTATTACTGGGGGTATGTGATCGATTATAATTAGTGTTATGTTGACTATTGTGGTAGTTTGTTTGAGGTGAATAATTTCTATCTCGTGATCTACCTCTGTTGAACTCATTTTTATTGTTGAAATCATTATTATGTCCCTTCTGAAAGTTAACATTGTGATTTCTTTGGAACCTACTTCTGTCTACACTGTGATGTCTTTGTTTGTTATTATGATTGTAGGCCATATTAGACGCCACAGGTAGAGGTTCTCTTAATGAGGAGTTAGAAATGGTTGCATTCGGATGTGCCGAACAGTAGTTTAAAGAAATTTTTTCCAATTCGTCAATAGTACCTGGTTTACGCTCCTGCAAATATGCAAAGAATGGCTGGCTAACCGAAGATAATACCTTATCCCGTAGTAGTAAATCAACTAATTTGTCGTACGATTTGTTGACTTCTGCCAGTTCAACCCATCTAGTAAATGTATTGCGTATGTTCGCAATGAATCCTGCAAAATCTTTTGGAGATTCAGGTAAAATTCCCTTAAATTTCAACCTACAGTGTTCCTCGTCCAGGTGAAACCTTCGTAAAAGCAAGGACTTAATAGCACCGTAGTTATTTGCTATTGATGGGTCAGCATTTTGAGAAGCCGTCAATGGTTCTCCAACCAAGAATTCATTTAACTTGAGTACCCATGACTCTTCAGGCAAATGATTTGTTTTGCAAGTCTGTTCAAAACGTGACAGGAACGATGAAAGGTCGTCCACGTTTAAGTTGAAAATGGGTAATTTAAAGTTGTAGAAATGTTTAGTTTGGCTGGATGACGATCCATTTTGTGCGTTATTATTCTGGTTTGCATCAGCACTTTGTGCTTGTAATCTTGCTGTCTCCAATTTAATACGCGCCAATTCCATTTCTTGTTGTAAAATAATTTCCTCTCGTTTCAATTTATTCTCTTCTTCCTGTTGAGCAATTTCTCTTAATCTATTTTCCTTGGCAATTTGCTTCATCTCACGTTCTGCTTCCTTTCTTTCACGTTCCTCCTCCTCTTTCTTTAATGCAGCCTTTTGTTCCTCTTCCTCTTTCTTTAATGCAGCCTTTTTCTCTGCTTCTTTTCTTTCACGTTCCTCCATTTCTGCTTTATGTTTTTCCAGTTCTGCCTCAGCAAACTGACGAAGTTCTTGAGATTTATAACCATATTCTTTACCAATTTTAACGAAATGGTCTATAGTAAGCATTTTGACTTTTATCTGGTAAGTAATTATTGATAATTACTGATTAAAATAGTCAATAGTAGCTTCAGAGTAATTATTATACTTACTCAACTTAGGAATATTCAATATAAATAATCACAATAGTACTGAACTCTTATGTCTAAGTTCAACTAATAGACAATATTTTGTAATAATATTGTATCTAAGTACTAACGATATCATAAATAGTTATGATATCTGTTAACTATAATGTAATTACATCACACAATTAATCTTAATATCCAATAATGTTGGGTATGATTCCTAGTAATTATATTGTTCAATGTACTAAGTCACTCTCTTAGTACCAGAAAAGTATATTAAATAATATACAATGGGTCTGTTACCTCAAAGGTAGACTATAAGATTATTTTATTTGGTCAATATATATATATTATATTATTATTATTATGCCCTAGGCATCTCTTATAAATTGTAGTGCTAATTTCTTGGACTATCACTGCATAATTATGCAATGTCCCATATTAACCTTAAATGTCAGAAAAAATTAATTAAATTAAATTACAAGTGTATTATTGAATATAATGTCATATTATTAATGTAGTATTTAATATATATCATGAGTACAAACAAAACAATGATGCAACTAAAGGGTACAAACAATGTCAAGACGCAAACAAGACATTTCACAATTAAAAATGAATTTATGAACTAAATAAAACAAGCGGAAGTGTCACAAGCCAAATGAAGGGTCAAGGTCTGACCCGAGGTCAACTGAATATGCAAAGTACACACACAAAAAAAATGACTGCAAAAAATGATGACATCACAGGACTCATAACGGACGAACATTTAACAATCATCAAATAAATGATAGTAAGAGTAGACTGGACGAAATAGTTAACGAACATGATACAAAACTGAATAAAAATGTGAACTTAGTACAAATAAAATACACCAGTTATCTACGGAACGGTACAGCTAACACAAATTGTCAAACGACAGCAGATTTGGACAGGCAGTCCATTCGGCAGAATCTTCGATGGAGCTTCCAAAAAGTGCGATCGTTTAACTGCCCTAAGAAACGACCGAAATCAATTCAGGCATCGTGAGAGCCACAGAATCTAATTTCGGTTCATCCTCCCTACCGCCCACTAGTTAACAACACTTTAAAACAACAAAAAGTACATTAAACATAGGTAAAAACATGCCTATGTAGGCAGAAGGCATGGACTCAGTTAGCACTGTCACGTTAACGACAATAGTTATTGAGCTAAACTTATCTTTATTTGCTGCTTCACTTGATGCTCGTTGTCGTCGACGGCTAGGCCTGTGCCTTTGACTGTCTGCTCCTGATGGGCAGGCAACGGTAGTCCATCTTGTGCATCTTGATAAATTTGAAGCGAACTAGAAAGGCGTTGAAAAGATGTCTTCTTCACGGCAACAATGCAACAGTGACGTCATGTTGCTATTCATGATCACGTGCGTCACGTCAGCTTCGTAATGGTCATGTGATTTTCATTCAAACGTAAATATCGTGGAGGCGTGTGGAACACAGAACAAATTTTTTCTCTTCTGTCGATCCCCGCAATCGGCCGCCACTTTTGTTGAAGGACTTCGTGTGTGGTTACTGGTTGTGTTGCCTGAATTCTGATCGTGCTAATGTTCTTACGCGAATGGGGTGAACCTCACCTTCGGTTTGTTGTAATGCCTGAACTTGGCATCAAGATGTAAACAACTGTTCATCTTATTAACTCAGCAACTCGACATAAAATACGTAATTCATAAGGTTGAATGGTGTAACGTGATTCAACGAATAATGCCTCCGGTTCGAGTCCTTCACAATTTAATATGGATTACACACATACATAAACAGTTCAATTCACACATGAGGTACATGCATCAATCAATCAATAGCGTAGACTGCTGTTTTACGTGTCAATGTCCGTTAAGGATACAATGCAGTAATTGTCGTCAGAACATCACAGCTATATGCACGCGCAGATAGAATGGTTACCTGCCGACAGTGAGACTGTGAATCTAATTACTTCGTATAAAGTAGACGATTATCTTTCTCCTTCCAAGGATTTAGTTAATCACTAACCTCCATAAGTTTCCTCTCTCGTAGAGTTCTAGGACTGACCCTGGTCCTGCATAAATACACATATAAATGGCTATATCATGCCATTAATTTGGAAGGCTAGAAAAAAACGCAGCTATTCAGCTTGGCGGTCAAGTAACAAAGGGTAGCGTCTCCTAGTTACCAACTGTGACCCAAACAACGCTAGACACGTCATAATCGATCGTGTATGGAGCATTCAATACTTGAAACATCTATCGCCATATATTAAATGTCTTAACCTTTACAATTGCACGTCTGCTAACCTTTAGCAGACGGCGTTAATAACATATACCGTAACACCGACTCTGCCTGTCAGGATCAAATTTTGCGCAGTTGCTCCTTATGATCCAGTTAGTAACGCTAAACATATTTTGACCACCCCCAAAGTCAAATAGACAGAAAAAAAACTAAAATTTATCCTCATATTTATTTAGGTTTTTTTTTTAGTTACGATTTTAGGGATGTGATCTGTTCTCCTATTTTCAAGGGAAACAAGCAGACCATGACAAATATCATTGAATATATGTGATTCATGTAGAATTAGAGATACTTTCAGAAAACGGAATAACCACCAATATGGGAATTTACTCACTTGCAGATGAGACTGCACAGAACTGTGTTCATTAGCTGTTGTGTCTTGATGATGGTAAATTTCCTATGGATCCTGCAGCGAATCTTATTTCATTTCCATCTGATTTTTTGCAAAGTGGTTCCATCAGTTTGAAAATGAGAAAACATTTTAAAGAAAATTTGCAACAACTTTATTTTCAAATAGTATACATCCCAGACTTGATCCAAATTTAGACTTTTCAGTAAATATATTTAAGCCTTTAGTGAGTATTTAACATTCTGCACAATCAGCAGGAACATTCTCCCATTTTTAATTAATTTTTTTAAAAATGTAGTCTTTTCTAATATTCTCGGTGTTTTTTTGTTTTCGTTTCCAGGAAAACTTGACAAGTTCACACCTCTTACTGCGTAGAGCTGCTGTGTCATGTTTACGACAACTGGCTACAAGGGAGGCGTGTGATGTCAGTTCTCTGGCACTCACCCTTGTTGGCACCAGAAAGGATGCCAAGACAAGCTCACATATTGCAGAAACAGGTTGTTGTTGGCCTTAGTTTATGTAAAATACATGAGTGTTCTTCATTAGTTCTTTTACCCCCTTGATGACAGATTTTCTTGCTTTATTATAAATAAATTGTTGCATTTAAAAGAGAAACATAATTATCAGTTTTAGTGTAGATAACATACGTTGGTTTGTCATTATTTTTTAAAATTACTCTTTTAAATTTTTTTTTTTTTATCACTCCTTTTTGGTTATGTTTAGGGAATCATTTACGCCACAGCTTCTTATGAATGTTAGACTTTGCGTCAGGGCTGTGGAGTCGGAGTCGTGGAGTCGGTCATTTTTTAGGGGAGTTGGGGGAAAAAAATGTCCCGACTCCTAATTTTACGAGACTTAAGTCAAGGCAGATCGACGCTTGATCCAAGCAAGGGAGGGGGCGCTTAAAAAAATTTGAAATAACATTTTAAAGTAGTAGAACTCCTAAAACCACTTTCATGTTAAAGTACATCTATTTTTACATAATGTAGGAAAATTTCAGTTGCTTCTGATGATAAATATTCACAACTGGAAATTTGTTAGTACATTTAGAAAAGGCACACGAGAAATGAAAATAAACTATAGAGACTCTCAATTTTTCCGTCATTGTTAAAATGAAACTATTTTGCCTCATGGTGTTTGGCAAAGCAGTCGTTTGTGCGCAGGTGTGGGTGATTTGTTATTTTGTATTACTGTATGAATGAATGACTACAAAAGCCACGTATTCATTTATTCTCACACATTCCATACTTATACATATAACACAAGTGCATAATTTTATGCCATATCACTAGTTTAAAAAACTGTAGTCGAAGTCAGACTTCTAAAATTTCCGGAGTCGGAAAATGTTTTGGCCGACTCCACAACCGTGCTTTGTGTGACAATTTTGGTAATTCATGTTAAGAAGTACAGTAATAGTAAACAAGCTTTAGTTCTTAGTTCTGTTTCTTCCCAGGCCTTGAGGGAGTTCTCTTTGGCATGCTAGACACTGAGACTGATGGTCAGCTATTGTCAGACCTGAGAGATACCATAGATTCGTTGTTACAGTCCCTGGCCATTGCAAACCTCGGCAGATGGTTGGCTTTACTCAAAGATGTGCTATCAGCCACCACTGGTGTGTACTTCTTGCTTAAATAAAAATCACTTGTTCTGTTGTTTTTATATAACTTGTTAAATAGTCAAAATCATCGGAAACCTTAAAAACTTGTTTGGTTTGGAGTAAATACCAGATCAAACTGAAGAGCTTGAATACTATGTTAGCCAGTGTTAAATATGAAAGTCACTTTTCATAACACATATGTGTATAGCTCTTTGCTATTTTATGATCTTGTTGCCTTTCTTGTATCTTTGTATGCTGTCTACTCTTGTTGTGTAATAAATTGCAGTTATTATTTTGTGCATTTTAAAAATTGCTTCCTTGCTTAGGAAATGTATTTCTTAGGAAACATCTTTCTTTCTTCTTCAAGTACCGTACATAGTGGCGTAGGAGATCATGTCTCTCCACAACTTTCTGTCTCCAGTACAATTTATCAATTCTGCTATTGACTTCTTTCCATGCCACGATGTCAAACTGTCCAGTATTTGCTCTCTTTGCCTTCCCCTATCTCTTTTTCCTTCAGTCTTACCTGTTGTTATGATATATTCCAGCTTTCCTCTTCTCATAACATGCCCCAAAAAAGTGGATTGCTTCTTTCTAACTTGTGAAATAAGTTTCTTTTCAGGAAACTTTGGCCTCTTTTTTTTTTTTTTTTTTTTTTTTTGGCTGTCCATCTTTCTTTAGGTGTGATAAACTATTTGTGAAATATCTGCATATTTATTTGTTATATTTTTAAACTATTAATTAAGAAATATGCACTGCTGTTTTCTCTAATTTATATTTATAAAGTTACCAAGACAGTATTAAGCATATTTAATTATCTCATCACAATCTAGTAGAGCAGCGGTGGCCAAACTACGGCCCGCGGGCCAGATCCGGCCCGCCAACCAGTTTTGATCGGCCCGCCAACCTGTTTTGGCCGGCCTCTTATTGTTGATTGAAGCCACACTCTTCACAATGAAACTCTTCACAATGAAATAACACACAAATGGATGTTTGGAATAAATAATTACATGTCATATTACAAATTACAAAACAAATTAAAACAACAGATTCATTATATTTTTGTTTTACAGTAATTTCAGTTCGAAGACTGGTATATATGTCTTGGCAGATGTGCAGTACAGCAGTTTGCCGTTGCTTTCTGTACGTGGTTCATTATATATGTAAAACTAAATCTGAGAACGTTATTTTTTACGGATTTTATAGGTCTGGCCCTCTGGTGTTACCCTTTACCATAATCTGACCCTCGGCCAACCTTAACTTGGCCACCACTGTAGTAGAGTCTGTTGTTTGCTTCGGTATTCTACCTGGAAAGGGTTAAAGATGTAACAGGAACCTTATATGCAGATGTAAAGTTAAAAACATGAAAGGCAAGAACATCCTTCTTTTACCCTGTGAAACATCTGGAAAATCCAGAAGAATTTGAGGCAAAACCTAAGCTGAAAGTTTTAACACTGATGTGAAGACTTCATAGATGAAGTGTGGAGGCCGTTAAAAACTATTCAAAACTAATTAAAACAATTCAGAAATAGATGCTTCAGAAGATAATGAAAATTGGATGGCAGGAGAAGAGTCAGATCTTTGGGACAGAACGAAAGAAGAGCCTGCTGAGCAACTGATTTAAAAAAACACAAGTAAATATGTTAATTAAACAAACCCGTAGTGTAATTCATCAGGTTTCCAGGGGAGCCAGTTGAATAGATTGATTTTTCACTTGCTTCCCATAACACAAATAATCATGTTTCATATACGGAAGGAATGGTTGTAATAGAAATTAACTTAAACTACAGTTTCATTGAATTTGCTCTGATAGATCTCTTAATACAAGAACCGTTTTGGGTTATCAATATGTAAATATAACCATGTTATTATAGTCTTCTGGGATTTCTAAAGGAAAATATATTCTTTTTTGACAGATGCAACTAGCACAGATAATGATGTGGATGATGGTAGGGAAGGTGATGATGATGGTGAAGAGGGAGATGATATTGGCACCACCTTTAAAGCAGCGGAACCAGATGTAACTCACCCGTCTGTGGCCCCCAGGTACAAACACATTTGAATGGCTCCTTTTTTGCTACAGTCTGTTTAATTGTCATTGGAAAAGGATAGTTATAATTTTCTAGAATTGTAGATCAGCAAAAATATGAAAATGGGACTGGAAACCTTATAATTTCAAACTATTTGTCAAAGAAACCATTGCTGCAAGCACATAAAAATGCTTTGTGAAGGCTTCCTAGGGACATGCTGCAGTGCTGGCTCCATGCTGCACAAGGGGCACAATAAAGTTAGGGCAGGCTTCCTAGGGACAACTACAGTGCTGGCTCCATACTCCGTAAGGACTAACAAGGAGATAGAGGAAGAAGAAAAATATGAAGCCTTCTCGATTGTAATTTGATTCAATATTATTTGTTCCCAGCCACCGCTACAAGAGCAAGGAGGCTTTGATGCAGGCTCCTGTGAAGCCCCAACTGGGTACCAGAGCAACTTCTGGGAAAGTTAAGGCGGGCGGCGTGATGCTGACCACATCACCCCTAGTGTGCCGATGGTCAAGAAAATATGGGCCTAATACCTTACTTACTTAGTCGTTCCCCTTCTACCGTGAGGTGTAGAGGTTTGGAAGAGAGAGCGCCAGACCATTCTATCAGCTGTCTTCTTCCTGGCCTGGTTCCATTCTAGTCCTCGGTCCTTCAAAGATTGTCTAATGTTGTCCTCCCAGCGGACTCTGGGTCGTCCTGGAGGTCTGGATCCCTGGCTCTTTGTTTCCCATGCTTGTCGTGGTAGCTGATCTTCTCCCATTCTGCAGACATGGCCAAACCATCTTAGTTGGGACTGTTCTATTTGGGTCTGCAGCGGATGGGATTTTAGGCCTTGACGGATCGTCTGGTTGCGGACCATGTCTCTTCTTGTTACTTCAACCACTTTCCTCAGATACCTCATTTCTGAGGTTTGGATCTGGCTTTTGTGGGTTGTAGTCATTGCCCATGACTCGCATCCATATGTCAAGACTGGGACATAGGTGGAGCGGTATACAGCCATCTTCGTTTTCTTACCAACCTCTTTCCTTGCTGAGGGAATCCACGATTTATGGCCTGAAAAAGTCTCCCAGCCGCTGCTTTTCGAGTGGCCAACTCTTCTTTGATGCCTCCCTTTCGGTCTATAATAGCTCCGAGATATTTAAAGTGGTCGACCTGCTCCAGGACCTGTTCTCCCAACTTAATCTGATGTTTTCTTTCTTCTCGTGATATCACCATGGATTTTGTTTTAGAGCTGCTTATGATCATCCCTCTCTTCTCCAGCTCTTCCTTCCAGACTTGCAGGTTGGATTGGAGATGTGCCTCTGATTTAGCAATCAGGGCAACATCATCAGCAAATGCCAGCTCCGAAATATAGACCTGTCTCATCTTCCAGTACCCCACTGAATACTTTCTTGTTCTCTCCTTACATGCCTTGATGACATCGTCCATAAGGAGTGTGAAGAGGTAAGGTGATAGGATATCACCCTGTCTTACTCCAGTGGTGGTCCTGAACTCTTCTGACTTATGGTTTGCTGTCCTCACATAATTTCTGCAAGACTTGTAGAAGCTCTGTATAGCATGAATCAGAGGTGCTGGAATATTCTTCCTTGCCAAACAGTCCCAAAGTTTGCTCCAGGGGACCCTGTCAAACGCCTTTTCCAGATCTATGAAACAAAGATGGATCTCACTCTTATACTCAAGGGCCTTTTCACTCAGCTGTCTGAGTGTGAAGATTAGGTCTTGAGTACTTCGGTTTGCTCGGAATCCGCACTGGACCTCATCCAATTGTGGCTCAGCTAGGCGTCGGAGTCTCTGCTCTAGGATTCTAGAGTAGATTTTACCAGGGACACTGAGAAGGGATATGCCTCTATGGTTTCCACATTGTCGATTGTCACCCTTTTTGAAAACTGGTGTTATGATGGCAATCTCCCAATCCTTTGGTATGGTCTTGTTGCACCATGCTGCCTGTAGGACCTTTAAGAGTAATAGGTCGCCTGATGCTCCCATGTACTTAACCATTTCTGGTGTTATACCATCATGCCCTGCTGCTTTGCCCATCTTGATTTTCTCTAGTGCTGCCCTCAGTTCTTCCATCTTTATGTCATCTTCACCATCATTGGTTTCCTCTTCTGTGTCAGTGGTTATCATTTCTGATGCTTCATCATGCTCACCATCCAGGAGTTCTGAGAAATATTCTTTCCATCTTTCCATTACTTCCTTCGGGGCAGTAAGCAATTTGCCTTGCTTGTCCTTTATAAATTTGAGAGGGCATTGTTTTTCCTTTCTCATGTTCTTTAGGGTCTTATAGAAAAATTTCTGGTTTTCTTGTGCATCTTTTTCTAGCTTCTGTTTTGCTGCTAGCACTTTGTTCTTTGCTTCTGTTCTGAGTGTCACATATTCTCTATATTTTTCCATTTGTCCTGTTGTGTTTTTAGCTCCTAAGTATTGTTTCCATGCCATTTTCTTCTCTCTTATTTTCTCTTTGACTTCCTCTGTCCACCAGGGTGTCCTCTTTCTCTGGTTCCCAAGTCGGACTTCACCGCATGCTTCTGCAGCAGCTGTCTTTATGATATCCTTGAATTTATTCCAGAGGGTTTCCAAGTCATCAGGTCGTTCTTCTGTGTTGCTCACTGCTGTAGCAATAAGCCTCTGATATCTGGTCTTAATTTCTGGCTCTCTCAGCTTGTAGGTCCTAATGCTCATTTCTCCTGCTCGTTTACTTGGTTTCTTGCGTGATGTTGGGCAGTTCCTAGGCTGAGCAACTCTTTCAGTTGTTCGTTTGATTGTTAGCAGGTAGTGATCACTTCCAATCTCTGGCCCCCTCCAGACTCTTGCATCTCGGACATATCTGAATGAGCTTCCCGAACAATGGCATAGTCGATCACTGACTTCTCATTCTTGGTTGGTTCACATCTAGTGTATGCATGTATGCGCTTATGGGGGAACTTTGTGTTTGTAATGATCAGATTCTGCTCACTGCAGAATCTAAGGAGTCGCTTTCCATTGTCATTGAGAGTATCTTCTCCATATCTTCCGATAACTCCACCCCATCTAGCATGGTCATTTCCAACTCTGGCATTAAAATCTCCGAGCATAATAACTTCATCTAGGCAGTCATCCACTGTCCTTTGAAGCAGCTCGAAGAATTCCTCCTTGACCTCTGCTCTCTCATCCTCATTTGGCCCATACACTATGACCAGGTTGACTATGGTTTCTCCTTCTTTTAGTTTTACAACCATAATGCGCTCCGAGACAAAGTTCCATCCCTTGATACTATCTTTTTGATTTTGGGCCACAATGCAACCCACGCCCCCTTTAGCTCTTTCAGATATGGGTACACCACTGTAGAGCAACGTGTTGCCATCGAGATCCATGACTCCTTGTCCTTTTTTCTTTGTTTCCGTTATAGCCAGGATTTCTAGTTTTGCTTTCCTCATCTCTTCCACCAGCTCCTCTTCCTTCCCATTTATACTTCTTGTGTTCCAAGTTCCATAAGTCGTAGTCCATAGTCCGTTCCAGTTCGTCGCCTTTAGAATCAGTCCGGTTTTCTCTCTTGTAGTTCGCGTAATCATGATTTAAAGCAAACAGGTGATTGGCCTGTTGTGCCTTTGCATGGTGGAGGGGCTGCCTCCTTACGGCCTCCATGCAGGCCGCCCTCCTCCTTTTTCATCCGGGCTTGGGACCGACATTGGCGGAGTTTGGGCCTAATACCATATTCCCAATATGCCTCAATGGGCGTGTAACGGGATCCCTAAAAAAATGCTAATCTTCATCATCTGAGCCAAAATCTATTGGAAGAAGAAGGCACGTTCTAATAAATAAACATAAATAATTTGAAAAAAGCACAATATCTGCGAAGCGCAATAAAGTGAGGTATATATATATATATATATATATATATATATATATATATATATATATATATATATATATATATATATATATATATATATATATATATATATATATATATAGGCGTACTAAGGGGGGGGTGATGGGTATGGTCCGCCCTGGGTGACAAGAAGGAAGGGTGTGCCATCTGAAACTATTATGAAAGTACCTATTGCTTAAAATATACTTGCAAGTGTGTTTCTTTATGGGGGAGGGGTTATCAAAGGTATGATCCACCCTGGGTGCCAAATACTTGAGGGACGCCTCTGTGTGTGTGTGTGTGTGTGTGTGTATATATATATATATATATATATATATATATATATATATATATATATATATATATATATATATATATATATATATATATATATATATATAAAGGAGCTTTACAAGAGTGCACAAATTACACAGGAATAATGTCACTATTAGTGCCAGTGAAAATGTTGAACAAGATCATCTTTAAGAGATTAAAAAACCAAAGAAGATATTTTATATCATACATGCCACACCTCGTAGATGAAAAACCTGTACAAAAAATTCAAAAACCCTGCACAAAGACCCGCTAAACCTGTACAAAAAAAAAAAAAAAAACAGACTGAAAAAATGTATCAAGAGAGTTTAATTCGTGTAAAAATGTTTTCAATTACAGCTGCATTATAATGGAGGCATGAGGATTTTGCCTTTTAAAGCAGGTCTTCGTTTATTTTAAAATTCAAACAATAAATGTCTGAGTTTATTTTTACACTAAAAATTATGTGATCCTGTCATCATTTAGTCTTTTTCTGCGCTTAATTATCACTAGCAGACCAGGAAATCCTGATAAAAGAATTCTAAGGCACAGTTATATGGGGCGTGGGTTAGAAATCCTAAACCTAACCCTGAACACAAACCTTAATCTTAACCCTAACAATGTTCAAAGATGACATCAAAGAAGATGATCACTGTTCTCACAACTAATTTTAATACTTCGTTATTATTATTATTGCAAAGAAAAATTGAACTAAACTATATTATCCTGTTATATAAAATGGAATGGGGAAGTTTCTAGGGCGGTTTAGAATTAGTTGAATAAATATTTGACGTCATTTTAAAAATAATAAATTCACGGTATATAAATTTAAAAACAAAAAAGCTTATAATTTGCTACGAAAATACAAACTGGCGTTTATTCCTCTAACGAACTTCAAAAATGAAAATAGCCGTTTTAGCCTAATTGGCAGTTTTAAATACCCCCATATGACTAGTTTCAACCGCCAATACGACAACCAGTGATAGTAATTAATTATTTAATAAAATAACTCACTGGATGATCGAAATAATGATAAATCCTCCAAAGGAAAATCAGAATGATTTTAAAGAAAGAAAATTAAAACTTAGAAGAGAAGTAACTCCAAAAAAACTTTTCCAGGGGCTCTGCACGGGTTAAGATACAAATTTGCCTTGCTTTCGTGATTTTTTTTCCAGTTTCATATTTCTTTTTATATTATTATTAAAATGCACATTTCTTATGCAGATTCTACAAGTTTTAGTGAAATCAAGTAATATGTATTGTTACCCATTTTTTCAATATTTTGTTTGCTTATAAGCAGCCGTAAATAATAAATTATGCTGAATGCGACGTAATCGTTAAAATAATCAGTAACGTGCTGGCTGCTGTCAGCATTAGCGAAAAATGATACATGAACGACACACCACGCGGACCCTTGCAAATCCCGCATCAATTGAAAAATAGGCAGCTTCATTTTATTGGTTGATTTTTTTTATTCACGTGGCCTAACATCTCACTGAATCTCACGACGCAAATATTGGCTATGGTGTTGTGCAAGACATATGATTTACATATATTTAATAATTAGGCGAAAAAACCGGTACAGAAAATATGTACATCTGAAAATGCAAAAACCTTGAACAGATTATGGATAAACCATAGTGTGTGGCATGTATGTTTTATATATATATGTATATGAAATGCAGATTCTACAAGTTTTAGTGAAATCAAGTAATATGTATTGTTACCCATTTTTTCAATATTTTGTTTGCTTATAAGCAGCCGTAAATAATAAATTATGCTGAATGCGACGTAATCGTTAAAATAATCAGTAACATGCTGGCTGCTGTCAGCATTAGCGAAAAATGATACATGAACGACACACCACGCGGACCCTTGCAAATCCCGCATCAATTGAAAAATAGGCAGCTTGATTTTATTGGTTGATTTTTTTATTCACGTGGCCTAACATCTCGCTGAATCTCACGACGCAAATATTGGCTATGGTGTTGTGCAAGACATATGATTTACATATATTTAATAATTAGGCGAAAAAACCGGTACAGAAAATATCATCATCATCTCAACCCATAACCCGTCATGGGTCGTAGGGGTGCCATGGTGGAAGCATCAGCAGACAGGGTCCTCCACTGCTCTCTATTCTCAGCAATGCGTACAAGTGTGGAGAAACCGTGTCCTGCCCATTCTTTGATGTTATCAGCCCAGGATTTTCTTTGCCTTCCTCTTCTCCGTTTACCTTTGACTGTTCCCTGGAGGATCGTTTTCGAAAGGGAGTCATGACGAGTTACATGCCCAAACCAGGCAAGCTTTCGACGTTTCACTATTGACAAAAGTGGTTCTTGATGGCCTGCATAGGTGTTTATCTTCTCTCTAACATAGACATTTGTTTTGTGCTCTTTATAGCAAATGCGCAAAATTCTTCTATAACATTTATGCTCGAAAGCCTGAATCCTTCGCTCCGTATCTGCAGTGAGTGTCCAGCCCTCACACCCATACAAGAGAATAGATAATACAAGTGATTTGTATAATTTGATCTTCACAGGAAAACTGATGTTACTTTTCCAGATCACATTCAACCTTGTCATGGCAGCTGAGGCCATCTCAAGTCTTGTCTTGATTTCTTTATTTGATCTTCCATCACTACATATAGTGGACCCGAGATATTTAAAGGTGTTAACTTCTTCTAACGTTTGCCCATTTAACGTAATGTTGGTCGGAACATGTTTCTTATGGCTATTCACCAATATCTTGCTTTTTTCTATATTAATTTCCATCCCATATGTTCTTGTTACTTTCTCCAGTCTAGAGGTAAGGTCTTGAAGTTCTGATTCTGTTCCAGCTATCAGATCAATATCATCAGCAAAACGTAGATTACACAGAGGTCGGCCTCCAATCGATATGGTTGATTTATAATCGTAGAGAGCCTCCTGCATAATATGTTCTAGATAAATGTTAAAGAGCACTGGTGACAGGATACATCCCTGGCGAACTCCTACAGTTGTTTCGAAAAATTCTCCAATGTCATTGCTTGCAAAAACAGCACTGCTTGTGTCCTTGTATAGTGCTTCAATGATATCTATGATGTTGGTATCAAAATTGAATTTTCTCATTATTTGCCATAAACCACAGAAAATATGTACATCTGAAAATGCAAAAAAAACCTTGAACAGATTATGGATAAACCATAGTGTGTGGCATGTATGTTTTATATATATATATGTATATGAAATATCTTCCTTAGCTTTGTTAAAAAAAACTCTGGTTAAACAGAATTCTGATCAGTAGAATTTTAGGATAAGTCGAGGTAATGTCGTTTGGTTCTGTTTGCTCTCCATGATTCACAGCCATACACTAACCAGTACAAGTCACCAAAATACTAATGAAGGATTGTTGGAAATTATTTTCTGCTCAATTGTGACCCACGGTGTGATTTTACTGTCCAGCTTAAATGACAAAGGTAGTCCCATAGCAGATACTGCTGTAGGGGAGTGAAGTGTTAGAGACTTCACCATACTAGGTCCAGCATTGAGAGGTGGGGGTGACCAGTTCTCTTCCTTGCTGCCTTTTCCTTCCCTAACTCAAAGTCATGTACCCATTTACAGCTGGGTAGACTGGAGTGTGTCGGTACAGTGAATCGAACCTGGCCCCTTTGCCGCGAGAGACCAGCGCTCTAACCACTCTGTCAATCGGACGACTGTCCAGCCTAGCTATAGATTATTCCTTCTTTTGTAATAGGGATTGCATGTGAATTTGGTGTATCTCCATGGACTAGTCTTTTCCTGCACTGCTGTTAATGTTTTACATGGGTAACGATATTTTAATTCCACAAAATTATCTATTAGTTTTGGCACATGTTACTACTGAGTGTTTCATTCTACAGATGGCCCACCAGAGTGTTTGCCGTGGAGTGTTTAATGAAAATCATCTCAGCTTGTGAAGGTGGGGAGGGACAGTTTGATCTACAGCTGGCGAAGGAAATGAAGGAGAAAACAGGCAAAAGTGAGTTATTATTGTATACATACATGTGTAACTTATTTACTTAATTTCTTATTTTGATAATGATTACAGATATTCTAACTGTTGTTTTCCTTTTCCATTTTTCTTGTGTAGCATGTCACATCCTTGTCTGATTTTGAAATACCTAGGAGTTATATGAAAAGTCATGTGTATGGTTATACGCTATACTGTCGTGCAGTGATGTCAGTTCTTAACAACAGTACCAATTGTTATGAGTAAAGTTCATAACATGTATGTCGATATCAATACAGTTCGACATGTAGTTTATTTGTTTACGTACAGTGGCCTTGGTTACAGGAAGTGACGTCATTACTTTTGGTGGCCAAATTGCAGACGCCAAAGTTGCCGTCTGGTGAGCTCAGCGTTCCTTGGTAGAGATTCGCTGTGTGTCTTTTCAAGGTGTTGGACATATGTGTTCTCGGCTCCTGAGTGTTAGAAGATTTCTTGGTCAGATTCCTATGTTTTCCATCTCTGGATTATCCATACACCTCCGTGCGATAAGGCCAGATATTATGTAAGAGGAATGATGTTTGACCTGATGAACGTGAATTGAATTATAATAAAATTGTATGGAAATGTCCTCGACATTGTTCCAGTTACAAGACTGTACTGCAACGCTAGAGACTGTCTAGTTGATACCATAACCTAATGAGCATATCATCTATGATTTATTTGGAGCTACGAGATGTATAATAAATGTGTAATTGAATCGTCCAACCTGGCCTTTGGAATATCATTTATGTTGAAGTTTACGGCTTTGGGCGGGGACTGAAAAGTACATACCCCTATCGACACTTGATCTGAAGCAGTGTCCGACTCATTGTTTAAATAATCAAATATATCTAAAGAACTATTAGCCCAAAGAAAAACAAACCGTAACACCAATGTAATGATTTATTTCTTCTGTCATTTACTTGTAACTGTGTACTGGCATGAATAAGGCTCTTGTGTGACAACATATTTTTAAATCTGTGGTCTGAAATTTCACTTCAGATAACTTCCTGGTGCTTCACCTCAGTGACCTGATCAAGATGTCTTTCATTGCTGCTACATCAGATAGCAACCAGTTGAGATTGGTTGGTCTTGCTGCTTTGGAGGTTTGTAAAAATATTCATTTTATAACAGTGTAAAGAATGATAAGACTTTTTTTTAGTAAAAGTCACACTGTCAGGGTAACAATTTTGTACAAGTTTACATAAAGTTTTAATTCCACCTCTACTCAACTGCGGACCAATAAAAGGTGAAGGTAGTCCCATGAAATTTGAGTTCCATCTCTACTCATCTGCAGAGCTTTAAAAGGTGAAGGTAATCACATGAAATTTGAGTTCCATCTCTACTCACCTGCGGACCTCTTAAAGGTGAAGGTAGTCACATGAAATTTGAGTCTCATCTCTACTCATCTGCGGACTTCTAAAAGGTGAAGGTAGTCACAAGAAATTTGAGTCCCATCTCTACTCAACTGTGGACCTCAAAAAGGTGAAGGTAGTCACATGAAATTTGAGTCCCATCTCTACTCAACTGCGGACCTCTAAAAGGTGAAGGTAGTCACATGAAATTTGAGTCCCATTTCTACTCATCTGCAGAGCTATAAAACGTAAAGATGGCAGTAGGGGGTGATGTGCTAGAGACTTTACTGTACTGAGTTCATCCTTGGTACCTTTACCTTCTCTAACTCAAAAGCAGAGTCAGGCACCAGTTTACAGCTGGGTAGACTGAAGCATGACACTACCAGGTTTATAACCTGGAACTTGGTAACTTTTCCACAAGAGGTAAACGCTCTTACCACTCTGCTAGTCGGATGCTGATGGATCTGTGTGTAAAAATTTTTTTTTACTAGAATTCACAATGTTCTGTTATTTCTTTACAGGAAGTCATTCAGCGGTTTGCAAGTGTTCCAGAACCCGAATTTCCAGGTCATGTCATCCTGGAGCAGTATCAGGCTCAGGTGAGACTCACAGATGTAGTGGATTTTTTTTTATAGAAAGATGTTTATAATTTTGTGAAGACAGTTAATTCTCTCCTCTCCCCCCCCCCCAAAAAAAATGTATAAATGCATTAGCCATAAAATTGATCAACCATTGATGTTGGTGTACGTGAACTGGGGTTTATCTGTGAACACCTTACGATATATTTTTTTGGGGTAATGAGGAAAATGATATTCACCTGTGGAGAAGTAAGATGATTGCAAAATTTAAAAAAGAAAGAAATCTTGTGTACTTGTGAATGTTTGTGAACTTGTGAATGTTTGTGAACTTGTGAATGTTTGTGAATAAGATGAACATTTCTATGCAGTAGAGGAGTCAGCAGCATTTTAACATAGAAATATGTTTGTAACCCATTCTAGGTTGGTGCAGCACTTAGACCAGCCTTTTCCCAGGACACACCATCTGATGTAACAGCTGCAGCCTGTGAGGTAGGTATTGCTGATTTGCCATGATGAGTATTGATAGATCTTGTCATTTATTTAAGTACCCCTGATGTGACACTTCTTGAAAGCAACAGATGTTTTTTTTAAAAAAATAAGTTGTTACTTTTATCAGCGCTGTGCTGTGTATGCAAGGTCACTTTGTTTGAGTCAAAATTGTGATCACTGTGGGATGTTTCAAATTAATGAGATTGATTCCTTCATGAATTGAAAATATTTAAAATCTAATGGTTTATATGGCCACAGATAGTACCTACTTACATAAATTTAATTTTGGATTCAGTTTATTTGCTGGTGAGTTCATTATATTCTCAGTATAGTGACAAAAGTGTTTGGTGAGAGTTTCTCTTGTTTATTTACTTACAAACAATATTAGCACTGAGTATTGGAGTTTGTGAGTAAATAGAGGACTTACCAGTTATACATCTTCATCAGCATCTTTCATAACCTGTGTTGTGATACTTAACAGGTGTGCAGTAAATGGATTGGAAGTGGTGTGGCAAGAGATCTTAATGACTTACGCAGAGTTCACCAGCTCCTGGCCTCCTCTCTGGCAAAGTTAGGTTCAGTTTCTGGCAAACCAAGGACACCTCTTTACAACGAGAGTGCTTCAACCATGGAAAAATTAGCAGTAATTAGAGCTTGGGCAGAGGTACTTATTTTTTTAAATTTTAATTTGTTGTTTGTTTGCTTGTTTTTGTTATTTTGGTCTTTATTCAGAATTGTGCATTCAGGTTTGTTTGTTGTATATTTCATTGGTTAAAATGGTAAACGTGATCCCATAGCAATTACTGTCATAGGGGAGTGAAGCATTAGAGGCTTCACAAAACTAGGTTGGCTTTATGAGGCAGGAAGTCCAGTCCCCTTCCTCCCTAGATTCCCAAACTCAAGAGCAGAGTCATGCACCCATTTACAGCTGGAGTGTGATGCTACCAGGTTTTGAACCCAGATCCAGTAACTGCCATGAGAGGCAAGCACTCTGCCCACTCCGTCAAGTGGAGGCTGATTTTATTGTATATGGTGTGAAAAGTTAAGAGTGAGAGTAAAAGTCACTGCTCTTAATAATAGAATTGACCACTCAATACCCTTTAGTTCCCCAAGGAGCATAGGCCATCAACAGAAACATGCCAAGTCCTCCTGTCATGTGCCCTCAGCTCAAGTTTATAGAATAATAAAATGTGGAATAAAGTTTACCACTGTACATTGCACTTGTGGGCTATGAAAGAAGCTTTTGACTATTTAGAGTTTGCATTAATTTGACCATAGGAACACATAAAATGCAGATATGAAGAACAATTTACAGAACCATCAAGATAAGAACTGGAGTCCAACATGAATGTTTGCTGTCACCATTTATTTTCTGACCGGCTTCATATTGACTTAACTCTTTGATTCCATAATTATTTTCCACCCTTTGCCATAATTATTTTTTGAAGAATACTAAACTGTAGGGAAATGGATAGAGAATTGTAATATATAATGTCTTTGGTAGTATTAACACGAGTGTGTTCGTTATACTTAAAACATTTTGCATGTAAAATTGAAAAACACTAAAAAGTTAATTGTAGAATACAATCTTACCAAAGACAAATTACTGTTGTAGACAATAAAACTTTCTTTTTAGTCTTCAAACATCAAGTTAATCCATATACAAAGTTAAAAAAAACATGCTTATAGCCACAATTAGTACATTTTGTGTTATTCACACCAGTTTTTCTGTGGTCCTTTGTAAGAAAAAAATAAATTATGCAATCGTGCATTACGTAATTTTCAAACAAATAAAGAAGAATAACGTCATATAAAAACTTTTTTACTCTTGTTTAATGTTTTAATTGTATCCATCTTCTACCAAGAACTAGTGATTAGATGTTACGGTAGGTCTAGTTTTGTTGCTTTTTGATCGGCCAGAATATGACTATGCCCACTCATCAACTAAATCTAGTGTGTCTAGCTTTTCTGCGCAGATTCCGTATTTTGACAACAAACTGTGACTACCAAACAATCATCATCAATGTAACCAATGTTTCAAAGTAGTTTGACACAATTATTTGCTTAGGAGACTTAGAAAATGTAAATAATAAAGCGTGACATATTTCTCTAGCAATAACAACGAAAAACGCAAACACTCGAATCTTCAAAAAAATTGTGATAATAACATCAAAACATGCACATGTGCTTATTAACTACAGTCAAATTAGTTTGTTTAAATAGTAGCGGAAGTCATTCTACGAGTTTTAATATATGAACTGCATTAAACGGACGATTTTTAGGGTTTATTCGTGATAAACTAAAAACCACGCTCTGAGCGTTGCTCTGGCACGGCGCGTTGAATTTTGCAACGCTCAGAGCGTTGGTCTGGAGTCAAAGAGTTAAGAAAGCAACATGTCAACCATGAGAATGGAATTTAGAATAAATGCTCAAAATGCCTACCACTAGCATGAATACGTGAGCGAGATCTCTCACCAACTGATTCACAATTCTTTTAGAATTGTCTTTCTTTCTTCAAAACTTAATTGAGTATTCTCCGTCATTTTTCATGTATCTAAAAAAGAAAACAAAATTACTTCATTGTGGAAAAAATTGCCTATCACTTCAAATGAGATAAAGAAAATTTAAATTGTATATGTTGTGTATGAAACATAAATTTTAAAAGTGTGTACACTTAATTTTGAAACACCCTGTACAAACTTGAGATGTACTTCCTGTTGCTGTTGAAGTACAGTTTACTTTGAAACAGCAGTGTCTAGATATGAAAAGTAATAGGTTTTTTAAAATAACTTACTTACTTAGTCGTTCCCCTTCTACCGTGAGGTGTAGAGGTTTGGAAGAGAGAGCGTCAGACTATCCTATCGGCTGTCTTCCTCCTGGCCTGGTTCCATTCTAGTCCTCGGTCCTTCAAAAATTGTCTAATGTTGTCCTCCCAGCGGACTCTGGGTCGTCCTGGGGGTCTGGATCCCTGGCTCTTTGTTTCCCATGCTTGTCGTGGTAGCCGATCTTCTCCCATTCTGCAGACATGGCCAAACCATCTTAGTTGGGACTGTTCTACTTGGGTCTGCAGGGGGTGGGATTTTAGGCCTTGGCGTATCGTCTGGTTGCGGACCATGTCTCTTCTTGTTACTTCAACCACCTTCCTCAGATACCTCATTTCTGAGGTTTGGATCTGGCTTTTATGGGTTGTAGTCATTGCCCATGACTCGCATCCATATGTCAAGACTGGGACATAGGTGAAGCGGTATACAGCCATCTTCGTTTTCTTACCAACCTCTCTCTTGCTGAGGAATCCTCGATTTATGGCCTGAAAAAGTCTCCCAGCTGCTGCTTTTCGAGTGGCCAACTCTTCTTTGATGCCTCCCTTTCGGTCTATAATAGCTCCGAGATATTTAAAGTGGTTGACCTACTCCAGGACCTGTTCTCCCAGCTTAATCTGATGTCTTCTTTCTTCTCGTGATATCACCATGGATTTTGTTTTAGAGCTACTTATGACCATCCCTCTCTTCTCCAGCTCTTTCTTCCAGACGTGCAGGTTGGATTGGAGATGTGACTCTGATTTAGCAATCAGGGCAACATCATCAGCAAATGTTAGCTCTGAAATACATACCTGTCTCATCTTTCAGTACCCCATTGAATACTTTCTTGTTCTCTCCTTACATGACTTGATAACATCGTCCATGAGGAGTATGAAAAGATAAGGTGACAGGATATCACCTTGTCTTACACCAGTGGTGGACCTGAACTCTTCTGACTTATGGTTTGCTGTCCTCACATAATTTCTGCAAGACTTGTAGAAGCTCTGTATAGCATGAATCAGAGGTGCTGGAATGTTCTTCCTTGCCAAACAGTCCCAAAGTTTGCTCCAGGGGACCCTGTCAAATGCCTTTTCCAGATCTATGAAACAAAGATGGATCTCACTCTTATACTCAAGGGCCTTTTCACTCAGCTGTCTGAGTGTGAAGATTAGGTCTTGAGTACTTCGGTTTGCTCGGAATCCGCACTGGACCTCATCCAATTGTGGCTCAGCTAGGCGTCGGAGTCTCTGCTCTAGGATTCTAGAGTAGATTTTACCAGGGACACTGAGAAGGGATATGCCTCTATGGTTTCCACATTGTCGATTGTCACCCTTTTTTGAAAATTGGTGTTATGATGGCAATCTCTCAGTCCTTTGGTATGGTCTTGTTGCACCACGCTGCCTGTAGGACCCTTAAGAGTAATAGGTCGCCTGATGCTCCTATGTACTTAACCATTTCTGGTGTTATACCATCATGCCCTGCTGCTTTGCCCATCTTGATTTTCTCCAGTGCTGCCTTCAGTTCTTCCATCTTTATGTCATCTTCACCACCATTTGTTTCCTCTTCTGTGCTAGTGGTTATCATTTCTGATGCTTGACCTTGCTCACCATCAAGGAGTTCTGAGAAATATTCTTTCCATCTTTCCATTACTTCCTTCGGGGCAGTAAGCAATTTGCCTTGCTTGTCCTTTATAAATTTGAGAGGGCATTGTTTTTCCTTCCTCATGTTCTTTAGGGTCTTATAAAACAATTTCTGGTTTTCTTGCGCATCTTTTTCTAGCTTTTCTCCAAATTCTTCCCAGGACTTCTGTTTTGCTGCTAGCACCTTGTTTTTTGCTTCTGTTCTGAGTATCACATATTCTCTATATTTTTCTATTTGTCCTGCTGTGTTTTTAGCTCCTAAGTATTGTTTCCATGCCATTTTCTTCTCTCTTATTTTCTCTTTGACTTCCTCTGTCCACCAAGGTGTCCTCTTTCTCTTGTTCCCAAGTCGGACTTCACCACATGCTTCTGCAGCAGCTGTCTTTATGATGTCCTTGAATTTAAGCCACAGGGTTTCCAAGTCATCAGGTTGTTCTTCTGTGTTTCTCACCGCTGTAGCAATAAGCCCCTGATATCTGGTCTTAATTTCTGGCTCTCTCAGCTTGTAGGTCTTAATGCTCATTTCTTCCGTTCGTTTACTTGGTTTCTTGCGTGATGCTGGGCAGTTCCTAGGCTGAGCAACTCTTTCAGTTGTTCTTTTGATTGTAAGCAGGTAGTGATCACTTCCAATCTCTGGCCCCCTCCAGACTCTAGCATCCCGGACATATTTGAATGAGTTCCTCCTAACAATGGCATAGTCGATCACTGACTTCTCATTCTTTGTTGGTTCACACCTAGTGTATGCATGTATGCGCTTATGGGGGAACTTTGTGTTGGTAATGATCAGATTCTGCTCACTGCAGAATCTAAGGAGTCGCTTTCCATTGTCATTGAGAGTATCTTCTCCATATCTTCCGATAACTCCACCCCATCTAGCATGGTCATTTCCAACTCTGGCATTGAAATCTCCGAGCATGATAATTTCATCTAGGCAGTCATCCACTGTCCTTTGAAGCAGCTCAAAGAATTCCTCCTTGACCTCTGCTCTCTCATCCTCATTTGGCCCATTCACTATGACCAGGTTGACTATGGTTTCTCCTTCTTTTAGTTTTACAACCATAATGCGCTCCGAGACAAAGTTCCATCCCTTGATACTATCTTTCTGGTTTTTGGCCACAATGCAACCCACGCCCCTTTAGCTCTTTCAGATGTGGGTACACCACTGTATAGCAGCGTGTTGCCATCGAGATCCATGACTCCTTGTCCCTTTTTCTTTGTTTCCGTAATAGCCAGGATTTCTAGTTTTGCTTTCCTCATCTCTTCCACCAGCTCCTCTTCTTTCCCATTTATACTTCTTGTGTTCCAAGTTCCACAAGTCGTAGTCCGTTCCAGTTCGTCGCCTTTGGAATCAGTCCGGTTTTCTCTCTTATATTACTCGTAATCATAGTTTAAAGCAAACAGGTGATTGGCCTGTTGTGCCTTTGCATGGTGGAGGTGCTGCTTCTGGTTTAGGTTTCCTAATTTTTGAATTTTGCCAGTGCAGTGGCCATATGGCCTACTCTTTACGATTTCCAACTGCCGAGCGATGTTTAACATTTTCGCCCTTATACAAGAAGGCTACCCAGGAGACCAGAGAGGAGTCATTAGAACCCACTGCTTCTGAAAAAAATTCTCACCAGTTAAATTCCCTGTGCTTGAAGCGAAACCAGTACCTTTAGAATTAGAGGCAGACATCATACCTCTAAGCCACTTCTTCCCCCCCCCCCCCCCCAAAAAAAAGCAACTTTCGAATATTCAAACACAGGTACACAACAGTACTATGTGATCAATTAACCAAAGATTGGAAAGTCAACATTTGTACATGTAAATTAAGAACAGTTTTTAAAAAACATATCAAGAGTTTACTGTATGAAGGTTTACATTATTTCATTTATTTATTTTTTAAGGTTTACATTGTGGCCGTTGACAGAGAGATTGAGGCAAGACAAAAAAGAGAGGCCAGAAAAAATGTAGCCAGCAACAGTGACGATGAAGAAGACTACCATGAGCACAGCGGAGAGAGTTTGTTGAGCCTTGTACAGCCAGAACTTGAAAATTTAAGTCGTCATTGGTTCAGTGCCCTGAAAGATCATGCTCTTCTTTCCCTGCCTGCAGGTAATTTTAAGAACTTGGGATAATAAATTCCAGAATGGACCTTTCTTATTGAAGTCTAATGTCAAGGGGTCTCTTTTGCAACATTTTATTTCCTTAGTGGATACTATTATGTTGTTTTTTTTTTTGTTTTTTTTTTAAATATGTATTACATGCCTAGTTCTGTGACCTGACTTTGAGTTAGGGAAGGAAAAGGCAGCGAGGAAAGGAACTGGTCACACCACCTCTCTATGCTGGACCTAGTACTGCGAAGTCTCTAACACTTCACTCCCCTACGGCAGTATCTGCTATAGGACTACCTTGACCTTTTATTACATGCCCAAACATTAAGGTGCTTTTATCTGAACAAGGGTACTTTTCCATTTAACTGAGTTAGTTTTATTGTTAAGATTATGGCAGAACAGTATTTTGAAGGGAAAAAAAAGTGTGCAGAATGAAACGGTATATAATTTTATTTACTAATAAATGTTTATGGCAGAATGTTTACCTTACAGAATAGTCTGTTGATGCTATACTTCAAGTCCCTGAATATTTGCATATTTACAACTTTTATGCTTTAGAATATTCAAACCAGCTGCCATCAGAAGGTGGGGCCTTCTACCATCCAGACACAGTTGAAGCTGTCATTCCTCATTATAAAAAGGCATGGCCATCGATACTTCATGGTCTGGCTATATGGCTAAAAGATACAGGTTTTGAACATGCAACTTTGGAACCTCCTGATGACAAGGACACAAGCAAGCTGTCTCTAGGAGTGTCAGCAGCCCAGGCTGCTAATGCTCCTGCTAACATGAGAACTAGGTCCATGAATCAAGACAGGTTCTTCCTCATATTAGGTAAGGCATTTGAATATACAGGGAAAAAATAGTGTTTTTTTAAGTGTGTAGCTTCATGCAGATGTGCAGTTTGAGTCATATTGTTCATTTTCACATTGAAAGCAGCTTAAAGGTCATGGTTTCTGTCTGCAATTGGTCAGGTACATTAGTGATCTAGCCCTGTGATTGTAGAGAAAGGTCAATATTGGTTCCTTTCTTCCTTCAGACGTCTGCTTGAATATTTTCAAAGAAAGCAATGGTCAGCTTCAGGTTCTTAGCATCTTCATAAAGTTTTTCCGAAAATGGTACTGGTGACGGCCATGTGTGCTTTCTATGTTCCTCATATGTTGGGCATCTTTGAAGCAGATGTTCAGCAGTCATTATGTCAGTGCCACATTTACAATCAACAGTAGTTCCTGACTTTAGCTTGTTGAATAGATGATATCCAAATCTGTTGTGGCCTGTGCGGAGTCTGAAGATTATCAATTTTTCTCTTCTGCTGTGCTGGTAATATGCATCATTTAGTGTGTCCTGGATGCTCTACATCCCATTGGTATTCATAATCATTGTTTTATATCTAACTCCTTTATCAATTTCAAGATGAGAAATAGAATTTATCTCATAATCTTTTTTTATTATTCCAAGTGTTGTCATTGCACAATGACACTTTAGACCCGTCCTTTAAATATGTTCTTTTTTTTTTTATAAATCTTCTTGCTTTATATAGCTGCTGTAGATTAGCTACAAAAGTATTTTTATTGATCCTTGCTGTCTGTATTTTTTTAATATATCCTGGTGTAAAAGAATGATTTACGTATGTAAAGATATATGCTCCATATGGAGCTATGTTATGTTGATTGTGAGATGAATCATCACTGAGTGAAGTTATCAAATGTTTGCTACATTAATATTTTTTAAAATTATTTTAAATTGATTTTGTCTTTGTATATGTCAACAGGAATTAGCATGGAAGCTCTTTGCAACTCTGCCTCACGGCTTGACGAGGTCACTGTTCAACATTGCCTGAAAGCACTGAATGCTTTGCTGGGATCTGCATGGCCTCGTTCACAGTTGGGAAGGGATGCAGTTTTAAGTAGAGAACTGCTGAATGTTATGCACAGGTGGGGTTAAAAAGTTCTTGTTACAACTGTACCAAAAAACATACTTTATGCATGTTGCATGCCCAGGGTAGTTGCTGGCAGTCTTTGAGGTGACAAAGAAAGAATCGAACTACTGCTGCCTCAGGAATTTTGTGAGAGGCAAAGAGTACAAGGTTGTGCATTGGACGGGTAACCTCATTTAAAAGAAATCACTACGCTACAAGAGCATATGAATGCTTTATTGCAGACTTCATGCAATACAACCAGCTGCATTTGTGGCCCCATGCTTCATTAGGAGCACAGCGTTTTATGACTGCCATTCCATTTTCATTCATTGTTGTCTGTCCCTGCCTTTGCACTAATGGGGAGAAGCTACAGTGAAATGCTATTTTAGTTATTAATCATAGAATTTCAATGAAAATGCACAGACTTAACCAACATCAATCATAGATAGACATAATGAAGAGTTTGATGATTGTTGAGAACTTTATCAAGGCTTGTTGAGTACCCAGTTTAGCTGAGAACTCCCTCTCTATCAATTTATTTGATTGATACTGGTATTTGTACACCAGCGTGTTGCCGCAAATACTGATTATTTATTACAGATGAATGTTCTCAACACTACGGGCTCTGGTTATTAATATTATTATATTGTTCTTGTTATTCTTAACCACGTGTCTTTAGAAAGACACACAACGAAATAACTTGAAATCGATAACTCAACCAATTTCTAATAAGTCCATTCCACCTCCATTGTGGACAATTGGTAAGGTTTAATACATAGACTGTTCCAACACTACGAGTCATAGTACATCTTCAGTTATACGTTAACAAGCACCATCATTGTGCTGTAATTGCATTTATATGTTCTGCTACACACATAGTTTATATTCTTCACATTAATAACTTTAATACCTGTGCAATACTGCACATTTTCCATTTTGTCTGCTTTAGTATAAATATTTTCTTGCCAACGTATTATATTTCAAATTTACTCATTAATCCATTTAGCTTGACTTGCTAATACATTCCAAAAAATGTTACTTCTTGGCCAATTTTGGCATCACATAAACTGTGACTATTCTTGTATCCATATTATCCGTCGCTGCACAAATGCAATTAAATCTATGGACACACAGGTCCAATATTTCTGTTTTAATATTTATAAGTGGCAATGGCCACGCTTCTAGAAACACAAGTAAGTGGTAAAAATACCACACTAAGATTTACACATCTTATCAGCCCGAAGGCATGGAGCAGACTCCTTGTAACTAGGTTTTCTGCATCATCATACTTCGCGTATTAGCTAAGATGATTACACACCATTAAGCAATCCTGAACAATGATATTGCATCATTGGTTGTCATGGAAATGGTAGCCATATTGAATTCTATTGTTCTATTTCAGTTTGTTAAGGCTTTTTTGTTTCTTAAGCTTTGAATATCATTTAAGATTATATTTTAAAACTTTTGTCAGATTGGAACAATTAGGTATAAAATGGACAGATGGAAAGTTCCTGGAAGACCTTGATTTTGCAGATGATGTAGCATTCTTAAGTCCAACATCCAGACAGGCCCAAGAAGCAGTAAATAATCTGTGTAATCTCTCGGTTAAAATAGGTCTCCAAATAAATGCCTCTAAAACTAAAGTTATGAACTTTTCTAACGAGACCTTCGATATCATCCTGAACGGGAAAAAACTACAGAAAGTTGAAAGTTTCAATTATTTAGGCAGTAAAATGACTCAGGATGGTGACACAACAAGAGAAATTCATACTAGAATTGCTTTGGCAGCTAGCGCCTTCAATAGATTATCTAACATTTGGAAATTACGATCACTGAATATACATACCAAGCTTCGTCTGTTTAATTCGAATGTTATCTCAGTGTTAACATACGGCTGTGAAAGTTGGAAAATAACAAAATCATTGGAGAACAAGCTGAATACATTCGAGAACAAATGTCTTAGAAAAATCATGAACATCGCTAACTCTGACCTTTTTCACTTGTAGATAATGAAAGCAACTCCATTTTCGAGGCATTATCACCAAAAAAAAAAAAAAAAGGAGAGACCTAACCATAATGTAAACACTGCCACCATAATGTAGTTGCGGGTCACGTGGGTGCTAACAGCCAATTAAAAATTTAGAATCGAGCTGAGAACTTTTTGACGGAGAAAGTGGAATTGTCTGAAGCACGACAGCTTCCTTATATGGAATTATACGGCACAAATGTTGACGGCTGTGGCATTTTAATTCCCAAAATAAATGACCTACTCACAGCAAGGTATAGATATAGATGAATCCAATGAACCCCTATAATGTGTAGGGGAGTAAGCTTGGTTGCTATGGAAAAACAAGGTTCGAATTTGACATATTTTCTTGAGTTTGAGAAAATCTCTGTACCAAACCATTTTTACTTTGAAAAAAACACATTGTTAAAATGCATTCTGACATTTAATTCTGTTATATTTGGATTCATCATCATCATCATCATCATCAGTTGCCATCTCCACAACGAAGGTTGGCTGTAATGGATCTCCAACGTCTTCTGTCTCTTGTCTTGGTGGTACACTCTGATAGACTCTTTCCCGTCCATCTCTTGATGTTATCTTCCCACTTATAGCGCTGTCTTCCCCTTGCACGTTTGCCTTCAACTCTCCCTTCTGTTATGGTCTTCTGCAAGGTGTTATGCCTTTTTATGTGGCCAAAATATTTTAGCTGCCGAACTTTGACCTCTCTCATTAGTTCTCTTTTCATACCTAGATTTTCTAGGACCTCCTTATTTGTTTTCATCTCTTTCCATGAGATACGCCCCATTCTTCTATATTTCCACATTTCAAGAGCCTCAATTCTTTCTTCCAAATGCTTATTCATCGTCCATGTTTCTGCACCATACAGAAATGCAGAATATATATAACACTTTATGATTCTCAGTTTTAATTTATGAGATAACTGTTTGGATGTCAGTATATGTTTCATGTTGTTGAATGTAGCTTTGGCCATTCCTATTCTCTTCTTGATTTCTGTTTCACATCTGCCATCTTCTGTTATTATATGACCAAGATATACGTAGCTCTTGACTTGTTCCAGGATTTTCCCATTTACGCTTATCTTTAATGTGGGTTTATCGTCCGTTTTGCTAATTATCATAAACCCACATTGAAGATATTTGGATTCAGGAGATGCCAAATTATCAGAAAATGGACTAATTCCAAATTTCATATTTTTTCGATTTCAACCAAAAAACCCTTGCTGCCCCTCCCCTTAAGTCATCTATCAGAATTGCATTGTATTTTATTTTTCTGATTATCCATGATATTTTGAAGTCGGTTTAAAGTTCTTCTTTCAAGGATTCTTCTTTGTAGTTGGTGCACAACATTGGAAGATGTTCATCTCTATTTTCCTTAGGCAGTTTTGAATGTTGGTGATATTAGTCTGGGTGCCATGGCTTTCGTATGAGTGCCTCCTGCATTTTATTTGACAGCATTGCCTTCGCGCTTTCACTATGATGTGCTCTCTCTTCTTCATGTCCTGAGAACAACACCATTTCTCCAGTGTTCAGTTTTTTTTCCTTTCTGTTCCCTTTCACCTTGTTTTGCACAGTTCCAGTAGGTCAGTTTTATAGTTTGCCATTTCTCATGGCACCTGTTCAGTTTTCCCTTGTTCATTTAATGTTCAGACATTCCAGGTGCCCAGTCTGGAGATTTGCCTAGAGGAAGAAAGGTGAGTCAGGAGCCCAGACTCCTCAGCTTTCTCCAGGCTGTGTCAAGAACCGCCTTTGTGGGGGGCCTTCTTCCTTTTTGGATGTCAGGAGTTCAATTATTTCAATTATTTGCTTTGGTTGACTTGTCCATTAGTGCATCCGATTGGCTAAGTGGTTAGAGAGCACTGTCTTCTCACAACACACTTACTGGGTTCTGGGATCGAAACCTGGTACTGTCATGCACCAGTCTACCCAGATGTAAATGGGTAACTCTGCTGTTAGGGAAGGCAAAGGCAGCGAGGAAGAGAATTGGTCACCTCGCCTGATAAAAAAGTTGGACTTTTTATAGTGAAGTCTCAAACACTTCATTACCCTACAGCAGTTTCTGCTGTGGGACTTCCTGTCACTTTTGGGTTAAAGTTTCTACCAGATGTGGTAATCAGCTCCATGCCTAACCTTCCATAGTATTTCTAATGACATGCAAGGTAGTGTGCACTGTTACTATTCTTTGCTTCCCCTTCAGGCCCCAGTAAACAGGCGAGTGCGTATCACTTGCCAATATTATCTATAATAGAAGGCAACTGTATAGTGACTGAAGGGTAGAAAATAAGTATAAGAATTTAGTGGTTTTTTTTTTCCTTTTAGGACGAGTGTTTACAGCCTATAATTATCATACACTTTGCAGACACTAGTGTTGTAATTGTCTCTAAACATTCAGCTACTAATCAATCAATAAATACATAAAGGTATGTTTCAGGTACTCGTGAGAAATAAAGAAGTAGAAAATAAAACAACAGAATCTGACCCAGGACCTTCTGAATGGCACCACCGCCTAGCTACGGAAGCGAATCACACTATCCTTCCTGCCAACTAGGCACCACATTGCTAATAATCAGCAATTTAAAATTGAAATTTCAGTAATAAAATAAATGAATTTTTTTTCGCCAGAGTAATTTTAACAAGAGAAGGTATAGACAGCCACAGCCTTGCTCTGGATGTTGTGAGACTGGTTATTGCTGCAGCCAAAGAAAATTTTGAGACTGAGAGATGTAAAATTTTAGGTAACTAACCATTGCTGCGTTACTTTAACCATCCGTCCATCATGTTTGATTTGTATGTTGATATCTTTACACATATACACCCAGCTCTTCACTTTTCAAACCCTAACTTATTCCTACAAAATATTTTGTAAAGTGATTGTTTGTATAGTGATCTGAACATTACTATTATTTCTTACAGTTTTTTCCTGGCCCAGAACCAGTTCACCCAAAAATTATTTAAAAAGAAAAAAAAATACAATCATGCCAAAAATAACCCAGACCAAACAGTTATTTTAATTCTAATTTTATTTGTATTTATCTGGTATTTATGTTTGCTAATGTGACAGGGTAGGGTGTTGGGGGTTTGCTGTTTACGAAGAGTCTAGTTAGTCGACTAGCCTATACGCTAGAGGTGGAAATTATTCTACGACAGACTTAAGGGTGTGCCAGGTTCTAGGATGATCCTCTGAGGTGTAATATTTTAGAGCAGTTATGGTTCATTATTTTATTAGTTTTCAACAGACATTCTTCTTTCCCTTTCTTAGGCAATTCCAAGGCAAGGCAAAACAAGAGATCAACTATCTTTGATCCAAATTGCAAACTGTTTATTTACAGCATTTTTTCATAAGAAAGTGCAAAATATAATATCAAGCATGTCTTGTTTCAATCATTTGTATACATTCTTCTCCGTGTTACAACTGGGCGATAGACTTCGTGTCAATCATCCTGATTCAATCCTTATACAAATCTTCTCCTTCAATAATTGTATCCCTTCGCAGTAGGCTTATGCAAAGTAGGGAATACCTGCAGTTATCTATGAACAAATCATTTTCTTCATTTTTTTTACAATCCAGCTTCGATCCTAGGGAAACTGTCAGTGCTTCTTCATTAATTTTTCCACACTATGCATTGTTCAAAGGGCAATCGTACAGCCATATCTTTTTCTTCTAGATCTGTACGAGCTAGTCTGACTTGACAATGGCAAAAACGTTATAAGGCATTTGTAGCGAACTACTTATGGTGTCATCCTAAATTGAAATAATGCACCACAATTTAAAACACTGTGAAGGAGCAATACTTATGTCTTCAACAGATAGAATGAAATCCTCATTTAATGCATTGTGAACAATTCTCAACTACAGCATAAGGCCAGAGCGTCTGGTCACTTCGGCTACTTGTCTGCAACTACTTTGGCCGGGGAAAAAGCCCGCTAGGTTTTTCAGCTCAATCTGGGTCAGCGTTGCGTGATCTTATTTCATCTCACGATTGGACAATAAATTTATCTACGCTGTTACTATCATGCTCCGCTCCTACTATAAATTTACGGTTAATTTTTTTAACTAATTTCTATCACCCAAGCTATAGTCTGTTTAGTTAGAAATGATAGTTCTTAAAGTGACGAGGTCACTATCACACCTCTTCAGAGCCCCTGGGAACTACATGGGGCATGTGCACATTATGGTCAGATTAAAATGGTTTAACAAGATCACTAATGGGGAAAAACCAGACAGTTTCCAGTGGAAAAAAATAGTGAGGAAAAGATATCACTTTAAGTCAGTCACATGTTGAGGAAACTAACTGATAGTGTATTACAAAGCAGTGCAAAAATGTCTGGAATTCCCAAGGTTAAAACAAAACAGGAAGACCCAAAATATATGGATAAGAGAATTGGAGACAGATTTAAAATGGATTTAAAAAAACCATGGAGAGAACATGAGTGGATGCCACAAGACATCAGGGCTTGGGGTGAGCTGACTGGAGGCCTATGCTCCACAGGAACTGAATTGTAGTGATGATGATGATAAAGGAGATTTGTTCTGTATGAATCACCCTATATTTATATAGCTGATGCTATCACCTATTTTCTCATATCATTTGTTCCCTATGAATCACCCTATATTGATATAGTAGATGTTATCTGTAATAACCTATTGTCTCATATCATTTGTTCTTTTCAAGAAGCATCACTTGAGAAAGGAACAGAAAACAGGCAGCCTTCTGAAAAGCTTAGCATCATCTTAGGAGAAGGTGGCACTACAGGGGACTTCCCACCAGAAACATCTGTTGTCTTTGCTACCCTTGAGGTTTGCCTGTGTGCAATAGTAAGGCATATACCAGCGCTCAACCCATCATCAATGGGCACAGGATTCCAGCCACCAACTCACCTCACTAAAATGGGTACCGGAACCTTTGATTTGATTTCTGGTGTGATGGTCTTGATGGTAGACCTCTTGAACTTGTGTTCTCCTGTAGGTAAGGTAGACAAATATTATATGACAAATGTTGGTAACTGACATTTCATAAAAAGCGTTAAATGTTTGATCAAATAAATAAGAGTGGTCAGCACATAAAGGATTTCATAATTGTGAAGTGTCAGAAGCAAAAAAACAACCCTTACCATTTGCAGTGGCTGTTATCTTAAAATATGTAGCAAAAAAGTGAGCTTAAGACGTGTAGGTAGAATAGTGTTAAGAGAACTGATAATGCAAGTTACCATCCAGATATTTTCAGAATATACAATTTTGCTGGGTCAGAAGATCACACTTATGATGCTTGCAGCCGTGGACTTGGCGCACTTTTAACTTCTTTTTATTTTCACTTTTAACAAACCTATTTTTAAAAACACATCTGTTACACAAAAGTTTTTTAATTATTCATTTTGAATTTTGCCATTCATCATTCCAGCTTTCTTGCTGTTAATTTCCATCTCACTTTTGGAAACCTCCACTTCTGGCAGTACAAGATGGCCCCACAATCCGTTGTTCTTTTAACCTTTAGCACGCGGCATTCCTTTGGCGAAAATAGTCGCCTGCCGCTGCATTCTTTTTCACAGCGTCCCGTTTTTATAGTGGGTGACTTGTAATGTCTATAGTTTTTGTGTTTCTTGGTCAATTGCTATCATTTTTGGAATTTATATAAATAAATGAATGGTGAATCTGATGATATAAAATTTGTTTGAGTACATGTTAGATGTGATAGGAAGAGAGGAAAGGAAAGATGAAAAAAATGAAAAAAAAAATTAAAATAATAATAAAAAAAAATTTTTTTTTAAATAACCAACACACAAAGAGTCCATATCCCTTGCATCTCAATGAAAGTCATTTGACCAACAGACCAATACAAATCAAATGACGATCTTTTCGTTACACCCATCATCAGTAGCAAAGCAACCAACATCCTCGTCAGCAGTGACATTCGGCCGTAATTCTAAACCTTTCCGATATTCCTAGTCCTAACCCCTAAAATTATACATACTAGCAATGCCATTCTACTTTCGTTTCCATCTCAGCCATCAAACATATTCTGAGAACCGATATCAGCGCTTATAAAGACAAAAATCTCATCCCCACCGCATGGCGTCTGTCACGAAGTGGTTTTACTTTTATAGAGTGTGCCTGAATGAAAGCAAGACCCTAGTATGAGAAAGTCTGAGAAAATAGAATGTAGATGGAAAATGACATGCCTGTGGACAGATGAGACTATTGGCTCAAGGGCTAGACCCAGGATTTGAATCTTCCCTTGCCGCTTCGTGACTTTTTAGAATGGCTATAGTCTCGCCCTCCTCTGACTCCCTTGACACACAAGGAGATAAGGTGTATAAATACGACCACAAACACCACTATACAGACAACATAGAGTAAGTACGGTAAAGAGTAGAAGCTGATCCAGTGTACAGTAAATATATATATTTATTTACAAAATAAGGCATAAAAATTCAGCATACATCAAAACGTATCAATGGCGTGCGCTGTTGCACGGCCTGAAAACAAAATAACAATTAAATTAAGAGACACTAGAGACAAAAAAAAAACCCCAATCACATTCACTCTTTCTGTCACCCTGCTGAGGAGCAATAAAAATGGTTAGTGATTAAAACCAACTCTAATTTGGTGGGGCTGTCACTTTAGCCTCCACTCTCTACCATTAATAAGCTTTCTACTGTCTCAGTCCTGGTGACTCTTCCTCAACGAACGACTACACAGCTTTCTACATGTTAGGCGATATGCGCCGATAACTACACCACAAGAAATGCTAAAATAATAGACTTGGTTTTTCGAACGCAGACTCAGTGTCTATCCGTCAAATGGATAATGAACAGACCCTACTGGTCCTGTCTATTGTCTCCCTCCTTCTCTAACTCTCTCTCTCTTGGTCTCAGTGTCTCTCTAACACTCGAGGACTGATCATGCGGCGTTTCCGGTACTCTCTTCTCTCGTTTCTATCAGGACCTAGGTATGGTAACTGTGATGCTACACTGTAATTCTGACTTTTAACAGGCGCGATTCTGTGGTTCTATTTTGAATTTTCACCAGTTTTTTATTTTCTTCTGATCACGCGATTTTCCGTTGTTTACGGAAATCGCTATTTTCGGGCACGCTTTTTTACCATTTTATTTCTTCTCATTTGAATATATATCGTGTTTGGTATTTTTTTTTGAGTAGATAAATTAAATGGGTTCGTTTATGATGGTAGGTTTATTTTATTCTAGCATCAGTTTTACTTTCTTCTGATTTTTCGCGATTCCCGTAGATTTCATTGTTTACGAAAATCGCCATTTCGGGCACTCCTGTATGACGCGTTAGAAACACGTGGCCATCACGTAATGTGACGCAATTTTTGGACACGCGCAGCTTGGGATATGCGTGGGAGAGGAATTCGCGTGGGTGTTTTCTCTTGTATATAATGAGGGAGGAAACCGCGGGCAATTGTCTCTGAAGAAATAATTGCCTGGCCGTAGGACGTCGATTTATCGTTCTCCACTGTGGGAAAAACCAGCGATAATAGGTATGTAGCTATTTTATTAATCGTTTTGCTTATTAGTGGGGTTTTGAGATTTCGCCCGTAGTTAATTCTTCGAGGGGCCATTAACTTTTCAGTTTTAAGAAAAACGATAGTGCCATCCATTATCAGCTTTGAAGAACGATGTAAATGTAACAGTGTGCTTATTCTTTCGGTGATTTTGGCAGTAGATGGGAACGTGTTATAAGCTACACGGGTGTTCATAGTTGTAGAATGTTGGGTAAAACCACCATTTATTCCTGTGTATTTACAACTGTAATTTTAGGGGGAATCGATTGTGTGTACGTTAATTTTATTATGCCTTAAATGTAAGAAATGCAGTTGGAGATTTATGTTATCAGTGAATTATATGGCTTGGGGCAATAAATCATTCCTACAGCAAGGTTTACCTTAAATTGGAGTAAGCCAGGAAACCTGTGTTAATGTTAAAAGGAGGCTACGGAATTTAGGACAAAGGAATTCCCTAGTTGTAAAGGTTGGGACACGTGATCGGCCATGCGTAACGGCCATGTAATCTGTCAGACGGTGTCTGGGCTATTGTTTATTTTACCTGGCAGATTTTAGTAGAAGGAGGGGGGATGAAGAGGCCACATGGGATAGTGGTATTTTATGTATTGTGTGTAGAACGAGAAAAGAACGAGAAAAGAAGGGGAGAGAAGGAGTGTGATTGAAGTGACACGTGGATAGAATTATTTTATGTATCGTATATGTTAGAGATAAGTGATTTTAGAGTGGGTGTACATTAGACGCATTTATTTTTAATTTCAGCGAGTTGCGGCGAAACAGTGGGGAGCATAATTTTGTCAAATAAAATTATCCACGGCAAAAGACATATCTCAGGGTCAGAGTACTCTAGTTATCGTCAGGAGCAAAAGAAAAATACTCTACGGTCTCTAGCAGTGAAGCCCCTATGCTTCAGCTGGAACGGGGTTTATTTATCATACAGCCCGGAGCATCGCTATTATAGTCTCTAGCAACGGCAGGTGGCCGTGAGACTGAGTTACATTGCCTACAGCCAGAACTTTAGGCCGTGTTTATTTTCCTCTAACTCCGGAGCGGGTTATCAGGGGAAAGTTATAGAAGCTAATCAGCAGCAGAGAAGTTTGTCAACAATTAATCGAGTACCTCATGCTTGACGCCAGAACTTCATCATCAACATCGCAGAATTCAGGAACAGGTGACAGGGTTACCATACCTAGGTCCTGAAGTAACGAGAGGAGAGCGTAACGGAGACGCAGCATCATCAGTCGGCGAGTGTTGGAGAGACACTGAGACCAAGAGCAATAGAGAGAGAGATAGAGAGAGAGAGAAGGAGGGAGAAAATAGACAGGACCAGTAGGGTTTGTTCAGTATCCAGTTGAAGGATAGACACTGAGCCATTGTGTTACTCCAAGTCTATTATTTTAGCCTTTCCAGTGGTGTTAGATAGCGGCGTATATCGCCTTACAAGTGGAAAGCTGTGTAGACGGTCGTTGAGGAAGAGTCAGCAGGACTAAGACAGTAAAATCTTAGTTGTGTTAGAGAGTGGAGGCTAAAGTTGACAGCCCCACAATATCAGAGTAGATTAAATCACTAATCATTTTATTGTTCCTCAGCAGGGTGACAGAAAGAGTGAGTGTGATTTGGGGTTTGGGTTGTTTTTTTCAGTGTCTACCTAATTTCATTGTTACTTGGTTTTTTCAGGCCGTGCAACAGCGCACGCTATTTATGTGATTGCTTGATGATGACATTTTAATGCTTTATTGTTGTAAATAAATATATATACATATATTTACTGGATCAGATTCTATTCTTTACTATACTTACTTTATGTCGTCTGTATAGTGGTGTCTGTGGTCGTATTTATACACCTTATCTCCTTGTATTTAAAGGAAGTCAGAGGAGGGCGAGACTATAGCCAGTCTAAAGTCACGAAGCGGCAAGGGGAGATTCAAATCCTGGGTCTATCTCTTGAGCCAATAGTCTCACCTGTCCACAGGCATGTCATTTTCCATCTAAATTCTATCTTCTCAGACTTTCTCATACTAGGGTCTTGTTTTCATTCAGGCAAGCTCTATAAACGTAAAACCACTTCGTGACAGTAACCCTGTCACCTGTTCCTGATTTTGGTGATGACGATGTTCGGATATCAAGCATGAGGGACTTGATTAACTGTAGACGCTTCTCTGCTGCTGAACAAACTTTCCCCTTTTCTCCCACTCCGGATTTAGAGGAAGACACAGCCTTGATTTCTGGCTGTATGAAATTACACCAGTCTCCGACCTCGTGTCGTTGTTGGAGACTATAATAGCGACGAGCTCGGGCTGTATGATAATTAAACCCGTTCCCGCTCCTCACTGCAAAAAAAAACCGTAGGTTAAGTTTCTTTTGCTTCTGACGATAACTCGAGTCCACTGACTACTGAGGTGTGTGCCGTGGGTAAATTGGTATTTCCAATTTACGCTCCCCCACTGATTCGCCGGGACTCGCTGAAATTAAAAGAAACAGCGACTCATGTACACCCACTCTAAAATCACTTATCTCTAACATATACGATACATAAAATAATTCTATCCACGTGTCACTTCATTCTCACTCCTTCTCTCCCCGTCTCTCGTTCTGCATAACAATACATAAAATAATACTATCTCATGTGGCACTAAAATCACACTCCTCCTCCCCTTCTCTCGTTCTGAAAACCGATACCTAAAATATTCCGACCCACGTGTCTCTCTATCTAAAATCTGCCAGGTAAAATAAACAAAAGCCCAGACACCGTCTGACAGGTTACATGGCCATTACGCATGGCCGATCACGTGTTCACACATGACAAAATAGGGAAATCCTTTTACCCATTAACACAGGAGTTTCCCTGGCTTACTCCAATTTAAATTAAACCTCGCTGTAGGACTGATTTATTTCCCCAAGCCGTATAATTCACTGATAACATAAGCTCACTGCATTCCTCACATTTAAGGCTCAGAAAAATTAACGTACACACCAAGGATTTCCCAATAAAATTACATTAGAAAATATACAGGAATAAATGGGGGTTTCCCAATATTCTACCATTAGGAGCACACGTGTCTCTCATAACTTCACACTCTCCGATCTACTGCCAAAAAATCCTAAAAAGACTTATGCACACTTTTTACGTTTACATCGTTCTACAAAGATAATAATTAATGGCGCTACCGTTTAAACTTTAAGTTAATGTCTCCCACGAACTTAACTTACGGGCCAAGATTTCTCAAAAACCCACTAAGTAAAACGATTAAAAAAAATAGTTACATACCTATTATCGTTTTTTGTTCCCACAATGGAGACGATAATACGAAGTCTTGCGGCTGACACTTATTTCTACATAGAGACCGAATCCCCGTTTTCTGTCTCATTATGTACAAGAGAAAACACCCACGCAAATATACTCCTACTTATCTGCTCGGACCAATGGCAGCTCTAGGAAAAATCAATACTAGCCCTTACGCAAATCCCGCGTTGTCCGAAAATTTGCGTCACATTACGTGATGGCGCGTCATACAGGCGTGCCCGAAAATATCAATTTTCGTAAACAATGAAATTTACGGGAATCGCGAAAAATCAGAAGAAAGTAAAACTGGCCGAGTGAAAAATAAACCTACCGACCTAAAACGAACCCATTAAAATTACCTCCTCAAAAATACCGAACACGATATATTCACATGAGAAGAAACAAGGCAAACCCATATAATTACAAAGTGAAGAGAAATGGTGAAAACTCAAACTAGAACCACAGAATCGGGCCTGTTAAAAGACAGAATTACAGTGTAGCATCACAGCGTCAGAATCCAATAAAATTAGAGCGAAAATGGCCGCGTGTTCGATGCCGATTCATTTCGATTTTAAAAATTTACAAAAAATAAACGCGGATACACCCATCACTTTTTTAAGATCGGAAACGGAAGCTAACTCTCTTGCAAATAACATTACAACTTAACATCCGGGGCTGAAATCACGTGTACACAAGTCCTCATGCTAGAAACGGTGATATCCGTAAGGCGACACATGGCAGCTCCAGCGTGCAGAGCATAGGTTATCTTCGGCGACATGTGTCGCCCGCAGCGTGCTAAAGGTTAAATGGTGTACAAAAATTAAATACATTTAGATAAATTAGTATACTACAACTTAGATTGTAATATGGTTTATGGAGGCCATTTCTATTCAGGTATTTGTTTTCTAGGTAAAAAGTTAAGTATCAAAGTGGCTTAAAAGGCAGAGAGAATGTAAATGATGCTTTAAAAAATGGTGAGCAGAGGGGGAGCCCAGGAAGGCCCTGTATTTATATGCTAAATTAATAAATACTAAATATATACTAAATATGAAACGCGTGTTCATGAAATAAGTGAAAATTTACTTATTTCCTTACAACAGATGTACACACAATGTGAGACACAAATTTTTTGTTTGTTTGTTTGCGGGTTTTGCCTTCTTGGGGCGAGGCACGTGCCTTTCAACCTAGACTTAAGTCATTTGGTTATATCAGAATGCAATTTGCCATTCAAAAATAAGTGAACTCTGTTAACTGAAGCGGTGTGTTGATAAACTCTAAGCCCCGGAAAGAAAAGGACCACTAGCATCCATCAGCTAGCCTGAAGTAGCCCTGAAAAGAACTGCCAGCCACGCCAACGCTGTTGTTGAAACAAAATGTGAAACAAGATATTTCGTAAAGTTTGTGAGACACTAAAGTTTTCATGCTTCACATTGTCTTTCTAAATAAAACAGGTGCAGCAACAGTTCTGCCAACCATACTTCATCTAATTATGGGCATTATCAAAGAGATGTGCGCTAGAGGTGCTGTCACTCCGGCCGCCAGTATTGTGACCACATGCATCACAGTTTTGAAGACAGTTTGTGAATATAATATTGTTGAGAATAATGATAACAATGATGCAGAGATCATAGCTGCAAAGAGAGACTGGGACAGACTTTTACAAAGTGCAATATCATCTATATTACAGTTTGCACACCCAGGTCAGTACTCAGCTTGTTTATTTATTTCATTTTTAAATTTGTATAATATTAGTTTGCTGAGTTTGATTAAATTAGTAGCATTTCTCTGTACATTGAAGAAATTAGTAACAGGTACACCGTACATTTTGTGGTGACATTGTTAAAGCTGCACGTTGAGGAAACATAGCACTGTATTATGTAATATTTGATGAAAGAAAAATGTTGCACTGTTTCTTCAGTTAAAGTAATAATGATGTGCTATTTTTCCTTTAGATGACTTGCTCTGAACCACTGTACAGGATTTAAACATAATTTGTTTCTAGGGTACACTGAGACTTGCCATGTTAATAAGGGTGGACAAGTAGGGTTTTTTTTTTTAAGGATTATTGGCACTCAGCAGCAGTTTACACAGCTAGTTCTGGTAGTGTACTCCTCTCACCCTCCGCTACCCACCAGTGTTTAAAAATGCAAAGAAAAGAACGTTGAACAAATAGCATGGAGTTAATTATTCTTCTTCCTCGTTCGTCCTGAAAAGGACGTTGGTTGCGTTGTGTCTGTTTACTCCAGAGCTGTGATATCCGACTGCACGCATTTTTGGGACAATAATCAACAAAACGCAAAAGGAAATAATAAAACTGGTGAAACAAGTCCTGATCAAAGTAGCAAGATCCATGGAATAAAACTGTGTTGATCGCAATATTATCCATAAAGAGGAATGGAAATGACGTATAAGATAGCGGCAATGAAAAAGACACAAAATTTATTGATATATATACTACTTTTAAGACTTGTACAAATTGCTCATGTGAAAAAGTAAGTTTTTTAACATAATGTACAGTAAACTTGAGTATAGTATAATGTATGTCATACAATAGGAACCATATACGTAAATGGCCAGTGTAGTTTCCAGGGGTCTCTTATAAGACAAAGAAATAATATGACTACTGTTGCCTCAGGCTTGTCATACAAGGCAACTAATATGAGGTTGTTCATGGGGGGACTAGCAACCTCATCGTGTAAAACAAATTGTTGCTGAAACCACCGCTGCAAGAGAACGTGAATGCTTTGTGTAAGCTTCTTGCTGCAGTGGTGGCTCCTTGTGCCATAGACAGTGAAAAGGGAAATGATGATTATTATATACATAAACACTATGTGTGCAGTGATATACAGCAGTCTGATAGAATATCATGAGACTGTAGCCAAACTATGAGCAATAGCTGACCACCTTCATAATATATACAACAATTTATGTATACATCTACCTAAGGAAAATTCTCCAAATCTTTTGGCCAAATACCATCACCAATCAAGAACTGCTTACTTGGAGCAACCAAGAGGACATGCACACCATCATAGCTGGCAGATGCTTGGCCATGTCCTCAGAAGAGACCCCTGATGCCATCACAAGAACAGCTATGCTATGGACCCTTGAAGGAAAGCAAAAAGAGGCCGACCAAAAACAACTTGGTGGAGAACTGTGGAGGCAGAGATGCAAAGAATGAACCAGAGCTGGGGCACTGCACGAAGGATGGCCACCGACCGAGCAAAGTGGAAGCAGTTTGTTGCTGCCTTACGAGATGCCACCAGGCATGATGGCCACTGACTGCTTTGACAGTCGGCAGCTAAGGACCAAAGAAGAAGAAAAATGTATACAATAATGATTTTACACCAAAGATGAAACGGCCGTATAACAGTGGGACTAAACTGGCACACTACTTAAAATAGAGAAAATATCTACATGTCACACTATCTTTAGTATGGTAAATTGAAACCTGGTTTTATTACGTAGATTAGTAATGTAGTCATTTAGACAGACTTAACACAAGGCAGTGACCACTCTTCAGAAGGTACAAGTTATAATATGTAATGAGGATAGTTTTTTGCTCTTCTTATAGGACCAAAAATAGGGCTGGTTACCTGGCATAAATACCTGGTCAGGATGGGGTTACCCTGACGTTTTACTCTTGCACGAGTGCTTGATATTCTATCATGTACTCATGCACCCTTAGTCATTAATGAAACGTCAGATATTTTTCTGTTTTTTTTTTTTTCAAACTGCATCTAACAAGAAGAGTTTTATGACATGAATATTTCTGTTGTGAAGTATAAAGTTGTGGTTAATACTTATTTTGATTACAATCCTAACTTCTCGATTTTATTGGTTGTGTAGACTACTACTTCCTGTCTCACCTTTCAACTCCCAAAGGAGCACAAGCTTTCAACAAACCTGTGCCAAGTTTTCCTGTCCTGTGCCAAGTCTTCCCGTCCTGTGCCAAGTCTTCCCGTCCTGTGCCATCAGCTTAAGATCTTTCCATGTCTTCTTAATCCCCTTCATGTCTGTCCCCAGTTGCCTTTTCCATGTGGTCTTCCTCTACCTGTTTTACCCTGTCGATTCCAGATCAGGAATAGTCTGGTAATGCTATCAGCAGGTTGTCTGAATGTGTGTCCTATCCATCTTCAGCGTCTTCTTCTCATTTCTTGTTCCGCTGGCAGTAGTCTGGTTTTTATCATTAGTTCCACATTAGTGATCTTGTTGTACAGTTTCAATCCTTGTATTCTATGCAAGCACCCATTTGTGAAAGTCTAGTGTTTTGGTTGTTGTTTTTGTTGTTCTCCATGTTTCAGAGCCATACAATAAGACTGACTTGACATTTGAATTGAAAATTCTGATATTTGTGTTGGGCCTGATTTCTTTTGTAGACTTTTAATGTATCTTCATATTCTAATGAAGTGCAGTTAAAAAAAAAAGAAAGGTAATGAATCCCATTACACGCCTTATTGAAGCATATTGGGAATATGGAGTTAGGCTCATATTTTCTTGACCATTGGCACTCTAGGGGTGATGTGGTCAGCATCACGCCGGCTGCCTTAACCTTCCCAGAGTTGGTCTGGTACCCAATTCATGAGGCTGGGTCGACCCTGAAGCCATTTGCGGTCTAAAAAAATCCCACCTCAACTGGGGATCGAACCATGGACCTCCGAGCTAGGAAGCCAGTGCACTAACCACTACGTTACCGTGGCTCCAGTGAAGTGCAGTAGTGAACTTTTATTTGATTATTACAATCATGTTTATACATTTCTAAGAGTATTATTGTTTCAATTTAAATCAGATTCAGACCATGCAGGCATTGATCTTGGAGTACTGGTGTCTGTATTGTCAGTTTTTACAACTTCTTGTCCAAGAGAGGTAGCTGGAACACCAAACCTGCTGAATCCAACATTAGATATTTACAAGCAGGCATGGCAGTCAAGTAATATAAGTGTAAGTTCTAACATTTGTAAGTGTTATCATTTTCTGTCGCTGTTATTAATTAAAATACCTTGTTATTACTCTTTGCATATTACTTATTAGCAAAGTTGAATTTAATCAGTCAGTACCCTTTAGCTTCCCAAGGAGCATAGGCCTTCAACAAACATATGCCAGGTCATCCTGTCCCGTGCCATCAGCGCAAGATCTTTGACATTGACAAGAAGTTAAGGAAAGAAAAGTCAAAACAGCGTTGACTAAATTTTGTTCCTGATTAGTATCAAAAGTGTCAAACTGTCCACAACTACATTTTTTTCCTGATAAGTGTCAAAAGTGTCACACTATCCTAACTACATTTTGTTCCTGACTAGTGTCAAAAGTGTCACACTATCCCCAGCTACATTTTTTTTGTTCCTAATGACAAGTGTCAAGTGACCGTGAATAGCGACTTAGTAATTGTCATTTTACCTTGGACACAGATGCTCTACTTTTTCTTGTTCAAAACTGATGCAATCTGCTTAATTACATCAGAAATTGTATGATCATCTAATTTCTTGAGTTTTGTCATTTGGCTATTTCTTTTCCTTGTCTCCACGGGTAAAAATATGTCATCAGAATCTAATATTATCACCATTTGTATAATTACCATCATCTACATTGACATCACACACCTCCCTGTCATAAATTCATTTCTTCTCATGACCTTGATTTTCACAATATTTAATATGCTATATGTTCTTTGATATCATCTTGAACGGGGAAAAACTACAGAAAGTTGAAAGTTTCAATTATTTAGGCAGTAAAATGACTCAGGATGGTGACACAACAAGAGAAATCCATACTAGAATTGCTTTGGCAGCTAGCGCCTTCAATAGATTATCTAACATTTGGAAATTACGATCATTGAATATACATACCAAGCTTCGTCTGTTTAATTCAAATGTTATCTCAGTGTTAACATACGGCTGTGAGAGTTGGAAAATAACAAAATCATTGGAGAACAAGCTGAATACATTCGAGAACAAATGTCTTAGAAAACTCATGAACATCAGTTGGAAAGAATTCAAGACTAATTGACAAATAAGAGAAGACTCTAGGCAGAAATATGTCTCCGACTATATAAGGAAAAGACGATGGTCATATATCGGTCATGTCCTACGAATGCAAAACAACAGAATACCACTACAGGAGCTCACTTGGGTTCCTGAGGGTAAGAGGAAAAAAGGAAGACCAAAAGAAACACAGAAGAACAATAATAAGAGAAGGAAGAACGTTGGGCCTAAATAATGTGCAAGAGCTAAGAGGAGTGGCGTCACAACGAACAACCTGGAGAGCACTGGTTTCTGCCTTATGCACCGTGTTTGGTGCTTAAAGATTTTATTATTATTATTATTATGTTCTATAGCATGCATCTATATTAATGTCAATTTTTATTTAAACATCTGTGTGTACTAGGTTGTTGTTGTCTTGAAACATTCATGTGCTTATGGTTTCGGATTCTGGAGGTGCTCTAATGTTATCGTATTCATATAAATGCCAAACAGTTTTGGGTGATAGTGACCTAAAACATATCTGTGGGACCATTGGTTGTTTTCACTACATTTAGTCTTATGTGGTCCCTAAGGCAGTCTAATGTTGATTTAAAACTGTTCTGGCAACTCCTGCGACGTCGCTGGTACCAGACTATATCAGCTACTGCCATTCCTTTGGACCTACCAGCTTTGTGGAGAGGGGGAACATGCTGCATGGGCAACAGCTTGATCTCGATATAACTGTTCCCAAGCTTGCATCCTGGAAAGGACACTCCAGCTTCACCCTATGGTGTCATTCCCCATAGTCAGTTATGATTGAAGGAGGCAACTACTACTATTCTTATATGATACAAACTACGATGTTGTCTAGCACTTGGCTTTGAGTTCTATTGTCTCCTAAACTTGCCAAATCTTTGTTCCTGTTTACTGTATGTATTGAAGATCCCTTCCTAATCCATGAAAACTGTTATAGGAATTTCCATGATGCTCGATGATATTTTCACACATCTGTTTTATGGGTGAGATATTGCACGTCACATTTGTTACTTGTCTTCTTCTACACAGTTATTATTATAACCAAATTTCTTTGTGGGTTGGACATAGTTGAGTCAGGTCAATTTTTTAATGAGGTTTTGATCAAGCAAAATGCATTGGGTTAAAAAAGGTAGTACAATGTGTAGCTATAAACCTGAAGTCAACCAGCTTGAGCATTTTAGCTGATATATTTGCTGACATTTTAGCTGACACTTTTGCTAACATTTTAGCTGACACTTTTGCTGACATATTTACTGACATTTTAGCTGATATATTTACTGACATTTTAGCTGACATTTTTGCTAACATTTTAGCTGACATATTTGCTGACATATTTGCTGACATTTTTGCTGATATTTTAGCGGACACTTTTGCTGATATTTTAGCTGACATATTTGCTGACGTATTTGCTGACATCTTAGCTGACAAATTTGCTGACATTTTAGCTGACACATTTGCTGACATTTTAGTTGACACTTTTGCTGATATTTTAGCTGACAAATTTGCTGACACTTTTGATGACATTTTAGCTGACACTTTTGCTGATATTTTAGCTGACACTTTTGCTGACATTTTTGCTTACTCGTTTATATGCTTCATTGAGACTGATGAGGGTTTTATATCGGCTAATCGGTCAGAGCGCTTGCATCTTGCAGCAGAGTTACTAGGTTCATGGGATCGAAACCTGGTAGTGTCACGTTCATGTCTTCATAGCTGTAACTGGGTACCTGACTTTGCTTTTGAGTTAGGGAAGGCAAAGGAAGGGAACTGGTCACCTCGTCTCATAATGCCAGACTTAGTATAGTGAAATGTCAAACATTTTACTCCCCTAAGCAGTATCTGCTATGGAACTACATTTTTATTGAGACTGACAATGCAGTTTTGAATCTTTATCCTCCTGGTAAAAAGCTCTATCATGAAAGCAGTCTGGTTGGGTTGGGTTAAACATTATTCCAGTGATTATGGGTTGGGTTTGGTTGAGTAATATTTAAAAAAAACAAAAGACCCACTGGTCACAATTGACACACTGTAAATAAACCTGTTTTGTTGCAGGACCGACTCAAGTGCATTGAAGCACTCTTGTCTATTTTGAACCAGAAGGACAAACACATTGGCATGCCCTACATACATGCCTTAGCACCTCTTATCATTGAACAGCTTAATTCTGCTGCCAGCTGTCAAAGTTCAAGGTCACAGCATGAAATTCAACTTCTTAACTTGGAACTGGACTATATGGAAAGACTAGTATCACTTGCAAAGGATACAGGAAGTGAGTAGAGATTTGTTGATTTACATTGTCTCGTATTTCTGAAAATGTGCAATAAATGGAAGTGTATGATAACTGAATGCTTACACAACAGACAGAGTGCTGTGACAGTATTTGTAGAATATATTTTTCATCGTTTTTTCATATATATTACCATCATCGTCGTCAATACCGGTCTGGTCAGCTCCCTGAGGATTATAAGCCTTCAGCAAACACTTGCCAATTTCTGTGCCATACATGCAAGGTCTTTGATGTTTTCTTTATCCCTTTAATTTCTAGTCTCCGTAGGGAGTAAACAGGGAAATAATGATAGTGATGATAAAAACACACATACACACACACACTTGCAAAATGTTGTTGATAACTTTGATAGTTTATTACAATAAACTACATAGGTTACTATGACAACAACAACAAAAATGGATAAGTGCAAGTGTAAATATCAAAGTTTTTAACTATTACTTTACATTCTTTTAACCCTTTCGCCACGACGGGTTTTTCATTCCCCATGACGACACCATTTTCAGCTTAGTTTGTTCCCCTGAACGACAGGATAATTGTAATTTTAGGGGTCATATTTTTAATTTGACTGTATACAGTTTATCGTAAAAGGAAACCCATTAAAAGTATATATATATTATGAAAGAGCATAAAACAAAGTTTCAGAATATGCTAATCAAGGCCAACATAAGTCAAGGTCACAGGGTACATACATCAATGAAAATTGAGAGAAAAATAAACAAAAATTATTTGTATGAGCCACAAAAGCTTTGTTGTTTTCATTTTATTATGATAAAAGAACATGGAAACACTGCTGGCACTTGTTTTGTTGAGTTTGCTTACATTTTTACAGTTACAGGTTGGGCTGAGTGTGGTAAGTTTCAAAACATTCCCCAAGGCACAAACCCGGCTTGCTATTTGTCTCATTCACTGTTAGTATCTAAAAGTTTTCATTCAGAAACTCATTCATGAAATCATGGCATTCATAATCAGTGTGATCAAAGAGTAGACCAGACTGTGCTATAAACTCAGGCTGGGCAGCATGGTTCTCTTGTCTCCTTCATGACTTATGTTTGCATGTACATTATTTTCTTCCCCTGCCTCTGGTTACCAATGTCTTTTAGGTGACGTTCTTCCTCATCAATTTGTTTTTCATTTTTTTATTCCAAGGTCTAGATCTCGACATTTTCTTTCCTTGTTTAGGTGCAGATCTTGTTTTCACTGCCTTTCCTTTCACTGATGAATTATTTTGATCTAAACTGAGTGAACTAGCTAGATCTAGATCGAATGTTACTACTAACACTATCAATAACTTTCCTCGTTTTAGCAAGCCTTTCACTATCATTCACTTTCCTCGTTTTAGCAAGCCGTTCACAATCACTTTGCTCTAAATCTGCATCAGTCTGATTCTGAACCAGACTACATATACTCTGAATCTGGGTAATCTTTACCTTTATTGCCGTCGAGTATGTATAATATGTGTATTGAGTTAGGATTAGGTTTAGTGTAAACCTAACCCTAACTCTAAATGGTACGAAAATACACATATTATACATACTCGACGGCACTAAAGGTAAAAATTACCAGAATCTTACTAAAAAGAATCGTCAGAATCATTCAAGTTGAATAAATTCAACTCAAACAAGAATTTTCGTGTTCTTTTTACACCAGATGTTTATGGTTCGGCAGCGTCCATGTTTGTGAACTTTCGCTTTTGTAAAATCGCTATTATCAGTTCTACTGTATTCGCTAGCAGTAAAGTATTTTGTTTGTTTCAAGCTTAGTAGGCCAGATTTTTCAATGCTGAATCCGATTATGCCCAGCAATAGCCGATACGCTTGTAAACAGAAGAGTTCTGGTGCTTTTAAAATATAACGTACGGCGTACGTCTTATAGGTGTATGGGAACGAAATATCGCGCTACTTCCGTGACGTACTCTGTACGGCACAGCGACAAAATTTGTAAAGATTTATGCCGTACGGCGTACGTCATAATGGTGCTGAAAGGGTTAATATGAGCTCCGCTTATGACCATGCACACATCAATGCGGTAACCAATTTCATGCCCATTTTCTCCAGTATACTGTTGTTGCTCTGGGCGATAGCTGGAGTGATATGTCAATGCAGTTGTTGTGTAGTGACAGGTAGGAAAGGAACAAACATGATATCTTTCACAAAACCCCATTGATAAAAATCTAAGGGATTGAAGTCTGGTGATCCCAGTGGTCAGTGTCACGAAATGGATTTTAGGACTAGAGACTGTCTACATATAGTGACAAGACAATAGTAAGAAGAAAGACTGAAATGATAGATTCAGATAGAAATATAGTGCAAACTGTGAAAGTTGAGACCATTGGCTCCGAGGTTGAGAACCGAGGTTGATTCTTTCCTCGCCACTTCGGACGTTTAAATTGCTATGGCCTCGAACCACCTCTAACTACCCTATGGGGATAAGGTTCAATTAAGATTCACAAACACCAAGGTACAGACAACATATAGCTACTGTACTAAAGGAAATGACTGATGCCAGCTACAATTTATACAAGTTTATTATACACCTATAAACAACAAACATATGCATGTCCCATACATCAAGTGCGAGGATGCACTCCTGAAACAAAATCAAGCACAGTTAAAAATGCATCAAGCCCAACCCTTCTCCCACAATTGCAACCTGTATGGAGAAAGAAGGTAAGGTTAACTGAAATGAACTACACTGCACTTGATGTCGCCTACACTCCAAACTAGCTGTTCTAAATTCTAACTCTAAGTCCACTGATAGCTGGAACGACGGCGAAGTGACTACACAATCTCTGCACAGACTTCGGTTCTACACAGCCTATCCTGGAATCTCCTGAACACAACTAACTGCACCTCTAAACTTCAGCAGCTGTCCTCTGCTATGATTCACCAAAACTAACAGTTCTGCCTATCTGTGCTGACTTCAGTAGAGAGAATGTTTACCCTATCTCTCTCCACTACTCTGGAATTGACTGAGGTTTAACAGAACCCCCCTGGATTCTGGACTGGAACTGTAGCTGACTTCTACCACTCTGAAATTACCTGCCCGAGTATCTATAACTGGGCCGTCGGCTTTATTATGGCCGTGAAGAAACGAACACAAAATTACCACAACGCTGGCAGCCTGCCAAATCTGCGTGTGTAACGAGCGTCAGAGCTCAGGATTTATCCACAAAAATCCTATTCGCTGGAAAATGTCTTCCCCTGGCTGGGAAAACGTATTTTCTTCCTCTCCTTCCACTACTGGCAACTAACGTAAAACCCTTGCGGTTCTGCGAATGCCCCAACTTTGCCGTGGGAGAAATTTTGTGGTCTCAAAATTCCGCTCTCATTCCCACAAAGCCGGCACCTGCTGTTTAGACAAAAGCAAAAACAACAGCTAAACAAAACGTAATAATACATTTCAAATAACAATTAACTTCCTTACTCTTCACCACGTAACTCCCCTCTCTACCTGAGCCTACAAAGTAAACATTGGCTAACCCAGATCGCCTGTTCTGCCTGACTAACTCCGAGCAACAACAATATTTTCAATGGCCCGTCTGGGCAGACGTACTGTGGCCTACTTCTTACGCTGACACTAATGCCGTAATGTTTAACACAACTAAAACTAGCCTTCTCTAGGAATTCCTAAAATTCCCGTCAATAATAGTAATCACATTCAAAATGTAATACAAAATAATTCCCTTTAAAATTACTTCTCCCATCTTCTGAATTCACAGAACAATAATGCACAATCAATAACATATAATCCTGTTTACGCTAGCATCTACATGCCGTCAAAAGTTATACATAATGGTTATCAATTAAATCTCAGTAGTTACAAATACGTGGTTACAATTTTATGACCACGTGCTTCTCTCCCCCTCGTCCCTCTGAACATCGTATCAATAAAGATACCGTAACCACGCGCTCACGTGCTTCAATTAATACCTCTATCACTTCCGTCCACAGATATATGCGTAACTATATAAATAGCGAGCATCAAGACTCTCAATAAAATCACAAATGAAAATACACATTACACACGCTCCCGACTATTCTGTAAATACATATGATTCGCAGATGCGAGTTTCTCTCCCGACCGACTTTGCAATAATACAAAGCGGTGATATCTCAACTTTTAAACCATGCCGCTATTCCTTCAACAAGGAATTAAATGGACCTATAAAGTTTCTCGTCTATCACTAAGATCGAATTGATGGCTCTGGAGTTAAGAATTAAATTAAACTAAAACTTCCCAAGAAACTTAAATGATCGGCTAGGACTAGAAAAATTAAATAAAGTCCTCACGCAAAAATTCATGCTTACCAAATCTCGAATGTCAAACTGAAGGCAATCGACTTGACTCTGGCACCCGGCTTTGGCAATTAATTTTTAGAGACCGAACTTATGAAGTTCGGGCGTATTTATTCTCAAGCCCCCACGCGCCGACTTCATGACGTCATATGCGCGGCGTGGTTCTAAAGCCAATGGGCGCTCTGCATTTCAACTGCAGTTAGCTCTCCGCCAATCAGAACCTTAGATCTTTCTGATGCAACCAGTCCCCGCTAGACAAAGAACCGGGAATTGGTCCTAGCCCTATACTGCGGAAATGAAGCAAAAATGGCCGCAAATAATTTAACTCCCGAAAAATGCGTATATGGCCACGCAATATCTTTAAAAAAAAGGACACTGGTGCAAATCCTGATCCAGCCTCTATAATCTCAATCTAGAATAATACTTTCTAATTCCCTACACCCCCATTCTAAACACATAAAGAAGAACCATAAAGCAGATGAGATCAAACTCCCTCGTGATCTCATCTTGAAAAAACGTAAATAATAGAAGGACATTCTAAACACATAAAGAAGAACCATAAAGCAGATGAGATCAAACTCCCTCGTGATCTCATCTTGAAAAAACGTAAATAATAGAAGGAGAAGAAACATGGAGAAGGATTTCCTGTAATCCCTCCTAAAAATAGTGAACAAAATGCAAGGAGAAAAAGACATGGGCCACTTGAAAGACAGAATCTCAGTACTTTCGTCACATCACTCCCCCCCTTTCAAAGATTGAGCAACGATCTCCTTACTGAAATCTCTGTGTTTCACATTGGCCCTTATTCCTGTCTACAAGGCTGTCTGTCCTTACCCCTCCTATTCAGTGTTCTTCGACCTTCCTCTTTTGCGTTTCCTCCTTCCTCCTCTCCTAGAATGAGCTCCCATGCTCCGTTGGGAGAGTTGATCTCTCTTCAGACCTGTGCCGTCTAATGGCGGGTCTGAACTTTCCCTTGCTATGACCGTCAAAAGGCTGTCCTGGTCAGCTGATGTGACCGACGGGCGCTGTGGCGACCTGGCGATGACGACTTCCTCGCTGCGCGTCAGCAGGGTTGTGACTGCTGGTACCGTGCGAGAACGATGCAACGTCTCGGGTTCCTCTGGTGTAGAGCCTCCGATTTCTTGCTGGGTGTCTATTGGATCACGATCGACCTCAATAGCTTCTACCTTTGAAGAAAGGTAGGTAAGATCTGCCCCTGGCAGTGGTTCTGGACTCGCTCTTCCCCTACCAATCTGAAGCGGGACAGAGCTCTCCAAAATCGCTCCTTGCGAAGTTATAAGGCAGTTTCCCTCACTAATTCCTGGCCTGGAAAGTTTGTGAGATGCCCGTATAGTTCCAGAGAGTCCTCCGTCTAAAACTCTGGTTCTAAGAAAATTCTCAACCTTGCCCTCCCCGTCGAGAGTTGCTGGCGTCAGTTGGAATGTGTCCTGCAGTGACACTTGACGGTTTAAGATCCCGTTAGATCGCGGAGAATCTGAGATAAAGCTCTCGGTGACTGGTTCCAATGTTCCGTGAAACGAATTGGAAAAGATAGCCAATTTTTCAGGCTGCTCGTTACAAGAGTCGTTTCCTGTAAACGAGATACGAGAGTTGTGGGGCCCATCTCCGTTTATAGGCAAACGGATACTCAGATCACTGTCCTCCTCCGTTTGAGTAAAGTGCTGGTCGGATGGGGCTCCAGGGCTGGTTGGAACTATATGCTCGCTCAGACCGCTATCTTGTGCCCTATGAAGATGGCGCTGGTCGTTGACATATGTAATACCGCTCTTGTCAGTATGTCCCTCACTTGAAGGAGCTAATACCATCGGGGGCCTAATTCCCGACAACAAAGAGTGTACTTCCGGAATCAGAGGCATCGTCACCACTGTTTGGCCGGTTGGCTGAACAGGGCTGGCGGGCGAATTTGCCTCTGCAAATAACATATCACTGTCGTCAGAGGCGTTGCACCTCTCCTTGGCACGACAGCTATGTTTGAGCTCGCTCGGGGCTCCGTGAATTAGGGGTTCTCCTTTTTCACTTATCTGGCCTGCAGTAGGCCCCCTTGCATCAGCAAGGATCGGTGTGGTCGGGTTCCCCAAAACTAAATATGGGTTGCCGAGAATGAAGTCATAGGCTGGCTGAGCCATCACAGCTGCCTTGATCGTGCCAGACACAAACTTACATTTCACTTCAATGTTGGCGACCGGAAAGCACTGTGAGGTCCCTTTCCTTAAAATTCCACCAATATTCACTTTTTCATTGGTCATCTGCCAGGGCTTCACCAGATGTCGGGCGACTATGCTGGGGTAGGTAAGCCCACTGTCAAATAAGCAGGTTGTCTCAGTCCCGTTCACTTCGGCTGGTCCACTGTTGGAGAACAACTTCTCTGACTGGAAGGGTTTCCACTTCTTCCCTTGTTTCACCCTCACAGGCCTTAAACAAGCCATCTGATGAGCGGGTTGTTTGTTTGGGCACCGTGATGTCCAATGAGAAGTAGTCCGACAGAACCTACAATATCTCTCATTATCTCCCCGGTTCCTGACGGGTTCATGAGAAGTCGGCCCCTGTGTTCTGTTAGGCGGCTGGGAGCGCATGTTATGACTGGGAGGGAGCTCCTTGCGAGACGGCCCTTGCTGCTGGTGAGCTGAAGAGGAAGGCGAATGCGATGAAGATGCTCCTTTGTCCGGGGCTGGCAGGTCAGGGTGTTTTCTTTTCTGGCCCAGTACTTCGGCCTGTGCCGACTGGAACCTTTCAGCAAATAGAATAATCTGGTCCAGTTGCTGGGCGCCCTGCTCCGCCAGGTACTTCCTTAAGTCCGGAGACATGTTGGCCTTTATCTGTTCGCACAGGATGAGCTCTTCGAGTCCTTCAAACGATTTAGCCAAACCCGACAACTCTCTCCAGCGAGTGAGGTAATTCCTCAGCCTCTCCGCGAACTGGGGAAAACTTTCTCCTTTCTCCAGTCGACTTTCCCTAAACATCGTTTGGCACTTCCGGGGAGTCCATTGGAATCGCTGTAACAGGGCGTTCCGCAGAGCCTCAAAGTTACCTTGGTCATCTACCAGCATCTTGCTATAGACCTCATACGCATGTCCTCTTAGAGATTGAGATAATTTGAGACACCAAAGACTATCATCCAGCCCGTATGCCTTTGCCATCCGTTCAAATTTTTCTAAAAATACCTCAATTTTCTCATTCCCGTTAGGAAAAGAGTCCATCGGAAAATTCATGGCTGCCATCCGGGGCCCTCCGTTTCCTGAGGTGTCTGTTGCCCCTGCTCCGGGAGAATCTCCGTTAGCCGAACTGCCTTCCGAAGATCGGTACTGCAGTTCCAGTGAACGCAGGCAAGTTCATGCTGTCTCTCGGCTGCCTTCTCTGCTTTTCTCTCCTCTGCCGCCGCAGCTCTTTCCTGCGCCTCCCTCTCTGCCTTTTTCTCCTCTGCCTGTCGGGCCTTCTCTTCTTTCTCCGCTTCCAATTTACGCAGGTCCATCTCTGCCAGTCGGGCCCTCTCTTCTTTCTCTGCTTCCAATTTACGCAGGTCTTTCTCCGCTTCCCTTTTCTCTCTCTCCGTCTGCCGGTCCTGTTCCCTCATAATGTAAGCCCTAGTCTCGGCCTCATTCATCCCCATGCTTTTAGCTGCGTCCTTCCATGCAGTAACGAGGGGAAATGACAAAAAAGGAACAAGAAAAATTTACTGTTACCTACTAGGAATATGCTGTCGCAAAAACCCGAACTCAGACTAACACCAAGTCTGACTAATAACTACCTGAAAAAAATTCAAGTTATCCAGCTACCCAAAACCCGAATTTACTTTCCTGTCAAGAAAAAAATTCCATTAGCCATCAATTACTTCTAAGTCATAAACAACCTTACTACCACTATCATCTATACTAACTGGAACCTGTGGAAAAAAACTTATAGCTGGATCAGTCTTAATATAGCTCAAGTCTAGGGGATTTTATAAAGAAAATCTATTTCCCAGAACTTCCTACAGAGACAATCTATGAATCTAGAATTGATCCCAACAAAGATGATCCCAAGGACGACGCCACCCACTTTGTCAAGATCACAGAATTGAACGTAACAAAGATGATTCACCGGACGATAGCACCCACTTTGTCACGAAATGGATTTTAGGACTAGAGACTGTCTACATATAGTGACAAGACAATAGTAAGAAGAAAGACTGAAATGATAGATTCAGATAGAAATATAGTGCAAACTGTGAAAGTTGAGACCATTGGCTCCGAGGTTGAGAACCGAGGTTGATTCTTTCCTCGCCACTTCGGACGTTTAAATTGCTATGGCCTCGAACCACCTCTAACTACCCTATGGGGATAAGGTTCAATTAAGATTCACAAACACCAAGGTACAGACAACATATAGCTACTGTACTAAAGGAAATGACTGATGCCAGCTACAATTTATACAAGTTTATTATACACCTATAAACAACAAACATATGCATGTCCCATACATCAAGTGCGAGGATGCACTCCTGAAACAAAATCAAGCACAGTTAAAAATGCATCAAGCCCAACCCTTCTCCCACAATTGCAACCTGTATGGAGAAAGAAGGTAAGGTTAACTGAAATGAACTACACTGCACTTGATGTCGCCTACACTCCAAACTAGCTGTTCTAAATTCTAACTCTAAGTCCACTGATAGCTGGAACGACGGCGAAGTGACTACACAATCTCTGCACAGACTTCGGTTCTACACAGCCTATCCTGGAATCTCCTGAACACAACTAACTGCACCTCTAAACTTCAGCAGCTGTCCTCTGCTATGATTCACCAAAACTAACAGTTCTGCCTATCTGTGCTGACTTCAGTAGAGAGAATGTTTACCCTATCTCTCTCCACTACTCTGGAATTGACTGAGGTTTAACAGAACCCCCCTGGATTCTGGACTGGAACTGTAGCTGACTTCTACCACTCTGAAATTACCTGCCCGAGTATCTATAACTGGGCCGTCGGCTTTATTATGGCCGTGAAGAAACGAACACAAAATTACCACAACGCTGGCAGCCTGCCAAATCTGCGTGTGTAACGAGCGTCAGAGCTCAGGATTTATCCACAAAAAATCCTATTCGCTGGAAAATGTCTTCCCCTGGCTGGGAAAACGTATTTTCTTCCTCTCCTTCCACTACTGGCAACTAACGTAAAACCCTTGCGGTTCTGCGAATGCCCCAACTTTGCCGTGGGAGAAATTTTGTGGTCTCAAAATTCCGCTCTCATTCCCACAAAGCCGGCACCTGCTGTTTAGACAAAAGCAAAAACAACAGCTAAACAAAACGTAATAATACATTTCAAATAACAATTAACTTCCTTACTCTTCACCACGTAACTCCCCTCTCTACCTGAGCCTACAAAGTAAACATTGGCTAACCCAGATCGCTTGTTCTGCCTGACTAACTCCGAGCAACAACAATATTTTCAATGGCCCGTCTGGGCAGACGTACTGTGGCCTACTTCTTACGCTGACACTAATGCCGTAATGTTTAACACAACTAAAACTAGCCTTCTCTAGGAATTCCTAAAATTCCCGTCAATAATAGTAATCACATTCAAAATGTAATACAAAATAATTCCCTTTAAAATTACTTCTCCCATCTTCTGAATTCACAGAACAATAATGCACAATCAATAACATATAATCCTGTTTACGCTAGCATCTACCTGCCGTCAAAAGTTATACATAATGGTTATCAATTAAATCTCAGTAGTTACAAACACGTGGTTACAATTGTATGACCACGTGCTTCTCTCCCCCTCGTCCCTCTGAACATCGTATCAATAAAGATACCGTAACCACGCGCTCACGTGCTTCAATTAATACCTCTATCACTTCCGTCCACAGATATATGCGTAACTATATAAATAGCGAGCATCAAGACTCTCAATAAAATCACAAATGAAAATACACATTACACACGCTCCCGACTATTCTGTAAATACATATGATTCGCAGATGCGAGTTTCTCTCCCGACCGACTTTGCAATAATACAAAGCGGTGATATCTCAACTTTTAAACCATGCCGCTATTCCTTCAACAAGGAATTAAATGGACCTATAAAGTTTCTCGTCTATCACTAAGATCGAATTGATGGCTCTGGAGTTAAGAATTAAATTAAACTAAAACTTCCCAAGAAACTTAAATGATCGGCTAGGACTAGAAAAATTAAATAAAGTCCTCACGCAAAAATTCATGCTTACCAAATCTCGAATGTCCAACTGAAGGCAATCGACTTGACTCTGGCACCCGGCTTTGGCAATTAATTTTTAGAGACCGAACTTATGAAGTTCGGGCGTATTTATTCTCAAGCCCCCACGCGCCGACTTCATGACGTCATATGCGCGGCGTGGTTCTAAAGCCAATGGGCGCTCTGCATTTCAACTGCAGTTAGCTCTCCGCCAATCAGAACCTTAGATCTTTCTGATGCAACCAGTCCCCGCTAGACAAAGAACCGGGAATTGGTCCTAGCCCTATACTGCGGAAATGAAGCAAAAATGGCCGCAAATAATTTAACTCCCGAAAAATGCGTATATGGCCACGCAATATCTTTTAAAAAAGGACACTGGTGCAAATCCTGATCCAGCCTCTATAATCTCAATCTAGAATAATACTTTCTAATTCCCTACACCCCCCATTCTAAACACATAAAGAAGAACCATAAAGCAGATGAGATCAAACTCCCTCGTGATCTCATCTTGAAAAAACGTAAATAATAGAAGGACATTCTAAACACATAAAGAAGAACCATAAAGCAGATGAGATCAAACTCCCTCGTGATCTCATCTTGAAAAAACGTAAATAATAGAAGGAGAAGAAACATGGAGAAGGATTTCCTGTAATCCCTCCTAAAAATAGTGAACAAAATGCAAGGAGAAAAAGACATGGGCCACTTGAAAGACAGAATCTCAGTACTTTCGTCACAGTCAGTACAGTAAATCCTAATAAGAAGCACAGCCAATCCAGAAATTTTCATTCAGAAACTGTCGTAGCTGCCCATGAAAGTGTGGTGGAGCCCAATCATGTTAAGATAGGAAATGCCTGTCACTTTCAGCAAAAAAAAAAAGAATGACCCATAAATCTTATCTTTGGACATAGCACAGAAAATGTTTACTTTTGGACTGTCATGTTCTTGCTTCAGAGGTAATGAGAAGACAAAATAAGAATATGATTGCAGCTTACTCGGGCATGTAATATGAGGCAACTCGTATAATGGGGCTGTCTATCTCATCATTTAAAACAGATTGCTTCAGAAGATACTGCTGCAGGAGCACATGAATGCTTTAGTGCAAGCTTCCTGGAAGGGAGGTCTGCTGAATGCTCCTTATTGTTATTGTTCATCAGAATCGACGTCACTGCACTCCGGGCAAACCCATAGGTGCTCAGTTTCCCTCAGCTAATGTCGAAGGGTATCAATGCTAATTGTTCCTGTTGTTAGTTGGTTGCATACTCGCCGGATGCATCCTTTCATTCGTCCATCCCTGCTGGTCTTACGTTTAATGCCAAATTCCAGCAGTCTTAGCCTTGATGGTTCATTGATTGCAGTGTCTTTCTCTAACAGGTCATCATTAATTGCCCTCAATATCTCTCCCCTATCCATATTCAGTGCACCTTCTATAGGTGCTCTTGAAGCTAGTCTGTCAGATCTTTCATTACCGCATATCCCTGCATGACCTGAAGAATCGAGCCTTCTATGGAGGTTTTCCATTCATGTCGGAGCCATCACATGGAGCAAACAGAGAAATGTTGATGATGATGGTGATTAAAAATAATTGGCATTTGAGCTTGTCGACAGCATTTTGACTAACCCTGTAGATATGTTAGGACATAATTGAAATCTTTTAGGCTGCTTAAGGAATGTCAATGTGAACAATACTTTTTATGTAAGGAGCATAACTAAAATAGTATTGTAGGTTGATTAAGGAATATTTATGTTTTCAGACAATGTTTTCAATGTATAGGGCAGAATAGAATTATTGTATTAGATGAATAATTGATTATCCAGATGAATATTGATTATCATTTTATTTTTCTAGCAGTAACAGTGATAGCCATGTATGTGCCTATACTGGTTTCCTTGCTGCATGATGAAAACACAGCCTCTGGAGCCTGTCCTGAAAGCCATTTGTTCAACGACCAGATCCTCAGTCGGCTAACAGAAGTAGGACGATTGTATCCAGAACATTTCCGTACAGTGATGAACATGTCTGCCGATCTGAAACCTCGTCTGGAGGCTGCAGTCCGACTAAAACAGAGGGCACAGAGCCAGGCCAAGGCCAGAACCACACCAATGACCACTCAGCCTGCCAAACCAACAATTACTCTCAAGATGGACTTCAGCAACTTCAAGACATAATCTCTGCATTTGTAACATTAGTCATGGAATGCTGTCATTTAGTTTCAAAACACCTTGGAAAGCACAGATAGTGTCTATTATCTGAACCCCAGTTGTCCAAATCTCCTCTTTTTTTTTCTAAACAAAAGCTCACAAGAAGATGTTTATACTTGTAATAAGCAGTGGTTTAGGCATTAGACTCTGTGTGAGAACCGAGTCAGTTACAAATGAAGTTAATGGCTTGTAAATGGTAAATTACACATGGGATTACAAAAGTACAAACACAACACTTTGGTGGGGTTTGAAAAGAAGATATATGTTCTGTCTTTTAACTGAGCACTGAACTTTCTAGTACTCTATTGCTTAGCCGTCTGAAGAAAAGCTTACAAATTAGATTCATGAAAAGGCAAAGCCTAGGGGAACCAATCTTCTTCTTCTTTGATCCTTAGCCGCCGACCGTCAAAGCAGTCAGTGGCCATTACGCCTGGTGGCGTCTTGTAGGGCAACAACAAATTGATTCCACTTTGCTCGGTCGGCGGCCATCCTTCGTACAGTGCCCCAACTCTGGTTCATTCTTTGCATCTCAGCCTCCACAGTCCTCCGCCAAGTTGTTTTTGGTCGGCCTCTCTTTCGTTTTCCTTCAGGGGTCCATAGCATAACTGTTCTTGTGATGGCATCGGGCTCTCTTCTGAGGACATGGCCAACCCAGCTCCAGCATCTGCCAGCTATGATGGTGTGCATGTCCTCTTGCTTGCTCCGAGTTGGTGATGATATTCGGCCAAAAGATTCGGAGAATTTTTCTTAGGCATGTTGTGTGAAAAGAGGACAATTTCAACATTTCCTTCTCTGTAACTCTCCAACTCTCCGCGCCATAGAGAAGCACAGAAAACACACAGCTCTGATATAATCCTAATTTTGTGCTTGTGCTGTACTGAGAGGACTTCCAGATGTTGTTTAGACTAAAAAAGGCTGTTCTTGCTTTGTTCATTCTGTTGTTGATGTCTTTGCTTGCTCCGCCGTCTGGTGTTACTATGCATCCTAGGTATGTGAAGGCATCTGTCTGTTCCAGTTGCTGATTCCTTACTGATATGGGCTCAGGGTTGCTCACATTGAGCGTCATGACCTCTGTCTTCTTTAGGTTGATGTTCAAGCCCACCTGCTGGCTATACTTATTAAGTCTATCCATTTTTTCCTGGATGTGTTGATGTGAATGTGCTAGCAGTGCAATGTCATCTGCATATTCCAGATCTTCCAATGTAGAAAATGAAGTCCATCTTATTCCTCTTGGATTGCCCTCTGTTGTCTGGCGCATCACCCAGTCTATGACTGTTAAAAATAGAGTGGTTGATAAGGGGCATCCCTGTCGTACTCCTGTCTTCACTTCAAAGGTTAGGTTGCTCTGCCCAATGCTGCACGTAAAGTTGGCATAAAGGCTTTTTATGATTGACACTATGCAGCTTGGAATTCCCTAAGCCCTCAGTATTTTCCATAAACTATCCCTATGAATACTGTCAAAAGCCTTTTCAAAATCAACGAAATTAATGTACAACTGTCTTTGCCATTCTGAGCACTGCTCTATAATGTTCCTGAGGGTAAATATATAATCTACACATCTTCTGTTCTTTCTAAATCCTGCTTGTTCTTTCCTCAGTTTGTGGTCTACTGCTTTTGAGATTCTCTGTATAATTATCCTGCCTAGTATTTAGGGGAACCAATATCAAAACATTTTTCCTCCATTAGAAAAGGTGCTTAATCTGAGCAAAAAGTTAGAATGCCTTGTTTGTTTTTAAAAAAGGTTGGCTTATGAAACTTCAAAGAACATGACTTATTCATTTTGAACAATAAGGCAACATACTGCAGTGTTTCATTTATAAGACAGTTAAGTGCATTTTCTTTCAACATTAAGCTGTGAATATGGTTCAGTGTTTGGTTTTTCGAAAAACTGAATGTCAAAGTGCATTTGGTCACGCTGAGTTCTGTCCCAGCTGATGCTCTCCTACGTCAAAATAAGCTGATGTTAAACAGGAAATCCACATTCCTATATCCAAAACATTCATATATTATGGGGAGAAAAACAGCACAACGCGAATATTAATGCAGACGTATCATCCGTGATTTGTTTTTTAACAGTTTAAAAAGCTAATGCCATGGTTAACTAGATTGTCCAGAAATTGGATGTTTGTACAATTGTTTGATCATCTTGTAAAATGTACCACGGATAAGATGTGTGTAAAACTTGAAGTACAATAGTTATGTAGTATAAATGATTGTATAGCAAAATATTCACTTGCCTGTGATATCGATGGGTCTTAGAAGTTTGAGCAAGCATGGTTTTAACTGAGCACATAATTCAGGGTGTAAGTCACGTTTTTAATTTTATAAGTTAGGTCAGTCTTTAGATGTCAGTTTGTGTGTTTATTTTTTATGAAGAAGGGAAATATGTTTTCCCTTTTGCATTTGAGTCACTTCATGGGTTAGCAAACTCAAGGGTAGAGATGGAGTAGGATGGGACACATTAAACTGAAGGACAGTTGCATCCCTTGTAAAACCCTAATTCAGGAGAAACAGGCTTAGCTTAAAGTTCACTTAGTTCATGCAGTGTTGGTGACATTATGTTTATAGCAAGCGGAGCCAATAATTTAACATTATGTTTAATATTTCCTTTGTAAAATTATAATAACATATTTTTTTTAAATTGTTATTTGAGATGTGATAACTTTCTATATTAACAGTGTAAATATGCATTTACTCAAAAGAATAGATATATACAGTATATATACCTTATTCATTCCCCCCCCCCCCCCCCCCTTCTCCCATGTAGTTCCTGGGGGTCTGTGATGAGATGAAGAAAGAATAGGACCACTTCACCCTCAGGCATGTCATACAAGGCAAGTAATAGGAGGTTGTGCCTGGGGGCTGGCAACCTCATCAAGATAACAGACATTGCCACAGAAACTGTTGTAACAGGATCATGTGACTGCTTGGTGGAAGTTTCCGGTAAGGGGACCACCTGCAGTGATGGCTCCACTTTCCATAAGGAGCTCAAAAGACAATGATGATGATGATTCAGTCCTTCATTACCTTTCTACTCCCTGTGGACTGTGGACCCATTCATTACCTTTCTGTGGACTGTGGACTCATTCATTACCTTTCTACTCCCTGTGGACTGTGGACCCATTCATTACCTTTCTGTGGACTGTGGACTCATTCATTACCTTTCTACTCCCTGTGGACTGTGGACCCATTCATTACCTTTCTACTCCCTGTGAACTCATTCATTACCTTTCTACTCCCTGTGGACTGTGGACCCATTCATTACCTTTCTACTCCCTGTGGACCCATTCATTACCTTTCTACTCCCTGTGGACTGTGGACCCATTCATTACTTTTCTACTCCCTGTGGACTGTGGACCCATTCATTACCTTTATACTCCCTGTGTACTGTGGACCCATTCATTACCTTTCTACTCCCTGTGGACTGTGGACCCATTCATTACCTTTCTACTCCCTGTGGACTGTGGACCCATTCATTACCTTTCTACTCCCTGTGTACCCATTCATTACCTTTCTACTCCCTATGGGCTGTGGACTCATTCATTACCTTTCTACTCCCTGTGGACTCATTCATTACCTTTCTGTGGACTGTGGACCCATTCATTACCTTTCTACTCCCTATGGAATGTGGACTCATTCATTACCTTTCTACTCCCTGTGGACCCATTCATTACCTTTCTACTCCCTGTGGACCCATTCATTACCTTTCTACTCCCTATGGACTGTGGACCCTTTCATTACCTTTCTACTCCCTGTGGACTGTGGACCCTTTCATTACCTTTCTACTCCCTGTGGACCCATTCATTACCTTTCTACTCCCTATGGACTGTGGACCCATTCTATACCTTTCCCCTCCCTATGGACTGTGGACCCCATGATAGGCATGGGAAGCTGAGAAGTGGCTCTGTGTAGGGTGTGACAATTCCATGGGAGAGCCCAGAACCAGAGCACAGTATTTTAGCTCTGCATATTTGGAGATCCTCCTTGGATGGCGAGGAATGCACAGTATGCCACGCGCTTCTTCTGCCTATCTTGGGACTAAATGTGATCATCTTTTAAATGCAAGCCAAGCTGGAAAAACTGGAGCTCATGACTTCAACTCAACACATCTCGGAATGGCAGAAAAGCCTAGATCTACAGTGTAGATAATACCATGGAGTCTTCAACTTGGTGTTGCCTGCAAAAGAGCGAAAAGTTTAGCAGCCTTGTGAAATAACAACTTCCTCTGGAACACATGCCTTCACCAAATTCATGCCAAGATGTCCTGTCCTGTGCCATCTGTTTAAGGTCTTTCTTATCCCTTCAGTGTCTTCTTTGTCCTGTTCATGTGTGTCTACAGTCCATTCTCCATGTGTTTTAGGTCCCCCATTCTTATATACACCCTATGGCAGTAGTAGGCAACCCACGAGCTGTAGAGATCTGCCTAAGAACACTGAGCTATCTAAAGATGGACCTATATAAAATCATGTCTCTTTTCAGGTTTAAAATTATATACAATTTGGAATCCCTTCAGCAAAGCTGTGAAAAATTAAAACTGAATATGTCACAGAATGTTAACTTCAATTCAAAGAAAAGATAACTTTCTGTCTTATATACTTCAGAAATAAAGTGAATTATAGTAAGCTAACTTGTGGGTTTCCATTTAGAATACAGTGAAAGTACCTTTAAATCTGAGGAACCCCACACTTTTAAGTGCCAGTGGGAGATGGCTAGTCCAAAATTTACCTAGGTTAAATATTCTTTTTTTTTTTTTCTCCACCGTCATCTAGAGATCTACCAGATGATGCTTTGAGATCTACTGGTAGATCAAGATTGGCCGGTTGCTGACCCCTACCCTATGGTGTCATGGAAAGTTATATTGAATCTGTACATTGATCAATTTCTTTAATATTTATATGTAGATTATAACTTCCAAGAAAACATTGGAAACTTGATACTTTGATCAAAACATTAATATACTGATCAATTTCTATAATTATATGTATTAGATAGCTTCCAAGAAAAGACTCTTGAATTTCTTTTCTTTGTCATATGATAAATCGCAATAAAAAGTAATGCAGAAATGTAGATTGGTCTGAGAACTTTGAATGGCTTTAATTGTGTTATTTAAAAACTGCTAATAAATGTACAGGATAGAATTAAGTTCTTTGCGCAGAACACAATATTCTGATAGCAAGTTGTGTTTGAGAAGCTTGGTAGAATGTGTGAGCTGGCCACCATTTGTGTGTGACTGTGCAAGAGAGAGAAGAGTGAGGCCATGAGTGAGTTCATGAATGGCACCGTAAATACTACATGCCGCAGAATTGGTAATTGTGCATTCAAACAGGAGTATTGTGTTATTGCATTACCGCAGATACCAGTCCTAGATCTTTTGTGGGGGTGAAAATTGTGTATGAAAATCTGACAGTTTTGTGAAATGCAAAACTTTAAACAAGGAGAGAGGGTGAGGGGTTTGTTTAAAGAATGTCATGGTCTGTGGTAGTGCTCTGTTTCTGTGTGATTGACATTCTAAATGTATTTTAACAATTTAAGAGCATGATAACAGAGAAGTTTAATAATCCTCTGAACACATGTGATCTGTCAGTGCCAGGGAAAAAAAAATTGTGGGAAATGGGTGTCACATTGGGCAAAGACAAAGTGTACCTTGGAAATAAATCTTAACTGGGTATATCTTTGTAATAACTGAGATTTCACACATATCCACATATGACACTCGGACGTTGGCGTAGCTGGCAAGTCCTTTTTAGGGCTTTATGCTAGCAGATAGATAATGTTGATCTTTTTCAGGACTTAGTATCTATCAACGCTGATTGGGTCAACAGAGTTGACTTTTTTTTTTTTGGGATGGTAAATGCGCTCTGATATAACCAGATAGGTTGAAAGGAACGCGCCTCGCCAGAAGAAGGCAAAAACCGAACCAAAAAAAAAAAAAAAACTCATATCCACATTTATTATCTCTCTCCTAACTAATGACGCAGCATCTGCATGCAGTTTTTATTGATTAGTATCAGAGATTTCATTATACTTACAGTTTTCTATCTCTCGATGTAGGAAGTCAAATGATCTGACTCTTGAGCAACCAGGGTTGAGTTGACCTTGATTTAAATTTGCATTTTGCACCATGCAGTTACTGGGAGTCTCTGCGGAAACTAAGAAAGAAGGGGCCTGTCATAAGAGGTGACAGAAATTAAATGATTTAAGGAACCTATCTGGTCTCGTCTTCTTCAAGAACCATGCCTGGTGATGTAGGTGATCATGTCTGTCTACAACTTCCTGTCCCCAGAGACTGTTTATCAATTCTGTTGTTGACTTGTGTGCATGCCGTGATGTCAAAATATCCAGTATTTTCTCACTTTCTTCTCTCTCTCTCTTTCCTTCAATCTTTTCTGTTTTCACAATGTACTCCCATCTTCTTCTCATCATATGTTCAAAGAAAGTTGATTGCTTTGAATGTGGTGTACATTAGTTTTTTTTTTGTTTTTTTCGTACGCCCGCTAATACTTGAGGCGAAATCTCAGGTTATTATTAATGTCTAACCTGAGACTGATTTTACGTGAGTATCCCTTTTTTCTTGCACAGAGACAGGAGTCCCTCGCCATTCAGGCAGATACTCGCCGATTTCGGCGGTATTAGTTTAATCTAAATGGTTTAATTTGCCTTCTGCATCAGTTGATTTTGTCAAGGTTCCAAATTCTGGTCTGCTCATTTTCGTTCTTCTTTTTCTTCCTCATCGACCTTAGCTTTTTGTCTTTGCTGGCTAGATTATATGTAGATAATTGTTGTAATATAGGTTATAACTTCACTAATAGTAACAGTAATAGTAGTAGCAGCAGTAGTGGTAATTAAAGTAACATTAGTGAGAGCTTGTTTAAAAGTAACATTAGTAGTTTTATTTTTAACTGCACTGTATAAGTATTTATGTATGAAGAAGATAGCGTGTCTGTTTTGCCAGTGATTATATAACTGCTCTTATGCAAATTCATACCTCGTAAAACATGCACATGTTTTTTGTACGCTGTGCTGTTTATTACATCCAGTTTATTCCAGTTCAAAAATGATAGTGCTGTTTAGTGCTTCCTTAGTTAATTGGACACTTGTAAGCACACTGACATTTCATAGTCTCTGTTTACTGTGTGACCAACAATGACCTCATGATATCTCACCGATTTCCCACCATTGTTCAGGTCCCATATCCCCATGTTGCCACATCATCACCATTTCACTTTTCCATCCCTATGGAGCAAGAGAGCACCATTGCAGATGGTCACCTGACCAGAAGTCTGCGCCAAAAGTTTGTATGTGTTCATGCAGCGGCAATTCCTCTAGCAATTTGTATTACATGATAATGCATGATCATCAAATGAAACCAAAAGAACTTTTATGTTTGGACATGCACCCTAATATAACCGACTAGGTTGAACGGGGCGCGGCTCGCCAACATGAGGCAAAACTTTACTTTAAGAAAATAAAAAATTACACGATAAGGTTGCCCGGCCCCATGCTTAACCTTATATATGTGTCACCTCTTATGACAGGCCCCTTCTTTCTTAGTTTCCACAGAGACCCCCAGTAACTACATGGTGCAAATTGCGGCATACTTAAGCAATGACTTGACCTTGATTCTCTGTTACTGATCGTCAGCTCTTGGTGACCACTTAAGCAGTGCATATGTACATAGAGATTATTCATCATCATCATTTTCCTTTGCGCTCCCTACAAAGCATGGAGCCACAACTGCAGCTGGTCCCCTTGCAGGAAACCTGCACCAAGCAGTCATATGTTCTTGCAGCTGTGGTTTCTGTTGGCAGTTTGTTGTGCATGTTTAGGTTTCCGGCCCCATGTACCTCATATTGGTCACATTCTACGACAGGCCTGAGGGTGCCGTAGTCCAATTCTATCTTTTGTCTTTTAAGAGGACCCCTGGAAACTACACGAGGCATATATAATATTAGTCAATACAAATAATTTCATTCAGAAGAGAATATAAAACAGACTAAGAGTGAGACAATATTTTTTTTTTCTTTAAAAAGCCCTCAAAGTGAAAGTAGATTTATATCATCATATACCACTTTACCTGTTGCTTGTCTTTGGTATAAATGTAGAATGTATAGTAGAAATTATGAACTGACCGTTGCTAAGACAAGCTGAAGTAAGCTTTAAGAGTTGTGAATAAAATGTTATTGTTTATTGTCAGTGACCTGAATAGCTCCGAGCATGATGAGAAGTATATTAAAGATACGACTGTCATACTGAGAGATGTAATGACATTTTTAATCACTGTTAAAGGCCTTTATATATACCTGTGGTACACCCTTGCTAATGGCACATAGTGTTGATACTTTACTTGTATTAATTTTAAACTGATATATAAATTGTTGTAGGATTTATTTTATATATTTTAATTATTTCTGTATGTTTACTGTTATTGGTTGTGTTGTGATCATATGAAAGCAGTGAATGATAAATGTGTATTTGGTCTCTAGACACATGGAGATTTACTCTGCAAATTTGTTCTTGATGCCTTTTTTTTTTTTTTTAAATGTACAAAAGCAGTTAATTTTAAAAGGAATTTTGTTAATATCAGGAAATACACACAACTAACTGTATATAATATCCAAGACATATGAGAAACAGAGACAGCACATATGGCTGTCACCAGTACCAATCCTGGACAAACTTTATGGAGGTACAAATAGCCTCAAGCTGACTACTGCTTTCTTTGAAAATATTTAAGCAGAGTCTGACAGTGTACGAAGCAGAAGAATAATATCCAAGATGCAGCAGAGAGAGAACAACCAAGTTATATGAAGCTTTTACTCCTTTTTTTGGCAGTAATATTCTAATACATGTGGAGTAGTAATATGTATAGCATTACCTGGCTTTCATAATAAAAGGCTGACACGGTCATGCAATCAAAGATAAAGGTAGTCCCGTAGCAGATACTGCCAGTTAGAGAGTTCACTATACCAGGGTCCAGTTTTGATGACCAGTTCCCTTCCTCACCACCTTTGCCTTCCCTAAATCAAGAGCAGAGTGAGGTACCTATTTACAGCTGGGTAGACTGGAGCATGTTGCCACCGTGTTTTTAACCGGGTATCTTTGCCATGAGAGGCCAGCACTCTTAACCACTAGGACGCTCAAGTGTCTAATGCATGAGGTAATTAGTAAGTATTCTGCAAAGGAAAAATCAATTTCATTGTACCCTGTGCGCCATTAATACTGTAATGTATGTAACACAGTATCAATTATCTCATTTTTAATATATAAAAAGGAACAAGAAGGTGTTGTAACATTGAATAAAAGTCGAATTTTTCAACAGAAATCAAGTGCTATATTTGGAACTGGAGCAAAGTGAAGTACCGTGGCATGAACAGGTGATGTATGAGGCTTAGTTTTCTGTGCCGTGTAATTTCACATCTGCCTATTTAATGTATATGATAGGAGTGTTGTACTCTGCTAGCCACAGGATCAGAACACACCATAATGTTGGCTTTGCATGGGAGAATTGAGATGATATTTGCTATTAAAATGTTATGAATGAAGTGTGTGTTAGTACTAGAAATGTGTACCAATGTAATATATGTTAACCTTATTGTAATAAATGTTTATTGCTGTATATCGGTTTTATTTCAAGCTTTATTTTGTTACAAAGCCATAATTGTATATTATTATAAGTAAAACAGTATGATCTGTGTTCATTTTGTCATTGACAAGTAATAAATAATGCTATTAATTGTTACATGGCTTTGGGTGTTGTTTTTTAAGTAGTTTGCATTTTTCAGTTCCTTGTATGTAATGTCATGTCCTGTCACATGATATGATGATAAAAAAGTACAAATTAAAAAAAACAAAAACAAAAATTAATTATTGAATTAAAAGTACAGATTTAGATGTTGCTTAGTATTTTATGAAAATGTTGCTTCTCATTCTCTTTAATCAAATGGTACATCATCATCAACACCTCTCAACTCCACAAGAAGCATAAGCCGTCAACAATCTTACACCATCTTTCTGTCCCGTGCCGTCTGCTCAAGGTTTTTCCATGTCTTGCTCATGCCATTCATGTCTGTCTCCAGTTCTCTTCTCTATGTGCTCCTTGGCCTCCCTCTACCTATCTCACCCTGGGGATTCCAGAACAAGGACTGACATATAATGATATCAACACATTTAAATGGTACAGGTGACTGGTGACATTCAGAAACATCACTGTAGCTGAGAAATTGAAGTAATTTGTGTTGAATTCCTGATTTGATTTAGTGGCACCCTGCATTAGGTGCATGAGCAGGGTGAGAGCTGGTTTTGATGATACTCGACCCTCATATGTCAGTCCCCGGAGCCCTCCATGGTGCTTACTATGTCAACGCTTTCGGCACTTAAAGCCTCACTTTTTTCATAACTTATTGTTCCTTTTTTCATCCATCATTTTATCCATCTCACATATAGCATTGATATTTTGAGAGGTCAAACCCTTCCTATATGCCATAGCATCTTGGTGCTTGTTAGCGTGTCTCGGTTCAGACATTCAGCATGGAACCTGGGCCCTTATGGCTTGCTTCTGCAGTTACTATCTATCATTTCAACCGTCTGACCAGGTGGGTTTTTTTTCACTCCTCAACATTTTTGCCTTTCTTTTTTTCCTCACTTCCCCTGTCTACCCATAACCTTCTGGGAGAGCTTGCAACAGTGCAATGAAAAGGTAGGCAAACGAATGGGCTGGCCAAGCTCTAAGATTAACGGTAATGAAACGGATGCAGAGTTGTAAATTTAATTTAATTTTCACATTTTCTTTGTTTTCTGCTGGTAAGTCACATGACGTGTGGTAGGTAGTCCCATAGCAAATACTGCCGTAGGCGAGCGAAGTGTTAGATACTTCATTACACTAAGTCCAGCTTGGAAGGGTTGGGTGACCAGCTCTCTTCCTCGCTGTCTTTGCCTTCCCTAAATCAAGAGCAGTCATTTACTCATTTACAGCTGGGTAGACTGGAGCGTGACGCCACCGTGTTTCAAGCCCAGTATCATTGCTCTAACCACTACCAATAGGACGCTTAATTGAAGTATAGCGTTGATATAAACTAAGCCATAAGAAGGACTATTAGCTTCTATCAAATAGGACGATGAAACTTCCCTGGAACGGACTAGTCACGAAAAGGACTGTTAAATTTAATCATGTCTTGAAGTGCCAAAGGCGGACAAGTCAAAGGTAAATCCAAGTCCCGCTCCTCCAGGGCAGGGGTTGCAGTTCCCCATTGGTCGTATCCACCGGTCGCTGCGAAGGAAACAATGCTGAACGTGTTGGTGCCGTCGTCCCGCGCTGCTTTCCTGGAGTGCCTAGCCGCGGAGATACTGGAGTTGGCAGTCAAAGCCGCCAGGGACGACAAGAAGACCAGAATCCTCCAAAGTCATCTCCAGCTGGCCATTGGTAACGACGAGGGGACGACAAGGTTTCTTTCCGGTATGACGATCACCCAGGGCGGTGACCAGCCCAACATCCAGGCAGTGCTTCTGCCATAGAAAACGTAGAATGCCACCGGGAAGAGTTAAGCTTCCAGGCAATCAAATCAATACAGTCGTTGGAGTCCATCACGGTCCTTTTCAGGACAACCTCCCAGATCCAGATTGCCCAGAGTTCTTGTTTATTAGCGAATGTGTAACGTACTTAATGTCTTGGTTGAAAACCCGACGCCACCTTGGCTGCAGCTTTCAAACTCACTCCTATTTTCTGCCAGCTAGAGGCAATTGTGAAAGTAACCCCTAGGTTGAAAACAAATTACTGGTCTCTGAAAGCAAAATACTGCCAGTTCCAATCTCCTAACGATTCAAGGAAGAGTTTCAACAGAGCATCAACAAAACAGCATCGCCTCCCCCCAACTTCCCCACTCTTTCCGCCTATTCTGAGAAAGTTTTGTGTACGGCTTAGAGTTGGGAAGGTAAGGAACAAGGGTATTATTCCCCAAGTTGTCTTTGTTCTCTGTTGATAAGGTCTATTTCAGTGCTTCCAATATTTGTCAACACGTGGACAGACAGTACAAGTGGAACAACGTATTGATTCTCGGCGAAGGTCAATTATAGCCTATCGAGTTTAAGCGTGTGAATCAACGCTTATCAAATTGGGTAGATAGCTGTGTCTGCTTCTCTTACAGAGTTCAGAATGAGATACAGGACCGAGTTAGTTCTTGTATTTGGTTTCAATTAGTGTCAGTGAACACAATAAAAGCCTGGTGTTTTCATTCTGATCACTTCTTATGTACACCATATTTAGAAAGTGTGAGCTTCAATATAACCTTAATTAATATTAGTTATTCTTGAAAATAACATCGAAATATTAGTTATTCTCGAAAATAACATCGAAAAATGTTCCTATAATAATGATTAATTATTGTTCTATTGTCTATAATATATTGCTGCTGTATAGGAAAAAACAACCCGATTATCACAAGGTAAATCGAAAAAATCATTGTTTGTTAATTAGTGTGCCATACTGATAGGCGTGCAGAGTGGACAAGTAAATATTTGTCTAATTCACCGTACACGGCTGTTTGCCAGCGATCTTTTAGTTATTTCCCCTTTTCCCCCGACCGCGCTATTTATAGCCCACTTAACAGAGGTCACGTGGTCAACTTCCTAATTCATGGGATGTGCTGACTGTTTTAGAGTAACTTTTATTATTATAAATACCGATAGTAAACTTAACAGAGTCCAGTGGTCAACTTCCAAATGTAAATAACATGGGCGATGCTAGGCTGTTTTTAAATTTTCCGTAAAGCAAGACAAACTTCTCATCATATAGCCTGAATTAGTGTAAAATTTACGTTTTTTTTTATATTTTTTTAGTTATAGTTTATATGCAATTTTCACTAAATCGTACAATCAACATGCATAACAAATTACAGAAATAAAAGTAGAGAAAACCTGCAGAAAAATGGATATTTTTGTTTTGGTTTCACAAATTAATTATAGCAAGTCCAATTTTATTACCTGTAAAATAACACACCCAATTGTCCCCAAAAACATGGGCTTTATCTCAATCATACATCACTATGGTCATGTAAAATTGAGTATGGTCATGAGAAAAACGTTGTTCAATTTAATAGATAAATAGGTGTATCCAAATATATCTATTAAATGATTTCCACATTCTATTAATTCTGTCAATCTCAAGCAACAACTGCCATAATTTGCTCTAGCCCCAAAATTTCGCTCAATTATCATCACACTTCCTTCCCGACACCATTTTTTTTATAGGATGAATCTGTAATTACAGATGGAGAAATTTGTAACAAATGTTCATTATAAATTTTTAATTGTGAAGTTATATTTTTGATACCGCTGGCGCGTCTTTCAATTTTCAATCTTCTCTGTTTTCTCTCCTTGTGCCCACGTAAGACCTACTGTTGTTTTGGCTATTGCTAATTCTTTGGATATTGTTAATGCTCTCAATGCCTGCCAAATTTCCTGACGTGACGTTTCTGCACAGCGTTTGTAGTTTGCACCTGGCACTAATTCAGTTGATGTTGCAAAAACAGTATGTTTACCATTTTGTTGGGCGTTCTGGTTGATGTTTCTCTTCTTGTTTTAGTAATGTAGTATAGTTTACTTGTGTTTGTATAAAGAATAGAGGAATATTTGGTGTGGAGCAATTGAGCTCGCTTACGTTTTTGTGGGATCTGGTGACTGGATGACTATCAAGGGGTTCTAACTTAGCAAGTACCAGTCGCTTTTGAAGACAGGCGAGGTGGATGTATTGCGTTGTATACTGACTTGGTATGGTGTAGATGTGGCAAAAAAGATGGCATACAAAGTAGTGTTATCCACCTCCAGAAATAATGGTATCTTAAATGTGGCTGGCACATCAACCTCCCAGTTGCACAATATCATCACTAATGTGTCAGGCACATCAACCTCCTACAAAGAGCTATCCTGACTACAGCTAACTGACTGACACAAACTAACTGACTGACTACAATCTAACTGACTGACTACAGCTAATTGACTGACTAAAACTAAACCTGAAAATAAATTACTGACTAGACATGAAGGGGTCAGAAAAACATACAGGGGATTGAGCAGCTTTTTGTTTTTAAAACACCAAAAGATGTCTTTGCAAAGATAGATTGCACAGTTGACATTCACTTAAGTTTATAAAAAGTTATGGTTTTAGTCTTTAGATGTATCTTTCCGATAGTAACTTGGCTGATTCAAGACACTTCTCATCATGCCTCCTTTTTTGAGTTTTTGTTTCGTAAGTAACACTACTTCTTAACAAAATATAGTCGAATGCTGTGTGGGTTTATCATCTGATACGTTAATTCCAAACACAAAGAACAGATCATTAACGTAATTAGAACAGTTCAGTGCTTTCTGAATTGAAAGTTGTTGTTTTTCTCATTGGAAGTTAATGCTCTCTTGCCACAGGCTCCATATCTGCACAGTATAAAGCAGGCACTATCAATCTAACATATGATGCAAATTGCAAACAGTCCATTTCGTTATAAATGAATGAAAATATTTGGGACTAAAGTCTAACACCAGATGTAGAATGCTTTACAAAAAGTTACAAACAGTTACTTAGAATTCTTTGGCAGCCGTCCCAAAGAACACTAATGGAACAGTCCTTATCTCACACACAATAAAAAAAAAAAATTCATCATTATAAATACAAGATTAACAAGACTTGAAAGATAGAACAAAGTATGTGGAAGTAATCTATCAGATTTAATGTTTTCTGAAATGCTAAATATCATATAAATGAATGAAAAATGCAAAAACAGAATGGTGCTTACAAAAAGTTATTTTTTTACTACCTTATTTAAGATTTGTGAGTATCAGAATGCGTTTACAGTAATTTAAATGCTATGTGACAATATGCTTGTTCTTGTAATGCCAAACTCACAAAACTGACTACCACACATTCTCAAGATATGAAACCAAAAAAAAAAAAGTATGTGGAAACAATCTTTAGCTTCCCTTCGAGAAGTCTTTATAATTATAAACTCAAACGAATGGGCCGATTTTTAGATATTAAATTAATAAAAAGATTACTTATTTTATGAATTTCCTCAAATGATGACGCTGTTTTCAAAAGTCTGTAACTCCGTCAAAACTAATTTCAAACAAATAAAAATGCAATCAAAAATAGAGCAGAGAACAAAGTTATAGTACACAAAAGAATGTTAGCGCTGTGTTTATCCAGAACGAGTGTGTAATGATTTATATTTTACTGATTTTACTCACACATCAGCTGATTTTCCCCGCCAAAAACTTAAATAGTCTTTTACGGTGCACACGAAAATTTTATAACCGGTGTCAGAATTCCGGTCACCGAAACTAAAAGAGCGCTCTGGTATAGGGCACAAACAGCCGTGCGTACAGTGTGATGATAACTGCAAACGTGAGTAAATGTGTAGGCCCTACTAGTATACTGTGTATTTGAAAGTTTGTTCTCCGTTCTGTGACGGCATGGCAGTGGGTATACTTACTTACTTAGTCGTTCCTCTTTTACCGTGAGGTCCTCCAAAGATTGTCTAATGTTGTCCTCCCAGCGGACTCTGGGTCGTCCTCGGGGCCTGGATACTTGGCTCTTTGTTTCCCATGCTTGTCGTGGTATCCGATCTTCTCCCATTCTGCAGACATGGCCAAAAAATCTTAATTGGGACTGTTCTACTTGGGTCTGCAGGGGGTAGGATTTAAGGCCTTGACGTATCGTCTGGTTGCGTACCATGTCTCTTCTTGTTACTTCAACCACCTTCCTCAGATACCTCATTTCTGAGGTTTGGATCTGGCTTTTATGGGTTGTAGTCACTGCCCATGACTCGCATCCATATGTCAAGACTGGGACATAGGTGGAGCGGTATACAGCCATCTTCGTTTTCTTACCAACCTCTCTCTTGCTGAGGAATCCTCGATTTATGGCCTGAAAAAGTCTCCCAGCTGCTGCTTTTCGAGTGGCCAACTCTTCTTTGATGCCTCCCTTTCGGTCTATAATAGCTCCGACATCAGCAAATGCCAGCTCAGAAATATAGACTTGTCTCATCTTCCAGTACCCCACTGAATACTTTCTTGTTCTCTCCTTACATGCCTTGATGACATCGTCCATAAGGAGTATGAAGAGGTAAGGTGATAGGATATCACCTTGTCTTACACCAGTGGTGGTCCTGAACTCTTCTGACTTATGGTTTGCTGTCCTCACATAATTTCTGCAAGACTTGTAGAAGCTCTGTTTAGCATGAATCAGAGGTGCTGGAATATTCTTCCTTGTCAAACAGTCCCAAAGTTTGCTCCAGGGGACCCTGTCAAACGTCTTTTTCAGATCTATGAAACAAAGATGCATCTCACTCTTATACTCAAGGGCCTTTTCACTCAGCTGTCTGAGTGTGAAGATTAGGTCTTGAGTACTTCGGTTTGCTCGGAATCCGCACTGGACCTCATCCAATTGTGGCTCAGCTAGGCGTCGGAGTCTCTGCTCTAGGATTCTAGAGTAGATTTTACCAGGGACACTGAGAAGGGATATGCTCTATGGTTTCCACACTGTCGATTGTCACCCTTTTTGAAAATTGGTGTTATGATGGCAATCTCCCAATCCTTTGGTATGGTCTTATTGTACCACGCTGCCTGTAAAACCCTTAAGAGTAATAGGTCGCCTGATGCTCCCATGAACTTAACCATTTCTGGTGTTATACCATCATGCCCTTTGCCCATCTTGATTTTCTCCAGTGCTGCCTTCAGTTCTTCCATCTTTATGTCATCTTCACCATCATTGGTTTTCTCTTCTGTGCTAGTGTTTATCATTTCTGATGCTTCACCATGCTTACCATCCAGGAGTTCTGAGAAATATTCTTTTCATCTTTCTATTACTTCCTTCGGGGCAGTAAGCAATTTGCGTTGCATGTCCTTTATAAATTTGAGAGGGCATTGTTTTTCCTTCCTCATGTTCTTTAGGGTCTTATAGAACAATTTCTGGTTTTCTTGTGCATCTTTTTCTAGCTTTTCTCCAAATTCTTCCCAGGACTTCTGTTTTGCTGCTAGCACTTTGTTCTTTTGTGGCCGGGTAGGGTAGTGGGGGTTGCTGTTCAAATCGAGAGTATTAGATTTTGATGACTAGCTAGCCTGCTAGAGGTGATGATTTCTCTCTACAGTCTTACAGGACTTAACCAGGTTCGGGGATAATCCTCTATGATGTTTTATTTTTAGAGCAGATGGTTATTATTTGTGTTGCACCTGCAGCGATTAGCTTTGGTATGATCCCTTAATAATTTGTATGATAGCCGACTGCAAACATATGATTCGTCAACAGCATTTGTGTTCAATGAAACAAATGTTTATTCAATTTTCAACAAGAACTGGGTTAAGTCAAATGGTAACCACACCAAATTGCATAATAGCATGTTGACATTTAATAAACGAGCATAAAAAGTCAATGCATTATTTTAATGATGCAATATTCCTTATTGCATCTCGTGATCTTTCCAACTTGCAAAAACATGGCGTGGCTCCACTATCTTTCTAGCGTTCCTTCGTTTATTTGTTAATGTAGTCTAGATTTCACGACGTTTTTCTTATCTCTTCATTTCAATGAAGAGCCAAACTTTTTCTTATTTATTAGTATTCCTTAGTTTGACGTTCTCTCAGCTTAAGGACCTTCATCCTTGGTAAAAGGTTCTGATATATGCCTGGGTTTACAATTCTTTACCCAGTTTTCGAGCGTAGCTCTGTTTCAGTTATGACTGTGGGCTCTAACAGTTATTGCATGCAATTCTTAGCACTACTTACGTTTCTCGTGAATTCACAACACATAACATTCTACATTTCGAAGTTACACAGTTGCATTAATTTTGCGAAGTCAATCTCCTCTATTAGAATATCACTGAGCAAGAAGAATTATGTCTTCTCTCGACCGCTCTAAATTCATGACTGCCTAAAAAATGGCTTCGTCTCTCGTTCATTCCGGGGAAAAAAGGACTGAGCCTAACCATTGGTGGGAAATCACGTGACCAACGCACTTATACACGCGAAGCTTAGCCTAAATAAATGCGTGGCGTTTCGAAGCTAAACTGGCCTAATTAAACATCAGCATGAAGATTTTTTTATCTTGTTTCTATAAAAATCTATTTTATATGTTAAAATAGTCTGCATCTGAAGACTCACGGTATACGCGGTTACATACAGATCCCGGGGCCCTGCAAATGTATCCCGTAGGGAGACATTTGTGTACTATCAAATCTTAAAAAATTTATCCCAAAAATTTCTAAAGTTCAAAAAAATGTTCAGAAAAATTTAAAGTTCAAAAAAATTTTTCTAAGTTTAAAAATAATTCGGAAAAATTTAAACTAATTCCTAAACTGGGTTCCTATATCTATGTGAGATCAACTTCTCTATAAAAACTTAGGGATGGACATCAACTTCAAAAATTTTTTTAACTATCCAGCATTTTTCATCACATTTTTAAATTGGCAACCCTGACTAACAAAAATATTCATTAAGTCATCACTCAAAAATATGGGGAGTGGCAACATTGGGAACATGAACAATAATATCCTATTTCATTATCATAATCCACATGCATGTTATTCCAACAATATAGTTGACACACTGTATTGGACATTGTGGGGGAAAACCTAATTCTATCTCTGTGTCCTCCGAGTGGTTCAAAATTTTATGTTATTTTCACTCCTGGTGTTCTAATAAGTTTTGGTCCTAACTTATTTATTGAGTAAGCACTCCATGTATATTGCAGTAGAAAGTATTCCCATTTTTTTTTTTCTTCAAAATATCCACATCATCTTTGCCAATGACGATCCAATTGTATAAGTCAGTTAATTTATCCGTGGTGATCCATCATGTTTTCTTTTGTTATTTATTATTGCATATGGGAAACAATTTCAGACATGTACATAATTATTTTCAAACCTCAATGTAACAATTTATTCTGATAAGCAATTACAATGTACCAAATAAAATGATTAAAATCTCATTACTTGTACTTGTTCATTTATTTTTGAAATAACCTGGTATCCTTGACAATATGTATCTGTTATCACTTGTTTATCCTTGTATACCATTTTGTATTTCCTCTTTTTTTTTTATTTATTTTTTATTTTTATTTTATAAATCTCATATTCTCCATATATATGTGGTGCTCCAATATTTTATAGGTGTGGACCTTTCCTAGTCCTCTTGTTTATACTGGGAATTCATCAGTATTGACTTTCAATGTATGACATCTAACAATATATTTATCAACAACACATCGACTAATCATTTGTAAACATCAACAAAACTTTCATAATTTTATCGCAATATGAGGTAAAATACTTTTGTACATATTTTCAGGATTTCAACACCAACTCTGCCTTCGCAGGTTGAAGGTTAGTCAGAGTTATGTGGTGCCTGTAACATCCGCTGACTACAGCCAGATGGGTGACTTATGGTACTTATAATACAAAAATCCCGTTCGTCAGTTATCTTAAGTGTGGGGCGGGGGTCTATTTCATGGTGTCGTTGTCAAAGTTTGCTGCATTTCCAATCTAGGTATTCTTTTCTTATGTCATAATATCTCCATGATATATCTGTGACATGTCTGTCCTTGGGATAACATTATTTTTTTATCCAATATCCTCGGGGTGAACAAATCTCAGTACGTCCAATTTCATCAATCACTTATTTTTTTTCTCTCCTGCAATTCTGGGTATGTTATGAGTATATTAAATCGTCAATTTATTCCAACTATCTTACAACATTCTGTAATTCGTGATAAGGAATAGTCATTTGTTATACAACCATGTTCATATTACAAAGGCAATGAGCAAAAATCAAAGAGATATCTTCTCCGAAAATGCGGATGTATCTCTATTTCCTTTACCTCTGGGCGTAGTAATTATTCAGTCATTATTTTTTTTCTTCATTATTTAATCTCCATTCTGTGTCCTTAGTACCTGTGGTTCCATGGGATTATCATAATCTATTTGTCTTTTGTCTACTGATAATCCTTCAATAATGACTTCAAATATGGTCCTCATGTGTGCAACAATCATCTGCTCTGATTTGTTCCATGTCCATGGTATTCATAAAATATTCTATTTTCTCCTTGTCTTATCTCGTATCCACGAAAGACTAAGATTATTGCTCCTCCAATGTTGATGTGGGGGATTTTGTGCATAGACATTACAATAAAATCTCAGCTGTGACAACATAAAGTTTCACCTTAATATAAAATGGCATCTTCAACATACATAACCAGTTGCTTCTTCATCTCATGTGTCATTAGTGGTTATCATCCGGTAATGGGGTATTCAATGTGGGTTCAGCATATACAAATGCTGTAAAGGGGTATTTCATTTGCTAGGTCAGCATGTGCAAATGCTATTTCTTTAACATGGGCAAAGGCATCATCAACAAATAGGTGCAATTTGTTCAATCTGGGGTTAGCATATACTAATGCTCTCAAGGGATTCTTCATTTGCAGAAATTCAGCATGCGCAAATGTCATTGGGGTACTTGTGATAGGCAGTATCAACAAAATACTGCTGGAGTATCAGAGATCATGCTGGTGGGGTATGACTGGTAATGGGCAGTAGGAGTAAAAACTAATTTCTCACTCTGAAATGGTGATTTATTTTTCTCTTTTTCCTTCATGTCGGCTGCTAACCTCAGGGCAGTCAATGTTTTACATTATTGGCTTATCATCATCAAAATGTGTGAGGGTGGCATATAAACATATAGCAATCCTATAAGACCATTAGAATGTTTTCTCTTCTTTTCATTTTTTCTTTTCATTTTTTCTTTTCATTTTTTTCTTTTTCATTTCTTTTTCATTTTTTTCTATTTCTCTTTTCCATTTCTTTTCTGTTTTCTTGTGATTTCTTTTCTTTTCTTGTGATTTCTTTTCTGTTTGTATCACAAGTACTAAAGAATGATAAAAATCAATTCACTAAACACTAGATATACTATCAATATTCCTAATAGTAAATCCTAACCAATAGGGCTGTAAGTAATAGTTTAGGTTAGAATAGAATGAATGTTGTAGCAGTATCTGTTGTCAATAAGTGGCGAGGAAGGGTACATCAAGGATCTCCTGATTACAACATGATTGTAATTCCGAGGAATGAATATGATTGGGATTGAAAAAATCACAAGTCTAGAATGTCGTCTCAATATAGTGGAAAGGAAAAATAGTAAGTCAAAGATGAGTAACAGTGGAGTGAAGAAAATCTTATTATAGAGAGTCAAGGTTGGGATATGGAATCTCTTTAGGAGAATGTTTAAAATTCTTGACAGTACTAATATACATCTGGGTCTAAAATAATAATGTACATTGGAAAATAAATAATCCTGTGGAGAAAAATAGCATAACATGCAATACTAGTTTTGGGTATGAATTATATGCTGTTAAGAGATGTCATAGTAGGAACAGTATGATTGATCAAGGTGATAAATAAAGGAGTTTAGCATAATTTAGATCAAAGAAATATTAGTATGGGGTAAGAAAAACTACTGGTGTAAAGTGTCTGCATGAAAATGCACTAAGATGCGAAAGTACAGGACTCTGGATCTGCAAGGACAAGAAGTCTGGTGAATGGAGCGTGGAATATGATCAGTTACAAAAGTGTAGATCCATGTTACAACAGAATAGTGTGACACATGTGTTATAGGTAAGGTTGTGTAACATTCTAAATATCAAAAACTGTCCGACTAATAAGGGTGTCTGTAAACTCGTAACACCGTGTGTTATCAATTGTTTTTTTAATTTTTATTTCACAACACTATAATATATCTAATGAAAATCCTCCGTGGGCTGGTCTTGATTTTCCTCTGGCATCAGTAGTGGTATGGCTGGAAAAAAACTTTCTGGCATAAAGTCATCTATAACTGTCAATCTGAACATAGTCTGAAACGAAAATACATGTGAAAGTTAGTACATTGTTAAAAAGGTTTTTTCACATATGCGTTGACCGTACATGGGATGGCATGTACATTGAAGACTTGAGGGGCATGTTTTCAGAATAGCTTTGCGAGGTCTTTGAATTTTTCCATCGCCTCGAGCATTGCAATTTCCCGACTGCTTAGGCGAGAATCATACTGAGTAACTGTGGGTGACACTGCATTTGCTGATTGTTGGGGCTCTGAGGACATTGGCGAATGCGGTGATGGCGTAACATCTTTTGATTGCGGTGATGGTTTCACTGTGGTAGGGGTTTGTATGGCTGGAACATCTGTTAGTTTTGAGGCAGGTATATGTTTCGCCTTGATTTTTCTTCTCACTTGGGTCTGTGGTACGTTAACACCGTTTTTTACAGTGGGCGCAGTAATTTGCACACTGTTGTTTTTGACTAGTTGAGATGAGGCTATTGCTTCTCGGCTTGGTTTTGGAACATGATAGCGTTTCTTCAGAATCTTTCGTCTGATATAGTTGTGCTGTATACGAGGCATCTTGTTGCTAGGGATTGAGTCATCAGATTCTGTTTTATAGGCGCGTTTGACGCTGGAGCTGACTGGTACAAATAATGTACTATCCGCATCACTGGTTTCAATGGAACTAGCTGTATCAATGTCTGTTTCTTGTTCGTATAATTCTACCATTTCTCTGTCATTCTGTTCGTTGGGGTCTGACAAAGCTGTGCCGGGGTTGACACTGTAGTTTCTCATTTCTTGTTGCGTTTCGTCTTCATAAAGATTGCTGGTATATGGTTCAACAATCTGCTTGGGTATAGTTTCCTCAGGATCTGATTGTTCTGAACGAGCAATCTTGTTCTTGTGGTATAGCAGTGTTTGTCCGTCGCTGGTATTCCAACTGGAACTGCCTGAACTGGGGGTGTGATAGGTATCAGCTGACGATTTTTCACCGCGGGAGTAAGTTTGAGTGTGAATATAAGTTGTTTGGTTGTTGTCATCGTGTGACGTCTGAGGCATTATTTCTTCATTTCTAATGCGCAAGTCTCTGTCTTGGAGTCTATTACGCAATTCAAGTGGTGGGATATCTTCTTCGCTTTCGGACGAGTCTCGTTGTTGTCTTGCTCGATGTAGTGCATCGGTGGGTGGTCTGGGTATGCGGTCGTCTTGGTAAAATTCAGAGTCTGTCGTCTCTGACTCTGATATGTCAGACGGATCTGTACTGGATGGATTATAATTTAGGGTGGCCTTTCTGACTGGTCTTGTATTTGTCGTCAGAGGCGGAATGGGCCGGTGATTATCAATTTTGATTTGTTTTACGTGAGCTTTTGTTTGGTGTTGTTTCTCTTCATTCCAGATAATGAAGTTTACAGGCGTAGTTTGTTTCATGATTTTGTAGCCATCTAACCATCGGTCATCGAATTTTGAACTGCGTACATGTTTCTTGTAGTATACTCTGTCTCCTATTTTGTACGTTGGTAGCTTGGCTGATTTATCATGTTGCTTCTGTTTCTTGTGAAATGCCTTCTGCGTATTTCGTTGTGCAATCTGGTGAGCTTTGTACTTTTCTTGAAGGATTATTTCGATGGGGTCTTCTCCCATGTATTTTCGTTGTGGGCGAAGTAGGTTGTCTAACGGAAAATTTGGTTCTCTTCCGTATAGCATGAGAAATGGTGACATTCCTGTGGTATCGTTCACGTTTACTCGGATGGCTTCAAGAGCTTGGTTAATGTATAGGTCCCAGTATTGGTGGTTCCCCTTGATATATTTGCTAATAATATCATGTAGGGTGGCATGCATGCGTTCATTTCTGCCATTTGCATTTGGGCAATAATAAGTTGTAGTAGTATGCTCAATATTCAGCTGGTGTAAGGTGGCTTTAAATGGGTTACCGATAAACTGTTTACCGTTGTCCGAAATGATTCGTTTTGGACAGCCATGCCTGGGAATGAATTCTTGTAAAAAAATTTGCGTGATAGACTGCGATGTAGCATCACTGAGTGGGTAACTTTCTGGCCAAACAGAGTATTGGTCAACTATGTGCAGGAGGTATTTGTTGCCTGATTGGGTGAGTGGGTAAGGACCTGATAAGTCAATGCTTACTGTTTGCATGGGATAATGGGAAGGTTGCATTTCTTGAAGGGGAATTAAATGTGGCTTCATGTTTCTCAATTTACATGTTCTACAGGTGGCTACATATTCTGTAATGTCTTTGTAGAAAGTTTGCCAATAATACCTTTTCTTTATGACATCAATTGTTTTGTCTCTTCCCATGTGTCCGTTGTTATCATGAAACTGTAGCAATACTTCTGGGACTAGATGTGCTGGAATGACTTTTCTTAGTGTCCCTTCTTGTTTACTATCAATATAGTATAGAGCTCCATCCGTTGGGTGTACTGTAAAATCTTTACTTTTTGTTGGGTTTTCCTTCACGTATGTGAGCAGCTTAACAATTTCTGCATCTTTCGCTTGTTCTATTCTCATGTCAAACATATCTTGACTTTCTTCTTCTACTTGAGTGGCAGAATCTGAGGTACTTCTTCGACCTGGTGAAGTAATTTCGTTAATTTCTTTAGCATTATCGTCAATCTCTGAGGATGTGCCATCATTTTTGACTCTAATTGTTTTCACTTCGGTTTCATCATCATATTTGATTCTGGATAGGAGATCAGCACAGATGTTCAATCTGCCAGGGATATGTTCGATAGTGGTGTCATAGGACTGTAAATTCATTGCCCATGTCTGTAACTTCTTAGGCTGTTCCTGTGTTTTGGTGAGCCAGTTAACCAAAGGCTGGTGATCAGTTCTGATAGTGAGTTTCGTCCCTCTCACATAAAAGTCTAATTTCTGTACTGCATAGTGAATGGCGTATGCTTCTTTCTCAATGGTGGTCCACCGTTTCTGTGACTTTGACAATGCGTGGGATAAGAATGCAATGGGTTTCACATTGGGGATGTCCGGTAGTATGGGTGTTTCATCTTCTAGTACTGGTTGTACCAAACACGCACCAATTGCGTTATTCGAGGCATCGGTGTATAGTATCATGGGCTGAGAAATGTCTGGATGTCCCAGAAGCGGAATGGCGGTTAGGGCATTTTTGAGATATTCAAACGATTTCTGGCACTCTTCTGTCCATCTAAATCGTGCATACTTGCGGGTAAGGGCTATTAATGGCTCAGCTGCTTGTGAGAAATGTATGATATGGCGTCTATAGTATCCTACGGAACCGATAAAGGAGCGTGTTTGTCTGACCGTCTTGGGGCTAGGCATTTCTCTTATGGCTTTGACTTTATCTTCATCAGGTCTGATGCCATCTCTATTGATAACAAAGCCTAAATATTTGGTTTCTGTCTTTAGAAATTCACACTTGGACAGTTTTAACTTTATTTGGTGATGTCTGAGTCTATCAAAAACTTTCAACTTTGCGGAGGTGGTCTTCCATCGTGCCTGCGGTATGTATCTGGATATCGTCTATGTATGCCAGGGCAAATGGATGTAGACCCTTTAACACTTCATCCATGAGTGACATATATGTTGCTGGCGATCCTTTTAGACCAAATGGCATAACATTCCAAAAAAAACTTCCTATGTGTGAACAGAATGTGGATTTCTGTTTTGCCTCAGGTGTCATGGGGATGCACCAAAAGCCTGACCTTGCATCAAGTGTGGTAAAGTATGTAGACTTTCCTAACGTCGCAAGTAGATCGTCTATCCTGGGGAGGGGGTAGGAAATGACTTTTGTGATTTTGTTCAGGGCTCGGTAATCGCAGCAAAAGCGACTGGACCCATCTTTCTTCGTTACGATAACGATGGGGGAGGACCATTGGGATCTGGATCTTTCGATGATTCCTGCCTGTAGCATTTCATTTATAGACCTTTTCACGAGTTCTCTGTTTTTCAAGGGCGTATGATAGGGTTTCATATGTATTGGCTCCTCTGTGGTTGTTTGAATGTCCATTGTGACAGTGTTAGTTCTGCCTAATTCCATGTCATTGAGTGCGAATACATCTTGGTGCTTTTCTACAAACGTTTTCAAACGTTGCTTATTATCTTCTGTGGCGTTCAGGGTTGCAAGCAACTGAGCTATTCTCTCTCTGTGTTTATGATCTGCCACTATATTTCTGGTCTGTCTTGATGCCTCCGTTTCATTCCCATAATCTTGGGGCATTTTTCTTGCATCTTGTGAAAATCTCTGTTCCTGGTATGTGGCTTTCTTTTGGGTATTTCTTTGCCATTCGCTGGGTTGTGCTTGGTATTGTCTCCTCTGCCATGTGCTGTGTGCATTTCCATTTGTCACTGCATTTACTGTATATACGTTTCTAGTATTATTTCTGGGGTAGTCGTTATTGTGCCATTGTTTCTGATTATTTCTGCCGTAACTGCGCTTATCTGCGTACGTTACTGTATTTCTTCTGTTTGTGCTATAGGGCTGTCTTCTTTCCCTGGGCGAAAATTTTTCATTCTTTCTGTTTCCAACTTTGCTGCTATAGTATCCTCCTGTGGTGGAGTCATATAAGAATTTTTCCTTTTCTTCGGAACATTCAATTGGTTTTGGGACTTTATCATATCCACCTGTTTTTGAGTTATATTGATACTCCATGGGACATGTATCTCTGTCTTGTCGCTTCGGATATCCTCCTGGCAAGACAATTTCTGTTTCTCTATTTCTTTCCGATATACAGCACTTCATCTTTTCTCTTGGTGTGCTGGGGCGCAAGAATGAGTAATTATAGTCATTCACATACCGTGGCTGCCTTATTTTTCTCCTTCTTATACATGGACTGGTTTGTTTCTGCAGTCTGGGTGGGGTATGCTGTGGTGTAACATAACTGTAACTGGTATCTCTGCCATTTTCTGCATATGACTTATAACTGTTTACCTTTCGTGTACCATGGTTATTTGTACTGCGAATTCGTGTACTATGTCCAGTGGGAGTGGTTGAGACAATTTGTGAATGGTCTCTATTGGTTATAGTCTGTCTTATTGTTGATGTATCCACTTGTGCTACAATTGTGCCTCTATTTATAGTGGTAGTTTTTCCTGACATATTCAATATCATGATGGGGAAATCTCTGGACTTCGAGACTTCAGCGATTCCCTCTGTAATTTGCAACAATGGGTCATCAATAATGCTTTCGTCTGCTAGGGGCTGTATTTGGATTGATTGCCCTGGTGTTATGTACTCAGAATTTTTTACTCTGCCTTTAGCTATGACTAGGGAGTTTGGGGCCACTCTTATGGGAGCTGTAAGCCTTACCAAAGACGCTATGTGGATATCGTCCTGGAGATCTATGTATGTATTGTTGACTTTGATTTTCTGGAGGTCATAGTATATTCTAACCTTGTTTTTGTTAAAGAAATCCCTCCCTAGGATAAGATTTCTAGACATTCCTTTAGTAATGACAAATGGGTGTTCAAAATTTGTTTCACCTAAAGAAAAGTTGAGCCATGCTGTCCCAACTGAATTTAGTCTTTGTCCCGTGACTGAGGCTAGGTGTGTTTTGGACTGTTGAAATCGTACTAAATGTTGGATCTTCTTGAACAGCTGGAACCTAATAAGACTAATGGATGCTCCTGTATCTACCAGTGCTCTATACTGCTGGCCCTGTATAGACATGATGCAAGAACTGGGGTCCGGATGTATTTTGGTTCCATCATTCAGCATTTGTTCATAATGTATTTTTCTGGATGGGTTCACTTGACTATTTCTGTTCTGTGTTATTTCTTTTGCTTTGGACCATTCTCTATGATAGTCACCCTCACTAACGGTCCTGTTTAGTGAGTGGCACGTCCGTTTCCCTGACGCATGAGGGGTTGAGGTGTGCCTCTGGTATACTGATTTCTTGTGTAATTACGTGGGGGTGGTGCGAGTTGTTGTGGTTGGTAACTTCCTTCTCTTCTGAATGGTGCATTATTGTAATTTGCTCTGCATGACCTGTAACTATGTCCGAACCTACCGCATGTAAAGCATCCATTTGGATTGATGTTATTAATGTCATTTGTCCTCTGTGTGGGGGGTCTGTAATTGCGAGGTCGATCATCTTGTTGTCGTGGGCGAGTCCATTGCCTCCTGGCATGGTCAACTTCCATAGGCTCATGCTCAGTATAGTCCCTCTGGTCTGGTCGGTGTTCCCTACTTACTCTTTGTTGGAACCGTCGGTGAAGATTTTCTTCCTGAATTGCTGCTTGGATTGTTTCAGCAATAGTCTTTGTGTCTTTTCTAATGAGATGCCTTCTGATGTTCTCTGCTCTAAGGCCATCGACAAATATCCCTACTAGCTGTATTTCTACATCAGGCGTGGTAGGTATTTCTCCACAAAACGCCTCTTCTGCCATATTGAGGAATCTATCGCCATAAAGTTGTACTGATTCATCCCTTTCCTGTTTCATTTGTCTAAGTACTGACCAAGCATGCATTCTGTCTATGATTTCTCCATATCTCTGGGTGAGCTCTTTTTTAAGGGACTCGTATGTCTCTGTGGGGTACTGCTGGGACCTCCTTCTTAAAAAATCAGTCACGAACGAATCAGAGCTTAGCAGAGCGATTTTCTTTTTCTCTTCATCAGTTGTTGCCTCTGCTATTGCCGCAAATTTCTCCATGTCGGCTAACCATCTTCTGAATTTCTTCTTGTCTCCATCGAATGGTTGTACAATGGACCTGACTTGGGATAATTTTGCATAAGTGCTATTCTTTTGTAAGTTCTCAGTAAAGCGCTGTAGCGCTATCAATGTGGGTTCTTCCATATTTGGATTGACTGGGGGCTGCAGCGGTTGTGCTTGTACAGATCTGTTTTCCTGTTCTACCCCTAGTTGCTGGAAATTTTCCATTAATTGGTCCATCTTTCGTTAATGCTTCTGCTCTTTTCTAGAGGACTGGTCATACGGCACCAAATTGAGATGTGTGGCCGGGTAGGGTAGTGGGGGTTGCTGTTCAAATCGAGAGTATTAGATTTTGATGACTAGCTAGCCTGCTAGAGGTGATGATTTCTCTCTACAGTCTTACAGGACTTAACCAGGTTCGGGGATAATCCTCTATGATGTTTTATTTTTTAGAGCAGATGGTTATTATTTGTGTTGCACCTGCAGCGATTAGCTTTGGTATGATCCCTTAATAATTTGTATGATAGCCGACTGCAAACATATGATTCGTCAACAGCATTTGTGTTCAATGAAACAAATGTTTATTCAATTTTCAACAAGAACTGGGTTAAGTCAAATGGTAACCACACCAAATTGCATAATAGCATGTTGACATTTAATAAACGAGCATAAAAAGTCAATGCATTATTTTAATGATGCAATATTCCTTATTGCATCTCGTGATCTTTCCAACTTGCAAAAACATGGCGTGGCTCCTCTATCTTTCTAGCGTTCCTTCGTTTATTTGTTAATGTAGTCTAGATTTCACGACGTTTTTCTTATCTCTTCATTTCAATGAAGAGCCAAACTTTCTCTTATTTATTAGTATTCCTTAGTTTGACGTTCTCTCAGCTTAAGGACCTTCATCCTTGGTAAAAGGTTCCGATATATGCCTGGGTTTACAATTCTTTACCCAGTTTTCGAGCGTAGCTCTGTTTCAGTTATGACTGTGGGCTCTAACAGTTATTGCATGCAATTCTTAGCACTACTTACGTTCCTCGTGAATTCACAACACATAACATTCTACATTTCGAAGTTACACAGTTGCATTAATTTTGCGAAGTCAATCTCCTCTATTAGAATATCACTGAGCAAGAAGAATTATGTCTTCTCTCGACCGCTCTAAATTCATGACTGCCTAAAAAAATGGCTTCGTCTCTCGTTCATTCCGGGGAAAAAAGGACTGAGCCTAACCATTGGTGGGAAATCACGTGACCAACGCACTTATACACGCGAAGCTTAGCCTAAATAAATGCGTGGCGTTTCGAAGCTAAACTGGCCTAATTAAACATCTGCATGAAGATTTTTTTATCTTGTTTCTATAAAAAATCTATTTTATATGTTAAAATAGTCTGCATCTGAAGACTCACGGTATACGCGGTTACACTTTGCTTCTGATCTGAGTGTCACATATTCTCTATATTTTTCCATTTGTCCTGTTGTGTTTTTAGCTCCTAAGTATTGTTTCCATGCCATTTTCTTCTCTCTTATTTTCTCTTTGACTTCCTCTGTCCACCAAGGTGTCCTCTTTCTCTTGTTCCCAAGTCGGACTTCACCGCATGCTTCTGCAGCAGCTGTCTTTATGATATCCTTGAATTTAATCCAGAGGGTTTCCAAGTCATCAGGTCGTTCTTCTGTGTTGCTCACCGCTGCAGCAATAAGCCCCTGATATCTGGTCTTAATTTCTGGCTCTCTCAGCTTGTAGGTCCTAATGCTAATTTCTCCTGCTCGTTTACGTGGTTTCTTGCGTGATGTTGGGCAGTTCCTAGGCTGAGCAACTCTTTCAGTTGTTCTTTTGATTGTTAGCAGGTAGTGATCACTTCCAATCTCTGGCCCCCTCCAGACTCTAGCATCTCGGACATATCTGAATAAGCTTCTCCGAACAATGGCATAGTCGATCACTGACTTCTCATTCTTTGTTGGTTCACATCTAGTGTATGCATGTATGCGCTTATGGGGGAACTTTGTGTTTGTAATGATCAGATTCTGCTCACTGCAGAATCTAAGGAGTCGCTTTCCATTGTCATTGAGAGTATCTTCTCCATATCTTCCGATAACTCCACTCCATCTAGCATGGTCATTTCCAACTCTGGCATTAAAATCTCCGAGCATGATAACTTCATCTAGGCAGTCATCCACTGTCCTTTGAAGCAGCTCGAAGAATTCCTCCTTGACCTCTGCTTTCTCATCCTCATTTGGCCCATACACTATGACCAGGTTGACTATGGTTTCTCCTTCTTTTAGTTTAACAACCATAATGCGCTCCGAGACAAAGTTCCATCCCTTGATACTATCTTTTTGATTTTGGGCCACAATGCAGCCCACGCCCCCTTTAGCTCTTTCAGATATGGGTACACCACTGTAGAGCAGCGTGTTGCCATCGAGATCCATGACTCCTTGTCCTTTTTTCTTTGTTTCCGTTATAGCCAGGATTTCTAGTTTTGCTTTCCTCATTGTAGTGAATTTCTAAATACAATATCTAAATTAATATATAACAATATCGGACATAAAGGAAAAGATAAGAAAGTATAAAAGAATTTTCTACTAGAACTGTTGGTATCGCCTACGCCTTCAGATTATTATTTGCTAACGAATAGCCGAACAAAACGGTACCCAATTTTTCAAATTCGTCCTTGACATAATCACTTTCCTAGTTCTAAGAAAATATTTGCCTAAAATGCATTGTGGAACGAGGAGGGGAAAGGAAAGATGAAATGCTAATTCGTTTCGCATTGATTTTAAACTAAAAGCCAATACCAATACAGGGGCAAGCCTTGCCTTAGGGGTTTCCCCAAAATACGAGGAAAAAGTTAGAACATGTAGACAACTCGTGTCACAAAAACAACCTTAGCTCTTATTTCAAAGGACGTAATTATCACGTAAATAGAGAAGACAGCACATGGAAAAGAATTGAACGTGTAGTAGACTAAAAATAAAAAACACTAACTTAGAAAAAAAAACTGTGTACTTCTGAACCAAGCCAACTAGTCCCATATAAATTGTATATTCGTGTACCTTAGAACTTGTTGACAAAGAATATGGTAATAGTTACGCAAATAGTCCATTAATTAACTAATTATAGCCATAATACTATAGTGGATCCGACCAGACTGTCAAGTAAAGATCATGCCTGCTTATAATTTTTTATGGCATGTTTTGAAAAAACGACTTTGGGTAAATGAGGTTAAAAGGTACGGGATATTTGATTGGGTGGATTTTAAAGGAAGGCGAAGTATGATTGGTTGACCTAAAACTAAAAATATATTTGCCTTGGAAACATATTGGAAGTTGTTATTTGAAACGATAGATTCAAAAATAAATGTAAACATGGTCCCATTGAACAAAGCAGTAGATACTGGTACGAAACGGGGACTGTTCACTGCCATTTCAAGTAAATTTTGTGTAAAGCAAGATCGATGAGAGCAGGCGGAGAATTTTCTAACACAGGAAAAGCCTGGACATAGGGCAGATCGAAAATGTGCCATATTCTATTGCCTAGTCATCGTTTAACTTGTGTTATTTCCTTGCATCTGTGAGGGTTTTGGTTGCTGTAAATAACTGGTGCCAGACTACAGTGGGCCGATATATTCATGCCACAGTCTTGCCTTTTTCGGAGACAACTGTAAACCACCATCATTCTTGAAGAAGTGGGAGCTGAAGGTTGTCGTTCAGCGAAGTGCAGGAAGATTCCTACATCATATTACAAAGATAGGTGCATGTTTCGGCACCTGATCGCTCAACTAACATTATATAAAAAAAATAAGAGACTGAGAATAGTGATATAAACATTCCATCAGTGTCCACAAAAACTTACAAACAACATGCAGAGATGATGATAATAAACAAGCAACCAGTGTATACTAGAAGTCACCTCAGTTAGACAATACAACTACACTCTTATATAATAATAATATGTGTATTATGGTCAGAAGACCCATTGTGTAAATTGATTGATGTAATTAATTTCTATGATTTCACTTTGATTGTCAGTCCTGATTCCAAATAAATCAGATTCAGGACAATAAATTGAAAAATATTAACTTTACCAAACTTTCAACCACTGACTTACTAAAGATAGTCTTTTAAAGTGTAGTTTGTATGTGATTGTCGTGGTACTGTTGTGTTGTATTAGATAATAAAATAATTTGTGTAATTGTTTATATGTTTAGTTGGTTAATGCAACCTTACACTAACATTTCATAACCCTAGACACCAAACGTAGTCATCTTACATTCTATCTAGAATAAGTCTGAATGAGATCATAGTGGTGGTAGTAGAAAGGTGCCCTGGAAATTTACTCTAATATATATTATATTCAGGGACCTTCACAGCTGACCTCATTCAGTACACTAAGATTTCTTAACAACAAACTGTATTAACATCAAACCCACCACATATATTGGGGTCTCGCTCCTGGGGATTGAACTTTTCATAACACCAGCTATATTGGGTAGTTTGCTTCTGGGATTTTAAATTCTTAAAATATTATCAATTATATTAGGAATCTCAGATAGTATAAAACTAAAAGCATTCCTTTTTGGAGAAATTAAATAGTGGTTGAGCTATCAGTGCCTGTGGTTGTTCTTAGTTATAATTAGAAATTGTTAGTTATAATTAGAAATTTGTCTAGTTAGAAATTTTAAAAGTTTGCTTGGTACAAAATGGCTGATCTGGCAAAGTTTCGATCTGCTGCTGTGCAGGCTGCTAAAGAATTGGGAATGGAGGGGCAAATTATGATTGCTTATGTCACAACTGAATGTGACAAATTTATTGAACGCGAAGAAAAAAGATTAGAAAAAGAGGCTGAAAGAAAGTTAGAGGCTGAAAAAGAAATTAAGAGGCTGCAGATTGAGGCTGACAAGGAGGCTAGGGCATTGGAGGCAGAAGAAAAGAGACTAGCTGCAGAAAGAGAAGAAAAGAGATTAGCTGCAGAAAGAGAAGAAAAGAGACTAGCTGCAGAAAGGGAAGCAGAAGATAGAAGATTGCAGAGGGAACACGAGTTACGACTAAGGGAGTTTGAGTTTCAAAGCCATGCTCCTGAAAATGGTGCCAGTCCCTTTACCTCAGATGCTACTGTTAGTCAGGGAGCCTCAACCTCAGCTATGAGTTTTCATTTAGACCATTTTGTTGAGAAAGACGATGACATAGAAAGTTATCTAAATAGATATGAACTTGTGGCTACCACATATGGTTTAGAGAGAAAAAAGGTGGAGCCTAAAGTTATCACAAGGGCTTCGTGGTACAGCTTATGAAGTTTTTGCCAAGATGAGCAGGGATGATCAGGACAATTATGACATGCTAAAGCAGGCTCTTTTGTTAAGATATGAAAAGAATGGGGAATTTTATAGAAAAAAATTAAGGAATGCCAAACTACTGTCGGGTGAGACTTATCACCAGTTCTCTGCACAGTTAGAGACCTACTTGAAGAAATGGACTGCTCTGGGGAAAACCCAAGATCTTAAGGAAATGATCCTTATTGAGCAACTAAGAGAGTCCATGGCTCCAGACCTGAGAAAGTTTCTCATGGAACAAGGTGCAGAGAGGCTGGGTGAGTTACTCAATGTCGCTGAGAGGTATCAGGCAGCCCAAGCAGAGGTAGTTGGAAATAAAAAGAAACAGGTAGACAATTTTAAGGCACCTCAAAACTTTAATAAGTTTGACCATAGAGACCAGAACAAAGGTAAGCACCAGTTTGATAGGCCACGCAATGACTATAATAATAAAACCTCACAATTCAATGAAAGGAAATATAATGACAGAAAACCCTTTAACCAAGGAAAGAAGTATTGTAAACATTGTCGGATGGACAACCATAACACTGAAAATTGTAGAAAGAAAACTCCTACTTTCGCTGCAATGAAAATGGGGAGAAAGGGAGTAAAGGTCAACCTTACTGAACAACAGGAACCTTACCACCCCCAGTGTGTGAAGATGTAACATGCAATGGTGTCACCATAAGGTGTTTGTATGATACTGGATTAGATTATGATTCAGTTGTGAGTTCTCACCTGGTGCAGGCAGATCAATACACCACAGAAACAGTGGAGATTCAAACTGCAACCAAGGACGTAGCGACCATGACACTTCCCGTCGCCAGGATAAATGTGAAAACGCGATATGTGGAAGGAATCATAAAAGCAGCAGTGATAAATGAACCAATCTACCCTCTGATATTGGGGTGTAGATATGTCTTCTTGGGGAATCCCAAGAGACCTGTGACCATGGCAACAGTGCAGACCAGATCACAGTCTAAAAAGGAGGAAGATAATCCGATAAATACCCATCCAGATGAGATGAGGAAGGCACAGGCGGAGGATAAGACCCTCAAGCCTTGTTTTAAGAAATTGCCCAAATGTCATACACCTCCAGGCAAGGGAGATTTCTATATGAAGAACAAATTGATATATAGGAAGGCTGGAAATGGATCCAATGGTCACGGACAGCTGGTCCTTCCAATTTCATATAGGACTAAAGTGTTGGAACTAGGGCATGCGATTCCCTTCAGTGGTCATATGGGGATCAGCGCAACAGGACAGCGTATAGCTTGTCATTATTTCTGGCCAGGAATAACTGAAGACATAAAGAGATATGTAAAATCCTGTCCAGAGTGCCAACGGGTAGCTCAAAAGCATTGGACTGCTCCAGTAACTCTAGGGGAAATGCCCATAGTGGGAACCCCCTTTGAAAGAGTTGCCGTGGACATTGTGGGACCTCTCACTCGGACCAAAAGGAGGAACAGTTACATTCTGACTCTGGTGGACACTTGTTCTATGTGGGGAGAGGCGGTAGCCCTGTCATCAATTGATTCGAAGCATGTGGCAGAGGCATTACTCACAATCTTCACCAGGTTAGGCTTTCCCAACCAAATCTTGACTGATAATGGCTCTCAGTTCAAGGGGAAACTAACAGAAGAAGTATTCAGGATCTTTCAAGCCAAACACTTTCATTGTAGCCCGTATCATCCTCAAGGAAATGGCCAAGTAGAAAGATTTAACGGGACTCTCATGTCGATCCTGAGGAAGTTGGCACATGAAAAACCAGATACATGGGATCAGTACCTTCCCGCCGCCTTGTTTGCCTACCGGGAGGTACCCCATAGTTCAACCGGTATGGCCCCGGCAACATTGTTATTTGGAAGGCCAATAAAAGGTCCCTTGGAAGCCTTGTTAAGGACCTGGACCGATGAAAAGGCAGAAGAAAATATTACCTCATCATATCAATATGTGAACGAGCTGACCACTCGTCTTAAAACTGGCTGGAAACTTGCCAATGAAAATTTGAGACAAGCCAGGAAAAAGCATGCTGCCTATTACAATAAGAAAGCGAAGGATCGAGAATTATCTGTGGGAGAGAAGGTGCTCCTTCTACTGCCCGGCAGCCAGAATAAATTGCAAATTGGATGGCAAGGTCCATATACAGTTCTAGAGAAGGTGTCTAGAACAAATTATAAGATAGATAAGAAAGGGAAAGAGAAAATCTATCATGTGAATCTCCTGAAGAAATATCTGGACAGAGAAAACCAGGAAGAGACACACCTACTGACCTTGTCTGTTGCAATGGAGATGAAAAAGGAACCACTCACTTCTCATGAATATCCTTTACATCCCTGTGAAACCGCCGCACAGGTAAAAATCAGCACACACTTAACGGAAATTCAGAGGGAGAGGGTTCAACAGGTTCTGAATAATCATACAGATGTGTTAACGGACCGTCCGGGGCATACAAATTTATTGGAGTATGATATGAAACTCATAGACCCAACACCAATCTGTATGAAAGCCTATTCGATTCCGTTCGCTAAGGAAAAAGCTTTAAGGGAGGAGATAGATTATCTGTTGAGAGAAGGGATTATCTCGCACAGTGAATCTCCCTACAGTTCCAGTGTGGTTCTGTTAAGAAAACCCTCTGGAGAACACAGGCTGTGTATAGATTACAGGAAACTGAATGCTGTCACAGAAGGTCAGGTGGATCCATTACCTGATACAAATCAGCTGTTTGCCAGGCTGAATAGAGCTAAATATTTCTCTAAAGTGGATTTGAGCAAAGGCTACTATCAGATTCCAGTAAAGCCGGAGGTAAAACCTTATTTAGCCTTTAGCACCTCGGAAGGACATTATGAATTTAATATGTTGCCATTCGGGCTGAAAAATGCACCGAGTGTGTTTTCGAGGATGATGAGAAAGTTACTGGATCCCCTGAAGAATCCATGCATCACCAACTTCATGGATGATATTCTCATAGCAACAGAAACATTTGAGGAACACATTAACTCTCTGAATATGTTGTTTGATCGATTGAGAGAGACCAATTTGACAGCTAGACCGACGAAATGCTGTGTTGGATGTAAAGAGCTGGAATTCTTGGGCCACACAGTACATCAGGGAAACATGACCCCTAACCCCAAGAACCTGGAGAAGTTAAAAAAAGCACCAAGACCACAAACAAAAAAAGATGTGCGATCTTTTGTCTCATTATGTGGTTTTTACCAAAAGTATATAAAAAACTTTAACTCCATATGTGCTCCATTGACTGATTTAACGCGCAAAGGAAATCCTGATAAAATTATTTGGACGGCGCAATGTGAATTAGCATACCAAGAATTGAAAGACAAGCTCACAAGCAGGCCTATTTTGAAATTACCTGACTTAAGTCAAGAATTCATTCTGAGAACGGATGCGAGTAATATCGGTTTGGGTGCAGCTCTATTACAACGGTCAAATTCACTTGATGGGGAATTAACCCCAGTAGCTTATGCTAGCCGTAAGTTGAACACAGCAGAACAAAAATATTCAACAAGTGAAAAAGAATGTCTGGCAGTCATCTGGGGTATAAAAAAGTTCCAGATTTATCTCTATGGACAATCATTTAAGATCCAGACAGATCATAAACCACTCGTGTGTCTGTCACAAGCAAGGCATGCAAATGCTAGATTATTACGCTGGTCTTTGCTCTTACAGCCATTCCAGTTTATCATAGATTACATTCCCGGAAAAAACTAATGTGGGAGCTGATTTTTTAAGCAGACATCCGTACGACGAACATCAGAGTAGTCATCAGGCATAGATAGTAAATTCATCTATGTGTATTTAGAAATAGGAACTGACATATGATCGTCTGTTCTAAAGGGGGGACATGTGTAGTGAATTTCTAAATACAATATCTAAATTAATATATAACAATATCGGGCATAAAGGAAAAGATAAGAAAGTATAAAAGAATTTTCTACTAGAACTGTTGGTATCGCCTACGCCTTCAGATTATTATTTGCTAACGAATAGCCGAACAAAACAGTACCCAATTTTTCAAATTCGTCCTTGACATAATCACTTTCCTAGTTCTAAGAAAATATTTGCCTAAAATGCATTGTGGAACGAGGAGGGGAAAGGAAAGATGAAATGCTAATTCGTTTCGCATTGATTTTAAACTAAAAGCCAATACCAATACAGGGGCAAGCCTTGCCTTAGGGGTTTCCCCAAAATACGAGGAAAAAGTAAGAACATGTAGACAACTCGTGTCACAAAAACAACCTTAGCTCTTATTTCAAAGGACGTAATTATCACGTAAATAGAGAAGACAGCACATGGAAAAGAATTGAACGTGAAGTAGACTAAAAATAAAAAACACTAACTTAGAAAAAAACAACTGTGTACTTCTGAACCAAGCCAACTAGTCCCATATAAATTGTATATTCGTGTACCTTAGGACTTGTTGACAAAGAATATGGTAATAGTTACGCAAATAGTCCATTAATTAACTAATTATAGCCATAATACTATAGTGGATGCGGGCGGTTTGGTAGCAGATCGCTTTGTGTGGATTTTTAGCAATGGTATAAGCGCCGTACCGTTCAGAAAGCAATGGCAAACTACTGAATGAAAAAAATTGCCTAGAAAAATCACAAACAGCCAATAAAAGCTGGGGTTGATTGCCACGTCCTGTAAAGGATAAGCAACTAACTTTAACTATAGTGGATCCGACCAGACTGTCAAGTAAAGATCATGCCTGCTTATAATTTTTTATGGCATGTTTTGAAAAAACGACTTTGGGTAAATGAGGTTAAAAGGTACGGGATATTTGATTGGGTGGATGTTAAAGGAAGGCGAAGTATGATTGGTTGACCTAAAACTAAAAATATATTTGCCTTGGAAACATATTGGAAGTTGTTATTTGAAACGATAGATTCAAAAATAAATGTAAACATGGTCCCATTGGACAAAGCAGTAGATACTGGTACGAAACGGGGACTGTTCACTGCCATTTCAAGTAAATTTTGTGTAAAGCAAGATCGATGAGAGCAGGCGGAGAATTTTCTAACATAGGAAAAGCCTGGACATAGGGCAGATCGAAAATGTGCCATATTATATTGCCTAGTCATCGTTTAACTTGTGTTATTTCCTTGCATCTGTGAGGGTTTTGGTTGCTGTAAATAACTGGTGCCAGACTACAGTGGGCCGATATATTCATGCCACAGTCTTGCCTTTTTCGGAGACAACTGTAAACCACCATCATTCTTGAAGAAGTGGGAGCTGAAGGTTGTCGTTCAGCGAAGTGCAGGAAGATTCCTACATCATATTACAAAGATAGGTGCATGTTTCGGCACCTGATCGCTCAACTAACATTATATAAAAAAAAATAAGAGACTGAGAATAGTGATATAAACATTCCATCAGTGTCCACAAAAACTTACAAACAACATGCAGAGATGATGATAATAAACAAGCAACCAGTGTATACTAGAAGTCACCTCAGTTAGACAATACAACTACACTCTTATATAATAATATGTGTATTATGGTCAGAAGACCCATTGTGTAAATTGATTGATGTAATTAATTTCTATGATTTCACTTTGATTGTCAGTCCTGATTCCAAATAAATCAGATTCAGGACAATAAATTGAAAAATATTAACTTTACCAAACTTTCAACCACTGACTTACTAAAGATAGTCTTTTAAAGTGCAGTTTGTATGTGATTGTCGTGGTACTGTTGTGTTGTATTAGATAATAAAATAATTTGTGTAATTGTTTATATGTTTAGTTGGTTAATGCAACCTTACACTAACATTTCATAACCCTAGACACCAAACGTAGTCATCTTAGATTCTATCTAGAATAAGTCTGAATGAGATCATAGTGGTGGTAGTAGAAAGGTGCCCTGGAAATTTACTGTAATATTTATTATATTCAGGGACCTTCACAGCTGACCTCATTCAGTACATTAAGATTTCTTAACAACAAACTGTATTAACATCAAACCCACCACACTCATCTCTTCCACCAACTCCTCTTCCTTCCCATTTATACTTCTTGTGTTCCAAGTTCCATAAGTCGTAGTCCGTAGTCCGTTCCAGTTCGTCTCCTTTAGAATCAGTCCAGTTTTCTCTCTTGTATTGCTCGTAATCGTGATTTAAAGCAAACAGGTGATTGGCCTGTTGTGCCTTTGCATGGTGGAGGGGCTGCCTCCTTACGGCCTCCATGCAGGCCGCCTTCCTCCTTTTTCATCCGGGCTTGGGACCGGCATAGGCGGAGTTCCAGTGGGTATATAGGAATATAAAAAGTGGTTAGTTCAATATTGATCTATTTTGTTATGTTTATCGTATGTGTTCTCTCTCTCTCTCTCGCTTTCTCTCACGCGCTCTCCCTCTCCCTCTCTCGCTGTCACTCACACTTTCTCTCTCTCTCTTTGAGATATGTTTTATGTGTTTCTTTCTGTGCGGATTTTGTTTTCAGTTATTTTTGTTTATACAGGGCAAGTGAAAAGTAACTTCCTAGTTTTTCTTTTAAAGTTTGTATATCCTCATAAAGTGAAAATAAAGGCCTTAGCCTTAATAGCAAAAGGCAGAAGTAATGGTCGTCTCAAAGAAAATGGCTTCCCCAGAATGCATTATCAAAGTAAATGTAACAGTCTTAAAACAGATCTATAGATTCAAATACCTGGGCACATTAATAATAACGGGTGGAAGATGCATCTCAGACGTGAAGAGCAAAACATCTCAGGCAAAAACAGCAGTCTATAAAATGGAGGATATTTTATGCAACGATTATTTGTCAATTGAAGTAAGAAAGAGAGTTCTTCAGTTTTATATAGAACCAATCCTGACATATGGGAGTGAGTCATGGACAGTTAATAAACAAGTAGGGAAGGCATTAGAAGCCAGAGATCTGGTTTTACAGAAGAATGTTAAAAAATACCATGGGCGGCCAAAAAGAGTAATGAGGATGTCCTGAAAGAGGCCAATGTGCAAAGGAAACGTATTTCACAAGTTAGAAGCAATCCACTTTTTGGGGCATGTTATAAGAAGAGGAAAGCTGGAATATATCGTAACAGCTGGTAAGACTGAAGGGAAAAAGGGATAGGGGAAGACAAAGAGAGCAAATACTGGACAGTTTGACATCATGGAATGGAAAGAAGTCAACAACAGAATTTATAAATTGTACTGGAGACGGGAGGTTGTGGAGAGACATGATCTCCTACGCCACTAGACATGGTATTTGAAGAAGGAGATATTCTCACGTGTATATATATATATATATATATATATATATATATATATATATATATATATATATATATATATATATATATATATATATATATATATATATATGTATATATATATATATGTATATATGTATATATGTATGTATGTATGTATGTATGTATGTATGTATGTATGTATGTATGTATGTATGTATGTATGTATGTATGTATGTATGTATGTATGTATGTATGTATGTATGTATGTATGTATGTATGTATGTATGTATGTATGTATGTATGTATGTATGTATGTATGTATGTATGTATGTATGTATGTATGTATGTATGTATGTATGTATGTATGTATGTATGTATGTATGTATGTATGTATGTATGTATGTATGTATGTATGTATGTATGTATGTATATATGTATATACACACACACACACACACACATACATACATACATACATACATACATACATACATACATACATACATACATACATACATACATACATACATACATACATACATACATACATACATATCAGAATCTTTATTCTCCATAAAATACATTAATATGTACAGACATGATATAATAGATACAACATGGCAAATAGGAGAATCATTAGAATTTACATAAAGTGTTGAAGACGTCTCAAGTAGTTATATGTGGGTGTTTTTACATCGAACCTTCGTTTTACACATACATAAAAAAATTTTAAGCTTTCTAAAAGACATTGGCATATAATGATATGGTATACCCTGCCAAAAATGAGAATTATTGAAATTTACAAAATGTGTGAGGAATACCATTCAAGTAGAGCAATATGGTTGTTTTTACATGGAGGTTTTATCAGAATTTTGTTTGCCATAAAAAAAAAAACTTTGACCGCTAGTGGAGTGAGATATTAAATATAGCATCAAATACAATAGTCGTATGGTATAGTATACAGAGGAGCACAATTGAGTTTAGACTGTGTGGAAAACATCCCAGCAATTCAAAATGGGTGTTTTTTACATCGAAGTTTCCATATTCTGTAAGAACCTATAATTGCACTAATACTGACATATTTACATAAAACCTTTGCTTCAGATTTCCGCAACCCTAGCGACATTAATCCACTCACACACTTTGCATGCACATGACCCAAACTACCAATTATCAGTACGATTACATGCGTACGGTAGCCTAGTTCGTTAATTTCTGCAGTCAATGGATAGTACTTATCAAATTTATGTTGGTAACATTTATCTAAATGGGCATCATATGGTATTGCTGCCTCCACTATAAAAGCTGTTACATACATACATACATACATACATACATACATACATACATACATACATACATACATACATACATACATACATACATACATACATACATACATACATACATACATATATATATCACGTGTTGAACAAACTAGATCTCACGCTGAGTTGTGACTTTAACGTGACATAACACATAATGTAATAAACCAATTGTCTTTACTGTGATGTTTGTTTCATATAAATTGCAAGCACAAAATTAGGATTATATCAGAGCTGTGTGCTTTCTGTGCTTCTCTATGGCGCGGAGAGCTGGAGAGTTACAGAGAAGGAAATGTCGAAATTGTCCTCTTTTCACACAACATGCCTAAGAAATATTCTCCGAATCTTTTGGCCGAATATCATCACCAACCAAGATCTGCTTACTCGGAGCAAGCAAGGGGACATGCACACCATCATAGCTGGCAGACGCTGGAGCTGGGTTGGCCATGTCCTCAGAAGAGACCCCGATGCCATCACAAGAACAGCTATGCTATGGACCCCTGAAGGAAAACGAAAGAGAGGCCGACCAAAAACAACTTGTCGGAGGACTGTGGAGGCTGAGATGCAAAGAATGAACCAGATTTGGGGCACTGTACGAAGGATGGCCGCCGACCGAGCAAAGTTGAATCAATTTGTTGTTGCCCTACAAGACGCCACCAGGCGTAATGGCCACTGACTGCTTTGACGGTCGGCGGCTAAGGATCAAAGAAGAAGAAGAAGATGCTATATAGAATGACGAACACTATATACACTAATTATAACCCATATGGGGTTGATCCGAGTATCCGGTACACACGACAAACACCGGTTTTCAAGTGCATGGTCCTTCTTCTTCTTCCTCGTTCGTCCTGAAAAGGACGTTGGTTGCGTTGTGTTCGTTTACAGCGAAGCTGCGGTATTTGCGCCTTTCGGCCGATACATCCGACTTCCGCACGGCATTTTTTGGGACCGGGTTTGCCTTCCCTCTTCGATCCCGACTCCTCAGCCAGACTACAGTGATGCAGCCTGTTTCCAGGACCACCACGTGGAGGTGGAGTAGGGTCTTGGTCAGCTCTGGTTCGCTGACCCTGACGCAGGCAGTCAAGCTATGGGTCGCTTACTGCATTCCTCACTTTTGATGCGTCTTGCATGGTCCAAAAACCAAACCAAATATAAATTAGTTGGATTGGAATGAAGAAATAATTATTTAAAAATAAGAAGTGACTTTTCAATTAACCCTGTAGTTTCCGTTATTTATTTTCTCTACTTGCGTATCGATACTTAACTAGCTAGTAGGTAAAGTTAGTTGCTTATTCTTTACAGGACGTGGCAATCAACCCCAGCTTTTATTGGCTGTTTGTGATTTTTCTAGGCAATTTTTTTCATTCAGTAGTTTGCCATTGCTTTCTGAACGGTACGGCGCTTATACCATTGCTAACAGACGCCGACCGTTTAAAAAAAAATATTTTTCTACTTCTTATTCAGATTTCCTAACTTTCTAAGTATCTTGTCCCGTTACAAGTCCCCTCCAACTTTCAATCTGTTCATAATGCATTTTCAAGAAATTACGAAAAAAGTCGTGCGCATTAATTGGGCGCCTATATAAATAAAGCGGATTTTTTCTCCCATTTCATCGCAGTGGGTGTTTAAGAAATATTAACGCTTTTTCTTGTTTTGACATTTCTCGAATTTTCCTCATTTATATTTCACGTAAGTATGAATAAGTATTTCCATGTTACATTTGAATTACAGCAGATAATGAATGAAGTCGTTACATTTGTAGTAACTCGGTCGATTTAGTCGCTCAAGTCGATACTCCCTTAAATAATGATTCGGTGACGAAGTAATACAAGGTTTATTTTGCATTATTTCGTTTTTTTTTTTTTTTTTTTTAATACGTACGAATCACATCCAAGAAAAAAACCGATAGACTGAATAAGTATAGCCAGCAGGTGGGTCTGAACATCAATCTGAAGAAGACAGAGGTCATGACACTCAATGTAGGCAGTCCTGAACCAATAACAATAAGGAACCAGAAGCTAGAACAGACAGGCACATTTATATACTTAGGATGCATAATAACACCAGACGGCGGAAAAAGCAAGGACATCAACAACAGAATGAATAAAGCGAGAACAGCCTTTTCTAGTCTCAACAACATCTGGAAGTCCTCTCAGTACAGCACAGACACCAAATTAAGATTATATGAGAGATGTGTACTTTCTGTGCTTCTCTATGATGCGGAATGCTGGAGAGTAACAGAGAAGGAAATGTCGAAACTGTCCTCTATGCACACAATGCGGCTATGGAAAATTCACCGAATCTTTAGGCCGAATACCATCACCAACCAAGAACTACTTATTCGGAGTAACCAATAGGACATGCACACCATCATAGAGTTGGGTTGGCCACGTCCTCAGAAGGGACCCTGATGCCATTACAAGAACAGCTATGCTATGGACCCCCGAAGGAAAGCGAAAGAGGCCGTCCAAAAACAACTTGGCGGAGAACTGTGGAGGCTGAGATGCAAAGAATGAACCAGAGTTGGGGCACTGTACGAAGGATGGCCGCCGACCGAACAAAGTGGAAGCAATTTGTGGCTGCCCTACAAGACGTCACCTGGCGTGATGGCCACTGACTGCTTTGACAGTCGGCGGCTAAGGATCAAAGAAGAAGAAGGCTAGATTAAAACAAGATATTCGTAAATTTACAAAACATGTTTTGATGAAACAGCTGTTAATTAAGTCGTCAAATGGCAGTCCAGCGGCTGTTTTTCACTTCTCCCCGTGTCATTTTTGAGGGGTTGCTCCATATCTTCGTGACCAGATAAAATATCACAGGAGAATTAGTTCCGTCATGAGGACATGCAGTAATATAAAAAGAGCCCAATATAATCATTTCATGCTTTGACGGGTTACTTGCTCATCCTGACTTTCTTAGTTTCCTGTCCCGTAACCATTTCCCACGAACTCGTAATCTTCTCATGGTACATTTTCGGGAAAGCTGCTCGCGCCGTGACCTGGAAACTAAGTCTCGCGCCTATTGAAATAAAGCGAATTTCTTTTCATTTCTTCTTGGCGGGTGTTTCAGAAATATTCAAGCCTGTTTTGTGTGTGCGTGCGTGCGTGTGTGAGTGTGTGTGTGTGTGAGAGAGAGAGAGAGAGAGAGAGAGAGAGAGAGAGAGAGAGAGAGAGAGAGAGAGAGAGAGAGATAGATAGATTAACTTTCATGAATGTTTCATATTTATATTTCGTGTAAGTATGAATAAAAATCTCTATCTTATTTACATTATTTAGCCACAAAAGCACCATTGCTCATCACAGATGAAGCTTTCATGATTTTGTACCACTCTTTGCGTGTCATTGATTTACTTGTGGAGGAAAATTGAAATGAACAAAGTTACCACTGGAGAAGTAATGCCGTCATCAAGGTATGCAAGTAGACAGAACACAACTTAATTATTCCCTGAATGTTTTGGCGGGTTATTTGTTCATTATAATTACTTCCAGTATATTTCCTTTGATCGTGTGACCAAAAGTGTGATATCCCTGTGAAGTACCGGTATTTTATCAACGATCTCCCGTTGCCAAATAACGCGCGTGGAAAGTGACGTTTCTTGTTAATCCTCTTTCTATGGTGTCCATGTGGCATGGTCTTGTGTGGTTTCAGTCCCCGCTTGTGTCACTATCTATCTGTCTGTCTGTCTGTCGATCGGTCTGTCTGTCTATCTAACTTCTCACACGTATACGTTATGTTCATCTCTAGCAATTTACCCCTCCTCGAAGATGAATGTTGCCCTTTCTAGTTCGAGGCCGTACAATTGTCATATTGAATTGTTCTATTTAATTTTTCATTATCAGATTCCATTGCGCTCCTTATGGAGCATGGATCCACCACTGTAGCTGGTCCCCTTAAAGGAAGCCTGCATCAAACATTCACATTCACTTGAAGTGTTGCTTTATGTAGCAATTTGTTTCACATGATGGGGTATCAACCTTCGTTCAAGATTACTCTTGGCAGAGGTATAAATAGAAGAATGATGTTTCTACTTTAGGGAGCCTCACAGGAATTTAAAGAAAAGCAAGCATAATAACTGAGATCATTTAAGCTGTCAAGAACTTATTATTCTCTCGGCCCTTTCTGTGAGGTAATATATTTTCGCTCGTATTTTTGAGCCCCCAGCTGAAGGTTATTCAGCATATGAAGGCTGCCCAGTTCTACATCCCATATATTGCAAATTTGAGAGACTTAGCAATTGACTGCAAATTTACCTGAAACAAGGAACTCTGTGGACATTCTACTTTGCCATAATCATCCTTAAGTAATTCGCAAGTTAGGATTATTTGATAAGAATCCTTCATTTTAATAAGATTGCTCAAATTACTAACTTAAATGAATCGCCAAGTGCTGCAGATCAATCCCTCAAAGGTTTTCGACCAAAGTAGAAAGCTGTCTCGCCAATTAAGAAGTTTAAGAAAGTCTTGACTACGCCTCCTTTATGAAGAACGGCTGACACTGTTAGGTTGGCGTCACTATTTAAACACTGTTAGCGGTATTTTTATTTATTTATAGTGATGTCACTTTAGTGAGTTTACTATCATAAAATGTTTCTTCGTTAGGCGCACCTTTCCTGTTGCTTATATAGTGACTTCAGATAACTGATTCCGTATCGGGTCTTGGCTCACAGCATCCTATAGACCTGACAGTGAAGTAAATTACGTATGTAGGTCGCAGGTTATACTAAAGCTGCAAAACTATAGCACCTGCCTGGCAAGAAGACACATCACCTTGGATCATCTTCGCACTTTATTTGGAGAGAGCTGAGCGATATTATCTGGCCGCACATTGGTTTATCATTTTTTTCACTTTAATGCTGGCATTGTAGGAAGGGGTGAAGAAGCGCCTTTCCTTTGCTAGCACCACATCCCGACAGAAGTGGCTTAAATGATATGGCACAGAAGCATTAGCATAAACAATGAGGCTCTCAGACAAACCATCTTATATATATATATATATATATATATATATATATCATGCTGACGAATTGTGTCCATTGTTACTTAGGCAAGATAGCCTTGGCTTATGGGAAACAACTAGGTTCTTTTAATAGCATTTGTAATACTGCATACTGTACAATACAGCACTAAACAGTCCACAATGTAGAATAGTGTTTACCCATTTTTGCGCTATCGCTCCAAGGGGGCGTTTTTGTTTCCAAGGTGGTAGTATATGACAAACGGGTAAATTCTAGAAGGGGCAGTAATTATGAAAGAGGCTTTAAGGGGGAATTCCATGACAAGCAAAATAACCAGCATATACTCAGCTCGAATATCAGGTACAGCGTCAATTTGGTGCGGACTGTGCGAGTCGCGTGTCACACACGAAGTCTGCTGCTGGTAAACTGAGTCGCAAATTTTACGGTGGATATTGGGATTTGGGTGAATCATTCTCCGTACAATTTTCTCTTCGCTTCTTTTCATATAACTTCAAAGGACCACCGCATAATTAACTCAGGCGTGAGTATATTGTTTTCTGCAGTGAACACTTTATTTATGCTGTATATTTTAGACGACTACAACCATCAAACTCACTGCAGTACATTCCTATTTTTCGACGAAGAAAGTTAAAACTTTCTGGTACTGATTTAAAGTCTTTTATGTACATATCCATGTGATGCAGCTGTAGTATTATTAATGATTTTCTACGAAGCCACCATGCGTGTAAAATATCACAGACATTAGAAAAGTATTTGATTGCTGATGAGTAAGTCGGTGTCTGAGTTTGTAATTCCGACACAAAATGTATAAATACGAAATTTTTAGCGTGCCCGTTTACAGCGCACCTAGGACATTATTTTCAAATATGGGAACTAGAATATAAAACTTTTATTCTTTTTTTTTTTAAATGCAACAATGCTAATTAGTCCAACTGTGCGCTAAAATTCTCGGATTTTCTGTTCTATTTTATTTCTCGTGATTTCATTGAGAAGTTTCTGTTATTAAAAAGCGTAACGAATAGGCCATAGAGTCCGTTTTGAAAAGATAGTTTGAGTACCGTAATTCAAATATCTCATTATAGTGATACTCAGAATGACCTATTTTTTGGAAATAACAAGTGGTGTTTAGTGCGTGTTACAGATAGTTTTAAATAAATGATGTTTAAATCTCTGTATTTAATGCTTTTACTCATGCTGTGGTTTTTCTTCATGTTGTTGCTTTAAAAAAAAAATCTTTCTAGAATCGTAGCATGTAATAATATTTTCATACGGCTGATGAAGATTAGGAAATATACAAGTATGTAAAGAGAAGCCATGACAGTGAAAATTAATAAAAGTTATCCGAGCATAACTTCACGAGTAAAGCATAAAGAGAAGTGACCGAGTTTTGAAAACAATGTTTACGACGGTTACTAGGTAACATGAACTGCAGATAGGAACCACCATGTTTCCAGAGTGTCTTTTGTTCAGGATATATCTAAGAAGCATTCTGATGAATATTGCAACTAAGTACCGTACATACCTAAATAATTGAGGCTGCACAGTACTATTAGCATGGATACCTTCGCACGTGGGAATAGAAGGACATGAGGTGGCCAGCAAGAAATCACAATTTTTAAATAAAATGTCCATACAATATCAGTACAAGAAAAAAAAAAAAAAAACTACCAATTCAACTGCAACTAGAAAGAGGTTATTTTATGGTAGAGGAACCATACAGTGGAACATGCCTGGAGAAAAACACTATAACACATTATATACTGTCAGTGAAATAAATTACCATGCAAGAAATATGAGCAGCACATAAAACTGTCGTGAAACATTCTAAATCCACATATATAAATTAAAAAGTAAATGTAAAGCCTAACGAATTAATTCAATAAAAGGAAAGAAGAATGGTGAAAGACCAGTGCTTTCTAAATGGCATACGTCAGCGTGTATATCACCGTAATGGCTGAACAAGAAAAACCCCTTTTTATGCTCCGTTTGCATAAACTACACGCGGTTCAAAACAATAAAACGTGTACTGTATTTCTTAGAAAACCTTGAGATAGACGCACTGCGTAATGACCTAGATTAATACTAGCATTAATGTCATTATTACACTGCGTAATGAAAAGACAGATGGACTTAGAGAGAGAGAGAGAGAGAGAGAGAGAGAGAGAGAGGGCTGAACGGAGGAACGCATGCAATACTACCACAGTCTCGCGATATAAAATTAATGCCATCACGCGCGAAAGGCATGAAGCACTAACTTTTTTTCAAATAGACAGTGATAAAAAACGCTAACAATACGAGGTTAGGTTTTAAAAAAAAAACATGGTTAATGCTTATTAGGAAACATGACCCAATACTGTTTTACGTTTGAAATCATGACAGTACAGAAGACACCCCATCGTATAGGAGTGAACGGGTGGTAGAAGAAAATGCATATTTGGAACGCAACCACTTAGCTCCATTAAATTTATATATTTGGGTTCCTTAGGACTTGCTGACAAAGAATATGTTAAGTGTTACGCAAATAGTCTAGGAATTAACAAATTATAGCCAAAATAAAATAGTGAGGTTGTCTGACAGCACCAAATCATAATTGCTCAGTGGCATGTTTTGAAACCACTATTTTACTGGAAATAGGCCAACAAGTTAAATCCGATTTTATTGGCTAGAAGAATATGTAAGCCTAAACATGATTAGTCGATTGCAGATACTATTTTTGGTTGTTACGGGAAACGGTAGGAAGGGTACTTTTTTTCAAATACTTTTGTAAACATGGTCTTATTGGCTAGACCATTTAATATAGTCAATTAGGAGCGTCTGTTCAGTGCCACATTTTTAAAATAAACTTACTGAGAAGCAAGTGCGTTGAGATCCAGCTCATATTTTTCTTATGAAAGCCTGGGACATAGGCAGATCGGAATTGTGCCATAACTCATTGCCAGTCAACGTATTTTGTGTATTATTTCCATGAATTGTGGTAAGCTAGAAATATTTGATATCTTTTAGATGAAAATTGAATGTGAATTGATAATTTATGTCTGTATATGTGTGTGGTTCAGTAGCAAACATGAGGCAAAGCCTAGATATTGCTCCAACCTGAACAAAACTTGTCGGAGAGAAGTATAACTGCATGGGATTGCCAATAGTACTATGACACCTATCTTATTGTATAGAAGGAATTACAGCTGAAATTGCAGAGGCGTAGTAACCATTAGGGAGAGGAATACTGGTGAATGTTATTACATGAGAAGCTAACAGTTGGCCTACGGCGCTGAACTCGGTGTTTGTTATGTATTGTGCTCAGTGTGGAAATAGATTATAAATTAGTTCTGAAGTAGGAGGTACAACCTTCTTGGTTCAGGGACAGTGGTACTAACATATTAAAAGCAGCACTTGGTCTGAGTTTTGCTGAATCCAGAGGCTGGTAGCAGACTCCTTAGTCAATATATCGACCTGTGTGGTGTCTCAAGAACACTGTGAAGCAAGCGAGCAGTGGAGACTGTTTCCTGCCGCCCACACAGAAGTTAAGATTCTGTGGCCAGAGCAGCTCAATCTTGTGTATACCCCCTCTAACAGTGACTTTACCTTAAATCTAGAGGGACATTTATTTGTTTCAAATAAAAAGAAACTGTGAACTTTCCCAATATTATGTCCACGAGAAACAAACACTTGAAGTCATGATGACACACCACCACCTAGCTTGAAAAGCCAGTATTACCTCAGAGTACTACAGCACAACTTACACACATATTGCAATAATAATATATGTCAATACAAAGATTCTATCTATAAATTGTGTACATATAACTTGTGATTACATTTGATTGTGATTCCTGGTTCACTTTGTAGTTGAATCAGGATATCTAATATTTGAAGGAATTAATACATATATATTTTTAACTTTAACACTTGACTCATTTAAGATAGTCTTATAGAGTGTTCTATGTATGTGAGTGTCACAGTGTTGTAAAGTATTGTGGATTAAATTAAATTGTGTATCTGTCTGTTGGTTGTTGTGAACATACACTTCATCATTATCATAACCCTAGACATTCAACGTAGTCATCACAATATTCCAGAATAGGTCTGACTGAGGTATAAATGTGGTAGCAAGTAAGGTCATCTGTAATACACCACACTATTAGATACAGATACCTTCACAGCTGATCTCAGTCAGTACACTAAGTCCCCTATAAATATTTATATCATCCCACTTTACCACTGTTACGCACAAATAATTACTTTTTTCCAAAGTCTTTGTATAATTATTTTTCGTATGTATGATCATTTTTTGACTGAAATGTGTATTATGTTTTTTACAGTCAAAGGGACATAACCCGAGATATTGAGACTACAATTTTTTTGGAGTTTGCCTTCTCTTGTATCGAGACACGTTCGGTCTATAATTTCTTGAACGAAGCGTGACCACATCTCCTTATTTGGTAGTATCAGTCAACTGTTGTAGATGTCTGAAACCTGTCTTAACGCTTCTGTTCATGACCATAAAAGGCGCGACTGTGTAAGACTTTTATCTCGAATGTTCTTAGAATCGTCTTATGTGAACGGCGACTCAGATATTGGAGTTCTGCGCATGTCAAAAACTGGTAGTTCGTTTGGTGTGTTCCGCCCAGTTGGGGGAGTTTAGAAATGGTCTAAGCAGCGAGCGGACGCTCCCTGCGTCTTGTGATTTTCTGAGGGAAATACGTTGTCTTTGTGAGTTAGTTAGCTAACTAGACTATTTCCCAGTATTATTCAAGCCTGCCTGGAGGCATATGTTCGTGGTTGATTTCCGAAGAAAGGTAATTCCTCTTGTATCGAACTTTTTGCTATCATCTAGAAGTTCGTCATTTTGTCGCTCCTTGCTCGCCTGTGTGATTCAAAATGGAGAGGTACTTTGACTAGGATTTTCGCCACCGGTATCTTTATACCTGAACTAGTTATATATATATGGGTCGCTCTAGACCAACAAGACTATTGTCTGTGTTCCAGGATTCGTTATATCAGAGATCACGTCCAAGTCAGATGGTTAGACTTAGGAATGTTATAAAGGTCGGTTTGACCTGTATTCCATGTATGCTATTCACGTGCAGATAGTAAACGGACTTATTGTATACATCTGATCTGCTAGCATCAGGAAGGGAGCATTTATTATTGTCTATGAACATTGATGATCGGCAGCTGACACTGTTGCAGAAGTTATATGTATGAACCTTCGGCACCCAGATCTGTGCTATATATATATATATATATATATATATATATATATATATATATATATATATATATATATATATATATATATATATATATATATATATATATATATATATATATATATATTATTTATACAGCTTCACGAACCAGAACTCTATGATATCGAATATACAGAAGCTATCTGTTTACAATACAACTATTGAGTATTGAATCCTACATGACTATCAGCTAATATGATTTTGAATGCTGCATTCGTTGAGCTATGTTGGTGATGACATAAATATCATGACTGTTTTGTGGCGTGCAATAAATGGTATAAACCTAAAGCGAAGTTACCCTTTCTATGACTCTACACGTCATGTTGCCTGTGTTGTACCCTGTGAACTGTTCTACTGCAACATACACAGCAACATCCTAAATCAGAGAAGACACCTACATCTTGCACTTTAATACCAGGTGTCGATAGGGGTGGCAAGTGGTCGTCAATCTAAATCCACCCTTATCATTTTTGGTGGCCAATTGTTGGTTTACTCTGGTACCAGCTATCAAGGGGGTCAACAAACCCAGACATCATCATCAAGCTTTCAACATTACAGTTTCAACTCATCACCTCAATGTTTGATGAAAGATTTTGAAAGTACCCGGCGTTGCTGAAAGTTGGAAATTGTTTCAAAATACCCGGCGTTGCTCGTCAAGTTGGCAGTTTTCCTACGATAGAAGGACAAGTGCCGAGCAAAACGATTTCCTGATCTGTAAGGAAGAAGGACAAGTGCCGTAACAACTGTTCCGGATTGAGAAGGTCAAGTGCTCAAGTCAATTCAGAAGGTCAAGTTCAGAAGCTGTTTCCTGTCAGAAGCTCTTTTCCTTCGTCGTGGCAGTTTATGAGAGCAGATATGGATCAACGTTGGATCATTGTCCTAAGAATGCTGATCACATCCTGTTCTGAACTGTGCTGACGTTGTGGATACATAGAAGTTAAGTGGCCTGTTTTGTTTGTGAACTGTGCCCTTATGTTCTAACTGAGCCTTCTGTCTCTCACATTTTTCACACTGTTTACATGTTACATGTTAAATGTTATTTGTATTTGTATATTTATATGTTTATATTTCAGCGGGTTTTTCGGTTGGGCGGTGTCTTTCAGTAGAAGATACCACGTCACAGAGGTTCTACTGTTAGCGTTTTCGTTAGGGACTGTGCGAATTTCCTACTGTGAAATTTGCTAGCGACAATCGTTGCTATATCTGTTTAGTTGTGACGAGTTGTGCTTTATTTTCGTTTTATATATATATATATATTTTTTTCTCTCTCTTTCTGTTTTTTAGTTTCGATTTCATTCGTTTGTATTTGTAGGTCTCCTCTTTTCTATTATTCAGTTTTTTTATAAAATTGCTGTCTATACACTGTAGCGTCATTTGTTTGTCATATCTTCGCATATTTCTTTTTAGTTTCGCTGTTTATTTATTTGACTTATGCGAATGTTTTCGTATTGCTCTGATCTTTGTTATTGTTTACATTGACTTTGATCTTTCTTATTGTTTACATTGACTTTGATCTTTGTTGTTGTTTACATTGACTCTGATCTTTGTTGTTGTTTACATTGACTTTGATCTTTGTTGTTGTTTACATTGACTTTGATCTTTGTTATTGTTTACATTGTTGGTGACCTTTGTTATTGTTTACATTGTCTTGTTATTGTTTACATAGTTCTTGCATAGTTAGCTTTCACTATTGTTACATATATGCTATGCACTATTGGTCTATAGTGCACTTATCATAACTAACTGGTGGTTTTTTGCTTATACACTATTGTAGTGCAGTTATGATAAATAAGTGATGGTTATGCACTGATTTGTGTAGTGCACTGATGATAAAGAGGTGACTTGTGATATTATTATACATTTGATAATACAAGTTGGTGTCAAGTCTTGTTTCCCACAGAGATTGGGTTAAACATAGTGATTATACAAGCACTTTATTAAGTCTTGTTGCTATTAAGATTGAAATAAGATAATTAATTATTTCAGGTTCTGTACTCACACTTTAGACATCATGTCTACATTTGAGTACTTTATTGAGCAGGGTAAAACCCTTGGGAAGACTGGTGATAAATTAGAAGAATTTGCGACTGTTCAATATGCCAAGGCATTGAAGTCGGAGGAAAAGAAAATGAAAGAACAAACTGAACAAAAGAGAATAGATGCTGAAGTTGAACAAAAGAAACTGCAGATGCAGGTAGATGAAAAAAGATTACAAATGGAAATGGAAAAACAAAAAAAGAGAAGCTGAATCTCAGGAGAAGAGACTTCAGGCTGAGGCTGAAAATAAGAGACTTGAAAAAGAGGCGGAAGAAAAAAAGTTACAGGCTCAGGCTGAAGAAAGAAAGTTACAGGCTGAGGCTGAAGAAAGAAGGTTACAAAGAGAAGCTGATGAGAGAAAAGCAAAAATGGAGCATGAAGAAAAACTCTTAGCTTTAGAGTTAGAGAAGTTAAAGTTATTGAACGCCGGTAATGCTAATGATGCAAATAAGGTGTCAGATAAGACTAATGCTAAGGATTTCAAGCTTAATCTACCAGCATTTAATCCCTCAATCGATGATATAACATTTTATCTAGATAGATTTGAAAGTGCATGTAAGGTGCATAATATAGATAAAACATTCTATGTTTATCATCTGTCCAAGATACTTAGAGGTGATGCTTTGACTTTGTTGAGTATGGTAGATGTGCCTGACAAAAACAACTATGAGGTTGTCAGGGCGGCATTGTTAAAGAAGTACCAACTTAACGAGGACGGATATCGTCTTAAATTTAAAAACATGTTACCAGAAACTGGAGTTGAATTCTCTGAATTCATCTCAAGCATACGTCTTACTTTTTTACGATGGGTTGAGTTGTCTAAGACAGAAAGTACGTTTGAAGCCCTTATGGATTTACTACTTAGAGACAAGGTCATGTCTTCTGTTAATGAAGCTTTTCTTTCTTTTCTTCATGAGCGTAAGCCTAAAAACATAAAAGAAATGGAAGAATACTGTAGCCAGTATGTTACTGCGCATCCTCACATAACCATTAGCAACTCTAGAGTAAAAGAAGGTCTGCCAGTTGCTTCGGCAGCACCTTATGGACCAAATTTTATGCGTAAATTTCAGGGTAGCCAGCTAAATTTCAATAAAAAGAGTAACCGTAATTATGCCCAGAACCATAGTAATCAATTCCAGGGTGATTCTTCTTCCCAGAACTGGAGACAACCTAATAATACACGGTATTCTACTCCGGTTAACTTTAGAAATTTTCACAAAGGTAATCGGCATAGAGGGAAATATTTTTTGCAGAGACCTCAATACCAAGATAATAGAGGTTCTCAACAGCATAGAGATGGTAATGACAGTTATGGAAACTGGAACTCAAACCAGGATAAAAATTACAGTAGGGACTTTAATGATAATTGCAGAGGCAATAATGGTCGCGGTAGATCGCAACATAAGAGAAAAAGATATCAACAGACAAACTCTGTTCAACAAGTATCTCAGGGAGCAGATAAGCAGGTTAATAATGATAAAGACCATAATGCTATTGGATGCTCATCTTTTGATTTTGGTAGAGCAAATAAATGTATCCAATGCAGTACTTTATTTGATCCGAAGACCGTTAGTACTCTAAGCTGTGGTCATCCTTTGCCCGCTCTTCCTGCTAATGTTGCTCATGATGGGAGAAGTTCTCTTATATTACATAAGGGGCTTGTAAATAGTAATCCAGTCTCGGTGTTGTTTGATTCTGGATGTACTACTGTCGGCGTTAGGCAATCGCTTGTAGATCCATCCTGTTCTACAGGAAAGGTCATCAAATGTGTCACATTTGGTGGCACGTTGGAAAAATATCCTACTGCCATAATACATATTGCTACTCCTTTCTTCACGGGAGAGGTCCACGCGTATCTACTTCCAAATCCTATTGCGGACCTTATTATTGGTCGTATTCACGGAGTTAGGGAATGTACCCCACAGCAGATTGCTGTTTGGGAAGAGCAAAACATTGAAGCTACCAATGCGGTGGTCACAAGAGCACATGCTCTGGATCCACCTCAAACTTCATTAACTAATAATGATGAAGTAAATGACCAAGATAGTCACTTGACTATTACACGTGACTCATTTATCAAATTGCAAGAAGAAGATCCGTCTTTACAAAAATTCTTCATTCTAGCAAAAAAAGGTGATCCTAATCAGAATACTAATAGAAAATCTTGGATTTCTATGAAGAACGGAGTACTTGTACGTATGGTACAAGACTCGACTACGTCCACTCATTCACAAATTCTTGTGCCCAAGAGCATGAGATTGCAAATATTGCAACATGCTCATGACTCGCAATGTGCTGGACATATGGGTTTTTCCCGTACAAAGTCGAGGGTTCTTGCGGCTTTCTTTTGGCCATTTGTGAGCAAGGACATACGAATTTACTGTCGCTCTTGCAAAGCATGTCAGGAGGTCAAATCTAAAGGACCACGACATGCTGCGCCTATTCAGGCTGCTGACATTCCTATTCGCCCTTTTCAAAAAATGGCAATAGATATTATCGGTCCTTTTAGAATTAAGTCGGCTAGAGGACATCAATTTATTCTTACGTGTGTCGATATGTGCACACGTTGGCCAGAGGCAATACCTCTCAAGAGCATCTCAACTGCTGATATCGCAGACGCTCTTTGGCTGATATTTTCTCGCTTGGGTTTTCCCGGAGAAATATTGTCAGACCATGGCACTCAACTTATATCAGACACTATGTCACAGGTAATGTCTATGCTACATATTAAAAGGTCGCTCAGCAGTATCTATCACCCAATGTCTAATGGGTTGGTCGAACGTTTAAATAGGACTCTGAAAACTTTACTTGGTAAGATAACTGAGGATCATCCTCAGGATTGGGACAGGGTCTTACCCGCGGCTCTCTTTGCGTATAGAGAGGTCCCCAATGAACATACAGGGTTTTCCCCTTTTGAACTTGTCTTTGGCGCGCAACCGCGCGGCCCTATGTCTTTACTTCACGATCTAATCACTGCCGATAATATTAGCGATGAGACTCAATCTTCTTATGAGTACGTCATTGCTCTTAGGCAAAAGATCATCGAGGCATGCAAACTAGCAACTTCTTCATCCGAATTTGCTAAAGAAAAGGCAAGGCAGTTTGCAAATAAAAATAGATGTCTACGACAACTTTGTCCAGGTGACAAAGCTCTCGTTCTACTTCCTTCAAGGGAGAACAGACTTCTAATTGCATGGAAAGGTCCATATGCAATAGTCTCCAAAATTTCTGATGTCGACTATGTTGTCGATATAGATGGAAAGCATAAAACTTTCCACATAAATATGCTCACGGAATTTTATGAAAGACCAGACTATTTGCAGCCTATTTTCCAGGCAACGGACAATTCTCAATCACCTCATGGTCAGTACTCATCTCTGTCAGTTATACAGGATGAGGAAACTACTTTTTCTGATGTCAATCTTCCTATTCCTATGGTCCCACTTTATTCTACGGAATCTTGGAAAAACGTGACCGTTTCTCCAAATCTTTCCGCTGAGGAACATCGACAAGTTTCTTCGATGTTGCAAACATTTCAGGATGTTCTTACAGACATCCCGGGACACACACATGTCATTGAACATGATATTGTGCTAACTGATCAAAATCCTATCAGAGTCAGACCCTATCCAATACCTATGCATTTCCAGTCTCAAGTCGAAAAAGAATTGGATGAAATGATACGTTTGGAAATCATTGAACCATCCACTTCAGCATACTCTTCGTCTATGGTTATTGTTCGAAAGAAGGATAATAACATTCGCATTTGCGTAGATTATCGCAAATTGAACCAAGTTACGAAGTTCGACGCTGAACCTATGCCTTCATTAGAAGAGCTACTCAATAAACTTGCTAATTCTAGATTCTTTACCAAACTAGATTTGTCTAAAGGTTATTGGCAAGTTCCTCTAACTGAACGTGCCAAACCTTTTACAGCTTTTTCTACACCTAGGGGTTTATTCCAATGGAATTTCATGCCTTTCGGTCTTATGAACGCCCCTGCTACATTCGTACGCATGATGCGGCGAATTCTCGCATATCGTACAGATGTCATAGCATACTTAGATGATATCTGTCTATTCAGTGATTCCTGGGAAGATCACTATTTGGGTTTATACGAATTACTGTCTACTCTTCGCGAGTATAACTTGACTGCAAAACCCTCTAAAGCCTTTATAGGATTTAGCGAGATTTCTTTCCTAGGTCATCGTGTTGGTCATGGTCTTTTAAAGACAGAGGACCACAATGTTTCAAAAATACTTAACATTTCGGTCCCTAAGACGAAGAAACAAGTAAGGAGTCTATTAGGTTTGATCCAATTCTACGGACGATTCATTCCGAATCTGTCCTCCATTATGGCACCGCTTTCTACTTTATTGAAGAAAGGGTCGCCTAATCTGATCCGCTGGTCTAAAGAATGTCAATCCTCATTGGACCAGGTTAAAGCCCTATTTTCATCTCCACCTATTCTTAGGTTACCTACTATTGAGAAGACTTTTGTTCTTCGAAGTGACGCCTCGTCAACTGGGATTGGGGTAGCACTAATGCAGGAGTATTCTGATACTCTGCATCCGGTGATGTATATCTCTAGGAAATTAAATGCTGCAGAAAAGAATTACTCGGTTTTAGACCGTGAGTTATTGGCTATGGTATGGTCTATTCTGAAGTTACAAAGATTTCTTCTAGGCGCACACTTCATTGTGGAAACCGACCAGAAAGCGCTTACTGCTATTCAGAGCAAAAACTTGAAGAGCTCGAGGTCCACTCGTTATGCCATAGCTCTTCAACCATTTCATTTCTCGGTTCGAGCTATCCGTGGTTCGGATAATGTGATGGCAGACATTCTGTCCAGATGCCCACACGATTCCACATGATTCTTCTGTCATATATATATATTTCCTGATATACAGTCCAATATTATAATGACATGTTAGTAGATTTTTTCTCACTTTTTTGGGGGGGGGAATTTATAACATTGTACCATGTAATTATCTAAGAAGGCTTAGTTAGTGATATACGGGCCAAAAGATCACTCGGCCACATTTAGATAATATATTTGCATAATTGTATTAAGAGATTTACCAGTTGTCTTTAAGATTTGTGTTATTGATATTTTCGCAGCACATCATTGAAGTCTGCGAGATTATGTCCATTATGGAACTTTGAGGATATCAAGTCCTGTCCTAGATTGGGAGCGGATGATGTCCACATCTTCTATTGCTTGTTTATGTCAACAAAGAACAACATTGTATTAGTTATTAATTACTGATGCATTATATAATGTAATAATATAGTGCGGTATATTAATATATTACACCGCTATTTGCGCAACACATTGTATAATATCATAATAATATATTTAATTTCATATATTGGTATGAGAATAATTTGACTTTTATTATGATGTTGCCATCATTGTGGCTTGTGATGGTGGCACCTTCCTGGAATATATACGCGAATACTTAGATAAATTTTTTCTCTAAGGACCTGAGATATGATCTCAGTTTCGCTCCATGCGTTGAGCTAGTTTGTTAGGTATATATCCGCGCATCATACGTGCGTTAGGAGCCTAGATTTTTCCGGCTCCAGGATTTAAAAAAAAAAAATGTTTCATTTTTTTTTCCCGGGAGGGTGCGGTAATGTTACGCACAAATAATTACTTTTTTCCAAAGTCTTTGTATAATTATTTTTCGTATGTATGATCATTTTTTGACTGAAATGTGTATTATGTTTTTTTACAGTCAAAGGGACATAACCCGAGATATTGAGACTACAATTTTTTAGGAGTTTGCCTTCTCTTGTATAGAGACACGTTCGGTCTATAATTTCTTGAACGAAGCGTGACCACATCTCCTTATTTGGTAGTATCAGTCAACTGTTGTAGATGTCTGAAACCTGTCTTAACGCTTCTGTTCATGACCATAAAAGGCGCGACTGTGTAAGACTTTTATCTCGAATGTTCTTAGAATCGTCTTATGTGAACGGCGACTCAGATATTGGAGTTCTGCGCATGCCAAAAACTGGTAGTTCGTTTGGTGTGTTCCGCCCAGTTGGGGGAGTTTAGAAATGGTCTAAGCAGCGAGCGGACGCTCCCTGCGTCTTGTGATTTTCTGAGGGAAATACGTTGTCTTTGTGAGTTAGTTAGCTAACTAGACTATTTCCCAGTATTATTCAAGCCTGCCTGGAGGCATATGTTCGTGGTTGATTTCCGAAGAAAGGTAATTCCTCTTGTATCGAACTTTTTGCTATCATCTAGAAGTTCGTCATTTTGTCGCTCCTTGCTCGCCTGTGTGATTCAAAATGGAGAGGTACTTTGACTAGGATTTTCGCCACCGGTATCTTTATACCTGAACTAGTTATATATATATATATGGGTCGCTCTAGACCAACAAGACTATTGTCTGTGTTCCAGGATTCGTTATATCAGAGATCACGTCCAAGTCAGATGGTTAGACTTAGGAATGTTATAAAGGTCGGTTTGACCTGTATTCCATGTATGCTATTCACGTGCAGACAGTAAACGGACTTATTGTATACATCTGATCTGCTAGCATCAGGAAGGGAGCATTTATTATTGTCTATGAACATTGATGATCGGCAGCTGACACTGTTGCAGAAGTTATATGTATGAACCTTAGGCACCCAGATCTGTGCTATATATATATTATATATATATATATATATATATATATATATATATATATATATATATATATATATATATATATATATATATATATATATATATATATATATATATATATATATATATATATATATATATATATATATATATTATTTATACAGCTTCACGAACCAGAACTCTATGATATCGAATATACAGAAGCTATCTGTTTACAATACAACTATTGAGTATTGAATCCTACATGACTATCAGCTAATATGATTTTGAATGCTGCATTCGTTGAGCTATGTTGGTGATGACATAAATATCATGACTGTTTTGTGGCGTGCAATAAATGGTATAAACCTAAAGCGAAGTTACCCTTTCTATGACTCTACACGTCATGTTGCCTGTGTTGTACCCTGTGAACTGTTCTACTGCAACATACACAGCAACATCCTAAATCAGAGAAGACACCTACATCTTGCACTTTAATACCAGGTGTCGATAGGGGTGGCAAGTGGTCGTCAATCTAAATCCACCCTTATCAACCACAAAATCCACTCATAGAATACTTTAAAGCACAAAACTCACCATCACTATCGCAAGAAACTGTACTAAAACTTTACCTATCCAGGGAGCTACACAGCATTATACAATTTTACATTACCAATACAAGAATTTACATTTAACTATCAGAACAAACAAGTACGATAAAGGAATTTTAAAAAATTGAAAATAATATTTCCCACACAATTTCAGCACAGGTAGAATAAATCACAAATTTAAAAAAAATTATCAGCAAATGTCCAGTAGGTGCATAATGTCAGTTGGAATTTAAAAAACATAAAGTGGTTATAGGCAGTCCCATAACAAAAACTGTGGTAGAGAAGTGAAGTATAAGAAACTTCACAACATCAGGTCCAGCTTGTTTACAAGGTTGGGTGACCAGTTCGATTCCTTGCTTCCTTTTCCTTCCCTGACCCTAACTTAGAGTCAGGCACCCATTTACATCTGGGCTGATTGGAGCATGACGCTACCAGGTTCCGATCCCAGAATCCGGTGACTGCGCTGCGAGAGGAAAACGCTCTAACCACTCAGCCAATCGGAAAAAGATACAGTAAAACAAAACCTACAAACCTCTCTACATGCAACAAGGTAAAGAGAGATTAACCTAGGAATATGGAAGAGGACAGTGGCGTCACTAGGGGGGTGCGGACCGCACTGGGTGACACCATCAGAGGGGGTCACACCAAAATGACTGTCTATAAAATTTTTGTTCAGTGTTTCAGCAGAAATTTATTATTGTTTATAAAAATATCACGGTAGTTAGTTATAACCACAAAAACATTTGTCGTAAGCCCAGCTTACTTGTACTGTATCAATATACCTACGTTTTTACTTCGAATTCTATTGTTTTCTTACCGAATTTTCACTTTAACCACATGAAACTATGTAAATGTAAATACACTTAGGCTGTGCGTATGATATTGTAATTAAAAGGTGTAATTTTAATTTTGCTAGTTGTTTATGTCACTACTATTGCCAATACATTAAGAATGGAGTTCATTAAATAAGCGATATTAACTAATTCCTTCGATACGGTTTTGACATGTGTCGCACCCATAAATTACAAGCAAGTCAAACAAAAATAAAGCTCTTCTAATCCTCAAACCGTGTTTACAAGAAGGCCAGATAAGCTATATTTATTGAGTGAAAAGTCGTGAAGCCAAAAGGTAATCAGAAATGCTGATTATTTTTTTATATTTTTACGAATGTTGCTACCTTATATTGAATCACAGATAAAGATTGCACTCGATTCTTACAATTTCGAAATGTCGAGAATGACAACACCAAAGAAGGAAAAAAATAACACCAAGTTTGGAAAAGGAATTGTCACCATCAACACATATATTAACTTGAGCAAGATCATACAATGAAGTCATTAAATAATACATGACAAAGTAGTTATAATTTTGTTTCTGCATTATTTGCTTTTACCCAGTACTTGTGCCGTGAGGTGTTACATATTGAAGGTTCTTTACCCGTATTATTTTAGTGCCCTGTGTGATGTGTGAAAACTTGTTTGGTATGCGACCAAATTCATTGAGACATCTTCTATTAGATCATGTCTTTTCTGAATCTTGCCCCATCAGCACATCCGCTTCTTTGAATAGTCGAGATTCATGCGCCATGCTCCGTATTGTGACGAAATCAGTCGTGCACTTTTTATAACTCTCGTCCCCTCCGGCAGTATCACTTCATTTCTTCATTTTTCGCACTCATCGTCCTATTATTTGGCATATTTTTTGCCCTTACATTCTTTTTACTGTGACCGCACCCAGAATTGTTTACGTTTCACCAGGTGAACTGTAACAATACCAGGTTAATTACACAGGTCAGCAGTAATACGTTTATCACTTGAGTCGCCAAGCCACCTTTGTTAGAGACACTCTTTATTGACACAATATGGTCTCGTACGAGCGATGAATAGAATGTCATATTGTCTGTCTGAGAGATCCGTCTGGTGGAGGCACGAAAACACAGGTGACAATGAGATAATAGCTTCCGCCACGCCATCCTTGTGTAATTATTACAGATGACCGGCAGAGGAAACAATCTGGGCGGAAGTATTACAGCATTATTAGAAAGAGTTCACGCGATGGAATTTTTAAATGTAATATTTTAAAACGTGGGGAAAGTATGATTTAACACCCCTACCTACATAGTGCAAAAGAGATTGGATTGGTGTAAAGTGAGAGCCGGAATATATAATGGTTCTCATTGGCAAATTCGTCGAAAGAACAATCTGGGATTTGAACTGAGAAATGGAAATATAGTCACAAATCAGACTGCATTGCCACGTCAAGCTAAATTTCAACAGAGCCAGATAGAGAAGGAGCGGACGAAGGATTCTAAAATTATAAGTGACAGATCAGAGTATTTGGGCAACTTTAAAACTTAAAGAGTAAACCCGCATTTTTAAATACGAAGACTGGAAACTTAAAGGACCAAGATCGAAGTATTTGGGCAACTTAAAACTTAAAAAAGTAAACACGCATTTTAAATACGAAAACTGGAGTCCTAAGGAATCAGATCACCCGTCACAAGAGGAATTTCTCAGACCAAGCGATTCGAAAGCATCTAACCTAAGTTGCTAGTGTCCATTCTAAACTGTGCCACGAGATTGTATTCCCAAAAGTTACTTTGGGGGTAAGTGTAAACAGTTATTTTACAAATGTGAATTTGACATGTTTTCCTTGCTAAGTGGTTATATATGAGGCTGGCAACCTCAACCTATGAAAATAGTATATTCATAAACCACTATAGCAAGCGCTGGTGATTGTTTCTTGCTAGTCGTACAGAAAACCGACCACAGAGGTGACCCCAGACTCCGACTGGAGCAGTGATGAGTGATGATTACATCACATGTACCCCGAGTGTATCATATCATTTTGTGAGATATATGTACTTTGCTAATTTTAATTCAGGCAAATCATTGATTTCGCGCTGCCCAAGCACATATTTTCTCAGTTTAATACCCAGAAGAATATTGGTGATTTCTAATAATCTTCCCCGAGTTACGCTTTGTATACTAAAAAAAAAAAATTTTAATTATTCAGAGAGACTAACATTGGTGGGTGGACAGCGAGACAATGCGCCTGTTAATTTGCAGCACACAAATGTATTTAGCAGAGGCATTTGTTCTTTTTTTTGCCTAAAGTTCGTGGAATGAAGCTATCAGACCGTTCGTGGAACGAAGCTATCAGACTGTGTAGTGTCATAATCACAAAAGAATTGACGAAACCAATGCTGCAGGACTCACTCATACCAGCTAAGTGCTTGTAAAAGGCACCAGCAAACGGACATTTAATTTTAATTTTAATCCTCAAACCATGTCTCAATGACGAGAAATTTTATATAACTCTAAAATTCACCATCATTTCATCTCTATTTTAACCTGTTAAAACTAATTGATTATTAAATTTGTTACAAGTTATTTTAAAACATAACAGTCATAGTTGATTCAGTTATTATAAGTGTGAAAGCATACGTATGAGCAAGACGTTAATATATATATATATATATATATATATATATATATATATATATATATATATATATATATATATATATATATATATATATATATATATATATATATATATATGTGTGTGTGTGTGTGTGTGTATAAATTTTATATATATTTTTTTTTCACATCTATAGAGCTAATTCTTATTAAAAGGAATTTCGCTGGATATACACCAGCTGGGGGCTTGAACGGGCTATAACCATTGCTTAATTCTTCACAAAAGGCGACGGACCGATATAAGTTAACAATTGCCCTGCCAATGCAGCATTGTTCTTGACTTCGGAAATATCTTGTGGTAACTACCTTGAGATAGAAGCGTATTTACCCTTCTATCGACAACTCTGCCAAGAGTAATCTTGTGCGAAGATAGACACCTTTGACAACCCATTTTAGATACTCTTGCGTTTTGGCCAATGGTGGACCACTACTGCAGAGCTAAGGGGCGGTAATCCGTGACATATATATATATATATATATATATATATATATATATATATATATATATATATATATATATATATATATATATATATATATATATATATATATATATATATATATATATATATATATATATATATATATATATATATATAACCTCTACACCTCACGGTAGAAGGGGAACGACTAAGTAAGTAAGTATATATATATATATATAAGGGTTCCTATTCGTCCCGTTTTTCCCGGGACAGTCCCGTTTTTTGATAAAATGTCCCGGTGTCCCGAATTTATTCCAAATGTCCCGCTTTTTAAGGGTCCTTCCTGAAAAAAAAATCTTTGGGTAAAGGATTTTATTCCGTTTTTTAGTAGTGTTACTTTATCAATTTCCGGTTACAGTGGACCCTCGGTTTGAATCTCGAACAAAAATTCGAAAGTCGACCAAAACAGTGTTCAGTGAGCATCTACCAAATGATTTAATGCGTATTAGCATTATTATACAGTATTTTTATCGTTTTTCATCCGCATAATGCCGAAACGTAAGTGCAGTATAAATGATAACATTACAAGAGAATTTCCCTTCATTAAAGGTGTAGATGAAAATGTGGAATGTACTTTATGCAGCTCTAAATTTTGCATTTCACATGGTGGTCGGTCAGACGTAGTCAACCCTGTGAAAACGAAAAAAAAAACATAAAGGTGCTGTTGAAAGTAAGGCTTCCAACAGCAGTATAAGTCATTTCTTAATGCGAAAACCCAGTGAAAAGGAAATGGAAAAAGTTATCATTGGCAGCACAGGAAGCAACCTTCGCTTATCACACGGCGGTGCATAACCACAGCTTTAAGTCCATGGACTGCACAACAGCCATCGTGAAAAAAACTTTTCAACGATAAAGTGGAAGTTGTGTTAGTTAATGTGTGTATTTTTATACCAGTATCTTATTTTAAGTGCAACATATAATATATAATAGATTTATTTGTGCTTTACCTTAATTTTTTAACATGTCCCGTTTTTTTACAAAATGTCCCGGGTTTTTTAGGTAAAAATTTGGAAATGTCCCGGTTTTTAAACAAAACATTATGGGAACCCTAATATATATATATATATATATATATATATATATATATATATATATATATATATATATATATATATATATATATATATATATATATATATATATATATATATATATATATATATATATTCAAACCATAATGGATCCCATCTCATTGTAGCATCCCCGGCAATGAAGAGGCCGACATTTTTGGCAAAGGAAGGTGGAAAACTTTCGCAGAAGTAAATGGTTTTATCAGAATCAGATACAGAAACCAATAGGATAAGAGCATGTTGGACACACACAAAAGTCATACATATTACACAAATCAGCAGAAAAGAACAAGTGCTAATCTTCAGACCCCGCACGGACCACAACAGATTGAGATATCATCTATTCAACATGCTGAAGGCAGGACCTACCGATGAGTGTAAACGTAGCACTGATAAAATGACTGCTGAACAAAGATGCCTAACATATGTAGAACATAAACAGCACATATGGCCGTCACCTGTACCATTCCTGGAAAAACTATATGGAAATGTAAATAGCCTCAAACTGACCACTGCTTGTTTTGAAAATATTCAAGTAGACGTCTGAGAGTGTACGAAGAAAAAAACAAAACACATTATCATTTGACGCAAATGGCTATTTCTACACCTGACTATAAAAATAAAAAGAAGTTTTGTTCATTCTTTCGTTCATACGTTCTTCTAACATGTTCTCTTGCACGTGTTGTATGCACAATTTTTGGGATGCCTTTATGAGAAATGTCATTTCAGATTGCTAAAAATGTCGGATTGGACTACTCTCGACCGTGTGACCCGCAAGAGGAACATGCTGCTACAGAAACAACTTCAAGTACAAATAAAGGTGAACATAAAATCCTCAACATTTAATAGATATTGCTGAATGTGTTCGCAGATATTCTCATGTTGTTACATTGCTCTAATTCTGTGTTTTTGGGTTTTTTTTTTCCTGTCTACTGTAATAAACTTTTTTGCAACGAAAAGCTTTTTATTTGCTGTGCGGAATTTGATAGTTTCATGGTTTATTAGATCGTTTACAGCGTAATGTAGTTTTAACATAAAATAACAAAAGGAATACACTGCCTCGACGTTAGCTGTACAGTGACCGGGGTATTACTAATATTTACTTAACAGATAAGACAGTTTTCTAGTATCTACACTGAACTATAAACTACATAATTACATTTCTTGGCCTAGTTAAAGAGCGTTTGCTAAACATGCCATCTACCAGTGATGTGGATTAGTTAAAACATATTAATTCTAGGACTTATTCTCTTACTTACTTAGTCGTTCCCCTTCTACCGTGAGGTGTGTGTAGAGGTTTGGAAGAGAGAGCGCCAGACTATCCTATCGACTGTCTTCCTCCTGGCCTGGTTCCATTCTAGTCCTCGGTCCTTCAAAGATTGTCTAATGTTGTCCTCCCAGCGGACTCTGGGTCGTCCTGGGGGTCTGGATCCCTGGCTCTTTGTTTCCCATGCTTGTCGTGGTAGCCGATCTTCTCCCATTCTGCAGACATGGCCAAACCATCTTAGTTGGGACTGTTCTACTTGGGTCTGCAGGGGGTGGGATTTTAGACCTTGACGTATCGTCTGGTTGCGAACCATGTCTCTTCTTGTTACTTCAACCACCTTCCTCAGATACCTCATTTCTGAGGTTTGGATCTGGCTTTTGTGGGTTGTAGTCATTGCCCATGACTCGCATCCATATGTCAAGACTGGGACATAGGTGGAGCGGTATACAGCCATCTTCGTTTTCTTACCAACCTCTCTCTTGCTGAATAATCCTCGATTTATGGCCTGAAAAAGTCTCCCAGCTGCTGCTTTTCGACTGGCCAACTCTTCTTTGATGCCTCCCTTTCGGTCTATAATAGCTCCGAGGTATTTAAAGTGGTCGACCTGCTCCAGGACCTGTTCTCCCAGCTTAATCTGATGTCTTCTTTCTTCTCGTGATATCACCATGGATTTTGTTTTAGAGCTGCTTATGACCATCTTTCTCTTCTCCAACTCTTCCTCCCAGACTTGCAGGTTGGATTGGAGATGTGCCTCTGATTTAGCAATCAGGGCAACATCATCAGCAAATGCCAGCTCTGAAATACGGACCTGTCTTATCTTCCAGTACCCCACTGAATATTTTCTTGTTCTCTCCTTACATGCCTTGATGACATCGTCCATGAGGAGCATGAAAAGATAAGGTGACAGGATATTACCTTATCTTACACCAGTGGTGGTCCTGAACTCTTTTGACTTATGGTTTGCTGTCCTCACATAATTTCTGCAAGACTTGTAGAAGCTCTGTATAGCATGAATCAGAGGTGCTGGAATGTTCTTCCTTGCCAAACAGTCCCAAAGTTTGCTCCAGAGGACCCTGTCAAACGCCTTTTCCAGATCTATGAAACAAAGATGGATCTCACTCTTATACTCAAGGGCCTTTTCACTCAGCTGTCTGAGTGTGAAGATTAGGTCTTGAGTACTTCGGTTTGCTCGGAATCCGCACCGGACCTCATCCAATTGTGGCTCAGCTAGGCGTCGGAGTCTCTGCTCTAGGATTCTAGAGTAGATTTTACCAGGGACACTGAGAAGGGATATGCCTCTATGGTTTCCACATTGTCGATTGTCACCCTTTTTGAAAATTAGTGTTATAATGGCAATCTCCCAATCCTTTGGTATGGTCTTGTTGCACCACGCTGCCAGTAGGACCCTTAAGAGTAATAGGTCGTCTGATGCTCCCATGTACTTAACCATTTCTGGTGTTATACCATCATGCCCTTTGCCCATCTTGATTTTCTCCAGTGCTGCCTTCAGTTCTTCCATCTTTATGTCATCTTCACCATCATTGGTTTTCTCTTCTGCGCTAGTGTTTATCATTTCTGATGCTTGACCTTGCTCACCATCCAGGAGTTCTTAGAAATGTTCTTTCCATCTTTCCATTACTTCCTTCGGGGCAGTAAGCAATTTGCCTTGCTTGTCCTTTATAAATTTGAGAGGGCATTGTTTTTCCTTCCTCGTGTTCTTTAGGGTCTTATAGAACAATTTCTGGTTTTCTTGCGCATCTTTTTCTAGCTTTTCTCCAAATTCTTCCCAAGACTTCTGTTTTGCTGCTAGCACATTGTTCTTTGCTTCTGTTCTGAGTGTCACATATTCTCTATATTTCTCCATTTGTCCTGTTGTGTTTTTAGCTCCTAAGTATTGTTTCCATGCCATTTTCTTCTCTCTTATTTTCTCTTTGACTTCCTCGGTCCACCAAGATGTCCTCTTTCTCTTGTTTCCAAGTCGGACTTCACCACATGCTTCTGCAGCAGCTGTCTTTATGATGTCCTTGAATTTAAGCCAGAGGGTTTCCAAGTCATCAGGTTGTTCTTCTGTGTTGCTCACCGCTGCAGCAATAAGCCCCTGATATCTGGTCTTAATTTCTGGCTCTCTCAGCTTGTAGGTCTTAATGCTCATTTCTCCCGTTCGTTTACTTAGTTTCTTGCGTGATGTTGGGCAGTTCCTAGGCTGAGCAACTCTTTCAGTTGTTTTTTTGATTGTAAGCAGGTAGTGATCACTTCCAATCTCTGGCCCCCTCCAGACTCTAGCATCCCGGACATATTTGAATGAGCTCCTAACAATGGCATAGTCAATCACCGACTTCTCATTCTTTGTTGGTTCACATCTAGTGTATGCATGTATGCGCTTATGGGGGAACTTTGTGTTTGTAATGATCAGATTCTGCTCACTGCAGAATCTAAGGAGTCGCTTTCCATTGTCATTGAGAGTTTGTTCTCCATATCTTCCGATAACTCCACCCCATCTAGCATGGTCATTTCCAACCGTGGCATTGAAATCTCCGAGCATGATAATTTCATCTAGGCAGTCATCCACTGTCCTTTGAAGCAGCTCGAAGAATTCCTCCTTGACCTCTGCTCTCTCATCCTCATTTGGCCCATACACTATGACCAGGGTGACTATGGTTTCTCCTTCTTTTAGTTTTACAACCATAATGCGCTACGAGACAAAGTTCCATCCCTTGATACTATCTTTTTGGTCTTTGGCCACAATGCAACCCACGCCCCCTTTAGCTCTTTCAGATGTGGGTACACCACTGTAGAGCAGCGTGTTGCCATCGATATCTATGACTCCTTGTCCTTTTTTCTTTGTTTCCGTTATAGCCAGGATTTATAGTTTTGCTTTCCTCATCTCTTCCACCAGCTCCTCTTCTTTCCCATTTATAATTCTTGTGTTCCAAGTTCCATAAGTCGTAGTCCGTTCCAGTTCGTCGCCTTTAGAATCAGTCCGGTTTTCTCTCTTGTAGTCCTCGTAATCAAAAGTTTAAAGCAAACAGGTGATTGGCCTGTTGTGCCTTTGCATGGTGGAGGAGCTGCCTCCTTACGGCCTCCATGCAGGCCGCCCTCCTCCCTTTTCAGCCGGGCTTGGGACCGGCCTAGGCGGAGTTAGGTATAAATAACTAGGTAATATTAATCCATATAGCTAAAGAATGAAACTAATGACATTCCATATGTAAAAGATGAGTATATACATAGACTACATTTTTTAAATTAGAAAAACATAAAAACTAAAAGAAATGATAAGCAAGGCGGTAGTAAACTATTACAAAAGTCTCCATGAACTCGCTTGCTCATCTAAGCTATTTCAAAAGTCTTTATGAACTCACGTGCTCATCTAAACTATTACAAAAGTCTTTATGAACTCACTTGCTCATCTAAACTATTACAAAAGTCTTTATGAATGTCGTAAGACAGGGGGATGATGGAGGTCATTCTGACTACCTGCCAGTTCCTTCCTTCCCTTGTTCCCTGTTGTGAGACACGCAGCGTAATAAGGAGGGTTGTTCCTTCTGCAGTCTGCAGTATTGTGGTTACTCATTAGACAGGTTTTACACCACTTTCCTTCCTTCCGGTAAAGTGTCTTATCCGATCTTAGAGGGTTTTTGTCCTTTTGGTCAAATCTTTGTTTGTTCCTTGTGGTTTGGTCTTTTTGTTCATATTTGGTATAGTTTTGTGATGATGTGAAGTTTTCATCCTGCTTTTTCCTATTTCCTAATAGTTCTGCCTGAGCTGCTTGATATCTCTCAGCAACAGTTACAATATCTCCCATTCACTAACTTTATGGATGACATTCTTGTTGCTACCAACACATTTGAAGAGCATATAGTAGCGCTCTCCATGTTGTTTGACAGATTGAGAGCCACTGGATTGACTGCACGTCCAACCAAGTGCTATATCGGTTGTAAGGAGTTGGAATTCTTAGGTCACACTATTTCTACAGGTCATATGTCTCCTGACCCAAAGAATATAGAGAAGTTAAAGAAGGCACCCAGACCTCAAACGAAGAAAGATGTGAGATCATTCGTGTCTTTATGTGGGTTTTATCAGAAGTACATACCCCACTTTAACTCTCTGTGTGCACCATTAACTAACTTAACGAAGAAAGGACAGCCTGACAAAATCCAATGGAATGCTGATTGTGAAAAAGCTTACACAGAGCTAAAACAAAACTCACCAGCAAACCCATCCTTACACTACCCGATATCACACAGGAATTTGTATTAAGAACGGACGCTAGCAGTATAGGTATTGGTGCAACTCTCTTGCAGAAATCAAAAGCCCAGCCGGAGGAACTTTTACCAGTCGCCTACGCCAGTAGGAAGCTGAATGCAGCTGAGTTGAATTACTCGACCATAGAGAAAGAATGTTTAGCTCTAATTTGGTCCATCAACAAATTTTCACCTTATCTGTATGGGACACACTTCATTGTCCAAAGCGATCACCAACCTTTAACATTCTTGGCTGCATCTAAAAAGCTAAATTCGAGATTGTTAAGGTGGAGTCTGCTTCTGGCGCCTTATTCCTTTACCGTGAATTACATTCCGGGAAGAGACAATGTAGGAGCTGATTTTTTAAGTCGACACCCTAGTACTCTGGAAGGACAGACGCAAAAGGATTAACCACAGCAGGAGTTTACACGTCAGCTATGACAAGTCACAGCTAGGAAAGGAGGGGGCTATGTCGTGAAACGAAGTGTAACCCACTACTTTGTTAATCACTATGTCGAGATACAGATTTGCTTCAACCAATCAACTTGCACCGTTCACCAGTCTCTGAGACAGAATAAATTACACTGTTCACGCAGTTCACGCAAGATGGCGGCTAAAAACTGAATAAAATTAGGCTGTATGAGACCAGGTACAAAACCGGAGGAAACCAATCATTTTGCTCCGTCAGGAACCAACCGAAAGCTTTCCTCAAGTATTTACCTGACTATATAATCGGGCGGATTTTATGCTAACCACGCAATCCCGAACTTGACGCCAGAGATACCGACTGACTGAAGGGGAAGAAGCTGTCACTTTGATTTATAACTTACCTGAGGGCATCGACCTGCAACCTACTTCACTAAGTCGCGTCAAAACCTGGCCAGTTTAAAATCTTAGGAGGGTAAATATATTTACGATAACCGTTGGTATTTGTTGTGTGTCATTATACTACCTATCAGGTTACTGATTGTATCTTGGGGGAATTAAGTGAATAGACGAAGACTAATAGGACTCATACTTCAATCTATTGTCTCCTATATTCAGTCTATTGTCTCTGATAACTCCAAACTGCAATATAACCAAAACAGTCCTTGTCAGGACTCATTCTATTGTCGCATCTAACTCCAATCTATTGTCTCCTATAACTCCAACCTGATATATCACCAAACAGTCCTCGTCTCATATACTCCTATCATAAGAACATAACAATATTGTTAGGATATATGTTACCAGCTATTGTCAGAGAGGGCGTGATATAGTATAGGGGGAAGGACATTGTTGTATCACACCTAGGTGTACATATTATTGGATTTATTCATGTATTGATTTATATTATGGGATGTATTCATGTATTAAATGTATTCATGTATTGAATCTATATTATTGAATGTATCCATGTATTAGTTTATCAGAAAGTATGCTTTGCAAGTAGACACCTGTCTTGTCTCGCTATTGCTAATTCATACTGAGCCATGTTGTCATTCATCCTACATGCATACATCTGAGACACGCTCATTTCACTCACACTAGAAATAGGTGGGCTTGAGGACAGAAATTAGCCCCTATTTTTGCTTTGTTACAGGTTTATTTGTGTCCTAAAAAAACCTGAGGTCGTATGTTCGAGTCAATCCCGCTGCCTGGAACTCCGCAGGAGCATAGAGGTTGACCAGACTCTACATCTTTGGTCCCCCTCAGTCTTGGGTGGGCTAAAGTAACGAGCCTCAGCAGGAGTGTGTGAACCAAACAAAGCAGAACAGACTTAAGAGAGATGAGTACACATTAGTACCATTTCTGTCGGCATTGTGAGCATAGAACTGTCAATGAAGAAAACGTGAATTAGCGTAGCAAGAGACAATAATAAGATCATAGTGGATAAATTATACGAAAATAACAGCACAGCTGATATAATTTTTGTTCCTATAATTGGAAAACTTGTTGTAATATTTATTTACACACACACACATATATATATATATATATATATATATATATATATATATATATATATATATATATATATATATATATATATATATATAGATATATATATATATATATATATATATATATATATATATATATATATATATATGTAAATCATATGTAAACTTACAAATTCATTACATTTCATTTTTCAACATTTCACCCTTCAGCACAAGAGTAGATAGTGTATATACTAAATAAATAAGAAGGAAATTGTATTTGAACGACTTGTCAATTTTATCTTAGTTAAGTAAAATCTGTTTCCTTGTTTATTAATATCGCAGTTAGTTACACAGCGGAGGTGGCGCTTTATGTCGGTCTCCTCTCTACTATTGTTTCGAGATCAGAACATTCACAGCCGTAACTAATTTGTGATACCAGTAGTCCTCTCAGACACTGGGACTTCACCATTTTCTGCAGGAATTCTATTTCTGTAATTGTCAGTACTATACTGATCCAAGAGCCAAACAAAACCTCTCGCCACAATGAACTCACTTGCTCATTTCAAACAGGAATCTGTCTGCTTTTGCCATGTTATCTATCTCATGAGCATACTCTGACAGCAGTTGAACCTCCTCTGTGTTTCCATATTTGTTAATATGTGGAATATATACAAATATCACTAATTTGTCATCTTCTTTGGACCCATCCATGTGTACTGTAGTGCCATACTTTGTGACCTTTGTATATATTTTCTGGCTTTATTTTTGGTAGCATTTTGATTAATATTTCTGTTAGACTGCAGTTAGTGTCCAGTTGTCTCAGTTCTGAGGTTGGTACTATCAACATGTTCTTCCTACTGTTATTATTTGATGAGTTTAGAGCTTCCAGGTGTACTAGTTTTTCCACTTCCATCCTGCTGGGTATCTACCAGTATTCATGGGACTATCCTGAACTGTTGGCTGATGTCTTACAAAAGCATGAAAATATACTGGGTGAGATTTTGTTAACATGACTGGTCACGTAATTTAGCCTACATTCCGATCCTTCGAGAATTTCACTGTTGTTCTTACAGGTCTGATCTGCCACTGTTTACAGTGAATTATCTATTTCATATGAAGGTATAGAAAGATTCTGATTTTAAATCATGTTCCAGTTTGATTAGTTGATCCATAGAGCATTTGGCCTTTCTAAATCCAGAATCAGGTTATAGAGCTTGCTTTATCTTCCAAGTAAAACTTCAGTCTCTTATTTACTATGGTTTCTGGTATTTTAACTTAATGAGAAGTTAAACAAATTGGTCTGTATGAACTTGTAGCACGCTCATTATTTTCTGGTTTTAGTACTGGAGTAATCACTGCTAATTTCTGTGTCTTGGAAATTCTATCAATGTTCTAAATTACGTTAAGGGATGTTACAGTTATATGGTATGATTTGGTACCTTCCTCAATATATTGTAAATCAAGATATCATGTCCTGCTGCTGTATTTGCTTTTTCCTTTATTGCATTTTCCATTCATCCACTGTAATATCTATATTTATATATAAAAATGTTCTGTATTTTTAGGCATCTCTTAACCGAGCATTGCAAAGAGTTTCTCAGTCTGTTTCTGCTCTTTCTAAATTTGCATAGTAGGTTGGTTCATCTGTAATAGAGTGTGCTTAGGACTGAGTGTCTGACATACATTTTTCCATTGATTTTCTATTTTCTTCTGTGTTATTTTTTAATTCCTTTCTTATTTTCTTCTCTGGTATTTTACTTTTGAAGGACTGGTTTTCCTTGTGTATGTTTATTTCTATGAGACAGTGCTCAATGCAGCTTTTCTGACACTGGTTTAGCTGTGCGCACTTACTGCAAATTAAAAACGTTTTGAGCCCAGCTAATGTGTCACATTTATAACAAGGAAAAAGACAGAAGGAGAGACAGAGATACAAGTGTGGAACATATACTGTAATCATTATTATCATTCCTTCTTTAGCTCCTTACAGAGCATGGAGACACCACAGACAGCTGGTCCACTTTAAGAAGCCTGCACCAAAGTATTCATGTGCTCTTGCAGCAGTTGTTTCTGTAGCTATTTGTGTTACATCATGAAGCTGCTAGCCCCAGGCACAACCTCAGATTAGTAGCCACTGATGACATGTCTTAGGTAGCAGTTGTTTCTGTAGCTATTTGTGTTACATCATGAAGCTGCTAGCCCCAGGCACAACCTCAGATTAGTAGCCACTGATGACATGTCTTAGGTAGCAGTTGTTTCTGTAGCTATTTGTGCTACATCATGAAGCTGCTAGCCCCAGGCACAACCTCAGATTAGTAGCCACTGATGACATGTCTTAGGTAGCAGTTGTTTCTGTAGCTATTTGTGTTACATCATGAAGCTGCTAGCCCCAGGCACAACCTCAGATTAGTAGCCACTGATGACATGTCTTAGGTAGCAGTTGTTTCTGTAGCTATTTGTTGCTACATCATGAAGCTGCTAGCCCCAGGCACAACCTCAGATTAGTAGCCACTGATGACATGTCTTAGGTAGCAGTTGTTCTTTTCTTTCTTTGTCTCCTCAGACAGAACTAAATTACAACTCAGCTTCAATAGTCAACTTCTAAGACACCTTATCCAGATTTTTTACTTGTGTTGTTTATATTTATATATTCTCAGTTTTAAATGTTTTAAATTTAATAGTACGGCAACCGTTTTCCCAGTACAGCAAAAAATTATTTACTTATTCTCACTGGTAGAAACTTACTTACTTAGTCGTTCTTCTTTTACCCCGGGGTGTAGAGGTTTGCTAGAGACAGTGCCATACTATCCTATCGGCTGTCTTCATCGTAGCCTGGTTCCAATCTAGTCCTCGGTCCTGTAGAGATTGTCTAATGTTGTCCTCCTAGCGAACTCTGGGTCGCCCAGGACGTCTGGATCCCTGGATCTTAGTTTCCCATATTTGTCGTGGTGGCCGACCTTCTACCATTCTGCAGACATGTCCATATCATCGTAATTGGGACTGTTCCACTCAGGTCTGCGAGGGCTGGGTTTTGAAGGCATGACGTATTGTCTGGTTGCGGACCAAGTCTCTTCTTGTTACTCTCACAGGTAGAAAGCATATTAATTTTATAAACTAACAGATACCACAGATTCCGAGTTTAAATTCTTTTCCCTTGTTACAAAATCAAAAGAAGGTACGCTAGACAGTGTAATTTAGGTCAGACTTTTATGCAGAACCAGATACATGTGTTCGTATTTTATTATTCTTCAAGACTATGCTCTCCACTTCCTCCCCCCTTTTGAAAAAAAACAAAAAAACCAAACTTGCAGATAGGGGCGTCGACAGAGTACACTTATCAGACGATCTGGATGCCACGTAGTTTTGTTGCATTTTTATGTCATTTGATCTGCCAAGCATATCTTTCTCATTATCAGATTATAGGACAGGAGTATCGCATGACGAACAAAGACCTGGAGAACCACACAAGAGATCTGTTGGACTTCCTTGTATACATTAAACACACAGCCCCAGGTTAGTTATTACACATTACCTCCAGTAACATGAGGCATACATTGCCAGAATGTCTGGCAGTTTTTCATTGTCGCAACGACCATTTGATCTTGACATCAGAAGCGAGTATTCGCATACAGTTCGACAACGCGTATTTAATTTCACCATCGACCCTACTACCCACGTAGTTCCTGGGAGTGGGGGAGGGGGGGGGGAAGAAAGGGGGAGTCCCCCTGAGGACACAAAGAAAGAGTAGGAACACAGCTGGCTCAGGTATGTCGTAAAAACCACTAAATATGAGGTTGTGCTTCACGGCTGACAACCTCATTATATTAAACAAAATTGCAACTGAAACCAGTGCTACAAGAGTAAAAGAATTCTTTGATTGACACAGTCGGCAAGAGAATCAGCTGTGTTATGACCCCATTCTCCATACACAGTCGGCAAGAGAATCAGCTGTGTTATGACCCCATTCTCCCTACACAGTCGGCAAGAGAATCAGCTGTGTTATGACCCCAGTCTCCATACACAGTCGGCAAGAGAATCAGCTGTGTTATGACCCCATTCTCCATACACAGTCGGCAAGAGAATCAGCTGTGTTATGACCCCATTCTCCATACACAGTCGGCAAGAGAATCAGCTGTGTTATGACCCCATTCTCCATACACAGTCGGCAAGAGAATCAGCTGTGTTATGACCCCATTCTCCATACACAGTCGGCAAGAGAATCAGCTGTGTTAGAACCCCATTCTCCATACACAGTCGGCAAGAGAATCAGCTGTGTTATGACCCCAGTCTCCATACACAGTCGGCAAGAGAATCAGCTGTGTTATGACCCCATTCTCCATACACAGTCGGCAAGAGACGCAGCTGTGTTTTGACCCCATTCTCCATACACAGTCGGCAAGAGAATCAGCTGTGTTATGACCCCAGTCTCCATACACAGTCGGCAAGAGAATCAGCTGTGTTATGACCCCATTCTCCATACACAGTCGGCAAGAGAATCAGCTGTGTTATGACCCCATTCTCCATACACAGTCGGCAAGAGAATCAGCTGTGTTATGACTCCATTCTCCATACACAGTCGGCAAGAGAATCAGCTGTGTTATGACCCCATTCTCCATACACAGTCGGCAAGAGAATCAGCTGTGTTAGGACCCCATTCTCCATACACAGTCGGCAAGAGAATCAGCTGTGTTATGACCCCATTCTCCATACACAGTCGGCAAGAGAATCAGCTGTGTTATGACCCCATTCTCCATACACAGTCGGCAAGAGAATCAGCTGTGTTATGACCCCATTCTCCATACACAGTCGGCAAGAGAATCAGCTGTGTTATGACCCCATTCTCCATACACAGTCGGCAAGAGAATCAGCTGTGTTATGACCCCATTCTCCAATACACAGTCGGCAAGAGAATCAGCTGTGTTATGACCCCATTCTCCCTACACAGTCGGCAAGAGAATCAGCTGTGTTATGACCCCATTCTCCATACACAGTCGGCAAGAGAATCAGCTGTGTTATGACCCCATTCTCCATACACAGTCGGCAAGAGAATCAGCTGTGTTATGACCCCATTCTCCATACACAGTCGGCAAGAGAATCAGCTGTGTTATGACCCCATTCTCCATACACAGTCGGCAAGAGAATCAGCTGTGTTATGACCCCATTCTCCATACACAGTCGGCAAGAGAATCAGCTGTGTTAGAACCCCATTCTCCATACACAGTCGGCAAGAGAATCAGCTGTGTTATGACCCCATTCTCCATACACAGTCGGCAAGAGAATCAGCTGTGTTATGACCCCATTCTCTCCCATACACAGTCGGCAAGAGAATCAGCGGCAAGAGAATCAGTGTTTATGACCCCATTCTCCATACACAGTCGGCAAGAGAATCAGCTGTGTTATGACCCCATTCTCCATACACAGTCGGCAAGAGAATCAGCTGTGTTATGACCCCATTCTCCATACACAGTCGGCAAGAGAATCAGCTTCTCCATTCTCCATACACAGTCGGCAAGAGAATCAGCTGTGTTATGACCCCATTCTCCATACACAGTCGGCAAGAGAATCAGCTGTGTTAGGACCCCATTCTCCATACACAGTCGGCAAGAGAATCAGCTGTGTTATGACCCCATTCTCCATACACAGTCGGCAAGAGAATCAGCTGTGTTATGACCCCATTCTCCATACACAGTCGGCAAGAGAATCAGCTGGCTTATGCCACCATTCTCCATACACAGTCGGCAAGAGAATCAGCTGTGTTATGACCCCATTCTCCATACACAGTCGGCAAGAGAATCAGCTGTGTTAGGACCCCATTCTCCATACACAGTCGGCAAGAGAATCAGCTGTGTTAGGACCCCATTCTCCATACACAGTCGGCAAGAGAATCAGCTGTGTTATGACCCCATTCTCCATACACAGTCGGCAAGAGAATCAGCTGTGTTAGGACCCCATTCTCCATACACAGTCGGCAAGAGAATCAGCTGTGTTAGGACCCCATTCTCCATACACGGCGAAAAGGGAATGATGATGAAATTACCCCGCACTTTTTGATATTTTGACATACATTTCACACAATCTTTCTCCTCCGCTCAAATCAATATAACAAATAATAATATTCTAGGAACAGCCAATGTTTAAAAAATAAAAACAACAACAAAAAATGCACCACAGATCACGCAGCAACACCACTCGTAGCAATCATCTTTGGTCATTATGGCATGAGTCCGCTAACAGTAGTTTTAGCGCAAAATTTACAAAAAAATTCTACAACGAGACTCCAGATTATTGCGGCTTCGTGGGGTAAACCAGATGATAGTTAAATGAATGTGCCGATTGTTCTGTAATCTTCTCCAGAATTACTTCTGAAAATAAGGTTCGGCTCACGGAGAACAGAAAAAAATAGTATATCATCCAGAAAGATAACCTAGGACTGAAAGAGAAGGGAATTGCTACTAATTTGGCAATGATTGGGGTTACTAGATCAAGAATAGATAATGAAATAAATATTAAACAGATAAATTGACAAATAGCTCGAAGATTAAATGCCCTCACCTGATCTCTGAGGGCAGGACACATAGATATTAAACGTGACGTGAGGTATAACTTTAACGCCTGTTTTAGTTTTACAGATCTAAAATGGAATATATTTATTCAAGCAAAAATAGAGTATAAATTCAACACTTGTTACATAATTTTGGGTCGCTCTCTTGTCCACTACGACCGTATTCTGTGACAGTTGTTGTACTAATAATTACGTGCTTTTCAGTGGTCGCGACCTTTTTCTTTCTCTGCTATGTAGCAGATATTATGTATTTTCAAACATTCTTACACTCTTCTCAGTGATAGTCGTCATGTCTGTTTGGTTACCCGTTCCTCCTTGATGGGAAAGGAACGGATGAGATAATATTAACCGACAATCTCGGGTGTGGCCGACATCTGACTACAGATTAACACTAAAATCGCCCCAGCGACTTTGGTTAAGCATTAATAAGGCGAACGTGTCGCACTTGCCAAGATGGTAAAGAGACGAATTTTGTTTGCGCAAGCGACGGGGAGATAGATTACTTGTCTGTGCAACACATTTTGGACAAACATGAATGTCACGGCGCGATTTCGCAGTGACGGAAAATTAGGAGTGGCAACAGTGTTATCAGCGAGTTTCGGTGACCCTGATAACTTAAACGACTATGTCATGTGACAGGACGGAAGTCGAAATTATTAGGCGCCAAGAAAGGATTCGCTTGTTAGTCGCGTCCGAGTGAGGACGTAGCTATATTTCCCTTGCCAGCATTTTGCTGAGAGGTGTGCCATGAGAAATGTTTTCTGAGTTTTGCCTTATTGCGGATTAAGTGGTCCATGTGGTGTAATTCTAGGTTTGTGTATTCTCTAGTGGCAGCGTCCACAGACCGCTAATTATAAGTTGTCAATGTTCTGAGGTATTTTCATTGCTATAGATTGTGGCCGCTATGGTGAGCGCTATTTAGTGCATTACTTATATAGTGCCGTCATATTGTGATGTATGAGGCTAGTGTACATATTTATTAAGGCAAGTTTGCTCTGGCATTAATAGACGTATTTCATATGATTGTTAGCCGTGTGTGGCAATATTGTGTGCATTCGTTCATTAAAGAGAAAGTACCTGCAGAAGGTGTTTATTTCTTATGTCAGCCACTACATGTTGTGGTCGTACCTTTAGAAGGACGAGCCTTGTTTATCATTAGTACTGTTGTGATTGCAAATCCACAGCATAGTGTTGGTTCTGACAATGAATGACATCGTCATTTCCTGTTTACCTGTTTCAAGGACATTACTTTAGGGGAAAGTAAGATGTTACACATGAAACACATTGTCGAAAGAGTGTACGAACTTGCCACTTCCATATTTGGGAGAAGTGACCTTGTGCATCACGCACATAATTTTTCATGTCGGAATAATTGTGAATTATCCCACCTAAATATGCAGTTTTGAAACGATTGGCGGGGGTACGAAATAGAGGAACCACCAAATTCCTGATTAGACGCCGCCAATAATCGTAACCAACAACTGAGGGGGAGGCAAAGGGCCATAAAATCTGACACTTTAGCCAGATTAGAACACTGTGAGAATTACTTGCCAAGACGACGACCAGACTGCCAGAGTTAAGACTAGAAACAAAATTCATAAATCGGACCGGATGATTGTTTGATAACATTTTGAGGACTTCAGAGCCCTGAATAAACTCTACAGCTTTAACAAGGAAAACCGGAATCTCAGACACGGAGTCAAAGTGGGAACTTATTGTTAAAGTAACGACCCCCTAGAACACGTGTAAAAGGCATCTGCTAGTGCCTTAACCTACTTCTCTGAGCAAACAATCTGTGAGCCAAGATTGGCGCAAGTTGTACATTTTACATTCTATATTTTTCATTACTAACATGTGAACTAATATGTATATATTGCCATGTGAATATTAATATGTAAAAATTGCTAGTGGATGTCCAAGTAATTTAAGGCTGGCAACCTCAGCATATAGAACGATGATTTCATGAACCACCACTACAAGGGCTGGTGACTGCTTTATTGCTAGTTTCTTAAAGAGAACTAAAAGCATAGGTAGTTGATAAGGGTGGATTTGAGCTGAAATGATAACTTGCCACCCCTATCGACACCAGGTATTACAGTGCAAGATGTGGTGTCTTATCTGGTTTAGAATGTTGCTGTGCGTGTTGCAGTAGAACAGTTCACAAGGTACACCACAGGCAACATGACGTGTAGAGTCATAGAAATGGTAACTTCGCTTTAGTTTCATACCATTTATTGCACGCCACAAAACAGTCATGATATTTATGTCATCATCAGCATAGTATAACGAATGCAGCATTCAAAATCATATTAACTGATAGTCATGTAGGATTCAATACTCAATAGTTGTATTGTAAACAGATATCATAAAGTTCTGGTTCGTGAAGCTGTATCAATAATATATATAACTTCTGCAACAGTCAGCTGCAGATCTTCAATGTTCATAGACAACCATAAATACTCCCTTTCTGATGCTAGCAGATCAGATGTATACAATAAGTCCGTTTACTGTCTGCACGTGAATAGCATACTGGGCATATAGGTCATACCGACCTTTATAACGTTTCTAAGTCTAACCATCTGACTTGGACGTGATCTCTGATATAACGAATCCTGGAACACAGACAATAGTCTTGTTGGTCTAGAGCGACCCATATATATATATAACTAGTTCAGGTATAAAGATACCGGTGACTTAATCCTAGTCAAAGTACCTCTCCATTTTGAATCACACAGGCGAGCAAAAAGGCGACAAAATGACGAACCTCTAGATGATAGCATAAAGTTCGATATAAGAGGAATTACCTTATTTCGGAAAATCAACCATGAACATATGCCTCCAGGCAGGCTTGAATAATACTGGGAAATAGTCTAGTTAGCTAACTAACTCACAAAGACAATGTATTTCCCTCAGAGAATCACAAGACGCAGGTTGCGTCCGCTCGCTACTCAGACCATTCCTAAACTGCCCAGCTGGGCGGAAGACACAGAACGAACTCCCAGTTTTTGACATGCGCAGAACGACAATCTCTGAGTCGCCGTTCACAATAAGACGATTCTAAGAACATTCGGGATAAAAGTCTTACACAGTCGCGCCTTTTATGGTCATGAACAGAAGCGTTAAGACAGGTTTCAGGCATCTACAACAGTTGACTGATACTACCAAATAAGGAGATATGGTCACGCTTCGTTCAAGAAATTATAGACCGAACGTGTCTCTATACAAGAGAAGGACAACTCCTAAAAAATTGTAGTCTCGATAACTCGGATTATGTCCCTTTGACTGTAAAAAACATAATACACACTTCAGTCAAAAAAAATGATCATACATACGAAAAATGATCATACAAAGGCTTTGAAAAAAGTAATTATTTGTGCGTAACATTACCGCACCCTCCCGGGAAAAAAAAATGAAACATTTTAAAAAAAAAAAAAATCCTGGAGCCGAAAAAATCTAGGCTCCTAACGCACGTATGATGCGCGGATATATACCTACCAAAATAGCTCAACACTTAGAGCGAAACTGAGATCATATCTCAGATCCTTAGAGAAAAAATTTATCTAAGTATACGCTTATATATTCCAGGAAGGTGCCACCAACACACGCCACAATGATGGCAACATCATAATAAAAGTCAAATTATACTTATACCAATATATGAAATTAAATATATTATTATGATATCATACAATGTGTTGCAAATAGCGGTGTAATTTACTAATATACCGCACTATATTATTACATTATATAAAGCAACAGTAATTAACAAGTAATACATGTGTTGATCTTCGTTGACATAAAACATTCAATAGAAGAAGATGTGGACATCATCCGCTCCCAATCTAGGACAGGACTTGATATCCTCAAAGTTCCACAATGGACACAATCTCGCATCTTCAATGATGTGCTGCGAAAATATGAATAACACAAATCTTAAAGACAACTGGTAAATCTCTTAATACAATCCTAAAATAATTTATTTAAATGTGGCCGAGTGATCTTTTGGCCCGTATATCACTAACTAAGCCTTCTTAGATAATTACATGGTACAATGTTATAAATTTCCCTCAAAAAAAAAATTGAGAAAAAATCTACTAACATGTCATTATAACATTGGACTGTATATCAGGAAATATATATATATATATGACAGAAGAATCATGTGGAATCGTGTGGGCATCTGGACAGAATGTCTGCCATCACATTATCCGAACCACGGATAGCTCGAACCGAGAAATGAAATGGTTGAAGAGCTATGGCATAACGAGTGGACCTCGAGCTCTTCAAGTTTTTGCTCTGAATAGCAGTAAGCGCTTTCTGGTCGGTTTCCACAATGAAATGTGCGCCTAGAAGAAATCTTTGTAACTTCAGAATAGACCATACCATAGCCAATAACTCACGGTCTAAAACCGAGTAATTCTTTTCTGCCGCATTTAATTTCCTAGAGATATACATCACCGGATGCAGAGTATCAGAATACTCCTGCATTAGTGCCGCCCCAATCCCAGTTGACGAGGCGTCACTTCGAAGAACAAAAGTCTTCTCAATAGTAGGTAACCTAAGAATAGGTGGAGATGAAAATAGGGCTTTAACCTGGTCCAATGAGGATTGACATTCTTTAGACCAGCGGATCAGATTAGGCGACCCTTTCTTCAATAAAGTAGAAAGCGGTGCCATAATGGAGGACAGATTCGGAATGAATCGTCCATAGAATTGGATCAAACCTAATAGACTTCTTACTTGTTTCTTCGTCTTAGGGACCGAAATGTTAAGTATTTTTGAAACATTGTGGTCCTCTGTCTTCAAAAGACCATGACCAACCCGATGACCTAGGAAAGAAATCTCACTAAATCCTATAAAGGCTTTAGAGGGTTTTGCAGTCAAGTTATACTCGCGAAGAGTGGACAGTAATTCGTATAAACCCAAATAGTGATCTTCCCAGGAATCACTGAATAGACAGATATCATCTAGGTATGCTATGACATCTGTACGATATGCGAGAATTCGCCGCATCATGCGTACGAATGTAGCAGGGGCGTTCATAAGACCGAAAGGCATGAAATTCCATTGGAATAAACCCCTAGGTGTAGAAAAAGCTGTAAAAGGTTTGGCACGTTCAGTTAGCGGGACTTGCCAATAACCTTTAGACAAATCTAGTTTGGTAAAGAATCTAGAATTAGAAAGTTTATTGAGTAGCTCTTCTAATGAAGGCATAGGTTCAGCATCGAACTTCGTAACTTGGTTCAATTTGCGATAATCTACGCAAATGCGAATGTTATTATCCTTCTTTCGAACAATAACCATAGACGAAGAGTATGCTGAAGTGGATGGTTCAATGATTTCCAAACGTATCATTTCATCCAATTCTTTTTCGACTTGAGACTGGAAATGGATAGGTATTGGATAGGGTCTGACTCTGATAGGATTGTGATCAGTTAGCACAATGTCATGTTCAATGACATGTGTGTGTCCCGGGATGTCTGTAAGAACATCCTGAAATGTTTGCAACATCGAAGAAACTTGTCGATGTTCCTCAGCGGAAAGATTTGGAGAAACGGTCACGTTTTTCCAAGATTCCGTAGAATAAAGTGGGACCATAGAAAGAGGAAGATTGACATCAGAAAAAGTAGTTTCCTCATCCTGTATAACTGACAGAGATGAGTACTGACCATGAGGTACTTGAGAATTGTCCGTAGCCTGGAAAATAGGCTGCAAATAGTCAGGTCTTTCATAAAATTCCGTGAGCATATTTATGTGGAAAGTTCTATGCTTTCCATCAATATCGACAACATAGTCGACATCAGAAATTTTGGAGACTATTGCATATGGACCTTTCCATGCAATTAGAAGTCTGTTCTCCCTTGAAGGAAGTAGAACGAGAGCTTTGTCACCTGGACAAAGTTGTCGTAAACATCTATTCTTATTTGCAAACTGCCTTGCCTTTTATTTAGCAAATTCGGAAGATGAAGTTGCTAGTTTGCATGCCTCGATGATCTTTTGCCTAAGAGCAATGACGTATTCATAAGAAGATTGAGTCTCATCGCTAATATTATCGGCAGTGATTAGATCGTGAAGTAAAGACATAGGGCCGCGCGGTTGCGCGCCAAAGACAAGTTCAAAAGGGGAGAACCATGTATGTTCATTGGGGACCTCTCTATACGCAAAGAGAGCCGCGGGTAAGACCCTGTCCCAATCCTGAGGATGATCCTCAGTTATTTTACCAAGTAAAGTTTTCAGAGTCCTATTTAAACGTTCGACCAACCCATTAGACATTGGGTGATAGATACTGCTGAGAGACATTTTAATGTGTAGCATAGACATTACCTGTGACATAGTGTCTGATATAAGTTGAGTGCCATGGTCTGACAATATTTCTCCGGGAAAACCCAAGCGAGAAAATATCAGCCAAAGAGCGTCTGCGATATCAGCAGTTGAGATGCTCTTGAGAGGTATTGCCTCTGGCCAACGTGTGCACATATCGACACATGTAAGGATAAATTGATGTCCTCTAGCCGACTTAATTCTAAAAGGACCGATAATATCTATTGCCATTTTTTGAAAAGGGCGAATAGGAATGTCAGCAGCCTGGATAAGCGCAGCATGTCGTGGTCCTTTAGATTCGACCTCCTGACATACTTTGCAAGAGCGACAGTACATTCGTATGTCCTTGCTCACAAATGGCCAAAAGAAAGCCGCAAGAACCCTCGACCTTGTACGGGAAAAACCCATATGTCCAGCACATTGCGAGTCATGAGCATGTTGCAATATTTGCAATCTCATGCTCTTAGGCACAAGAATTTGTGAATGAGTGGACGTAGTCGAGTCTTGTACCATACGTACAAGTACGCCGTTCTTCATAGAAATCCAAGACTTTCTATTAGTATTTTGATTAGGATCCCCTTTTTTTGCTAGAATGAAGAATTTTTGTAAAGAAGGATCTTCTTCTTGCAATTTGATAAATGAGTCACGTGTAATAGTCAAGTGATTATCTTGGTCATTTACTTCATCATTATTAGTTAATGAAGTTTGAGGTGGATCCAGAGCATGTGCTCTTGTGACCACCGCATTGGTAGCTTCAATGTTTTGCTCTTCCCAAACAGCAATCTGCTGTGGGGTACATTCCCTAACTCCGTGAATACGACCAATAATAAGGTCCGCAATAGGGTTTGGAAGTAGACACGCGTGGACCTCTCCCGTGAAGAAAGGAGTAGCAATATGTATTATAGCAGTAGGATACTTTTCCAACGTGCCACCAAATGTGACACATTTGATGACCTTTCCTGTAGCACAGGATGGATCTACAAGAGATTGCCTAACGCCGACAGTAGTACATCCAGAATCAAACAACACCGAGACTGGATTACTATTTACAAGCCCCTTATGTAATATAAGAGAACCTCTCCCATCATGAGCAACATTAGCAGGAAGAGCGGGCAAAGGATGACCACAGCTTAGAGTACTAACGGTCTTCGGATCAAATAAAGTACTGCATTGGATACATTTATTTGCTCTACCAAAATCAAAAGATGAGCATCCGATAGCATTATGGTCTTTATTATCATTATTAACCTGCTTATCTACTCCCTGAGATTCTTGTTGAACAGAGTTTGTCTGTTGATATCTTTTTCTCTTATGTTGCGATCTACCGCGACCATTATTGCCTCTGCAATTATCATTAACGTCCCTACTGTAATTTTTATCCTGGTTTGAGTTCCAGTTTCCATAACTGTCATTACAATCTCTATGCTGTTGAGAACCTCTATTATCCTGGTATTGAGGTCTCTGAGAAAAATATTTTCCTCTATACCGATTACCTTTGTGAAAATTTCTAAAGTTAACCGGAGTAGAATACCGTGTAGTATTAGGTTGTCTCCAGTTCTGGGAAGAAGAATCACCCTGGAATTGATTACTATGGTTCTGGGCATAATTACGATTACTCTTTTTATTGAAATTTAGCTGGCTACCCTGAAATTTACGCATAAAATTTGGGCCATAAGGTGCTGCCGAAGCAACTGGCAGACCTTCTTTCACCTTAGAGTTGCTAATGGTTATGTGCGGATGCGCAGTAACATACTGGCTACAGTATTCTTCCATTTCTTTTATGTTTTTAGGCTTACGCTCATGAAGAAAAGAAAGAAAAGCTTCATTAACAGAAGACATAACCTTGTCTCTAAGTAGTAAGTCCATGAGGGCTTCAAATGTATTTTTTGTCTTAGACAACTCAACCCATCGTAAAAAAGTAAGACGTATGCTTGAGATGAATTCAGAGAATTCAACTCCAGTTTCTGGTAACATGGTTTTAAATTTAAGACGATATCCGTCCTCGTTAAGTTGGTACTTCTTTAACAATGCCGCCCTGACAACCCCATAGTTGTTTTTGTCAGGCACATCTACCATACTCAACAAAGTCAAAGCATCACCTCTAAGTATCTTGGACAGATGATAAACATATAATGTTTTATCTATATTATGCACATTACATGCACTTTCAAATCTATCTAGATAAAATGTTATATCATCGATTGAGGGATTAAATGCTGGTAGATTAAGCTTGAAATCCTTAGCATTAGTCTTATCTGACACCTTATTTGCATCATTAGCATTACCAGCGTTCAATAACTTTAACTTCTCTAACTCTAAAGCTATGAGTTTTTCTTCATGCTCCATTTTTGCTTTTCTCTCATCAGCTTCTCTTTGTAACCTTCTTTCTTCAGCCTCAGCTTGTTTTTCTAATCTTTTATTTTCAGCCTCTATTTCAAGTCTCTTATTTTCAGCCTCTATTTCAAGTCTCTTATTTTCAGCCTCTTTTTCAAGTCTCTTATTTTCAGCCTCAGCCTGAAGTCTCTTCTCCTGAGATTCTGCTTCTCTTTTTTTGTTTTTTCCATTTCCATTTGTAATCTTTTTTCATCCACTTGCATCTGCAGTTTTAAATTTTCAGCATCTATTCTCTTTTGTTCAGTTTGTTCTTTCATTTTCTTTTCTTCCGACTTCAATGCCTTGGCATATTGAACAGTCGCAAATTCTTCTAATTTATCACCTGTCTTCCCAAGGGCTTTACCCTGCTCAATAAAGTACTCAAATGTAGACATGATGTCTAAAATGTGAGCACAGAACCTGAAATAATTAATTATCTTATTTCAATCTTAATAGCAACAAGACTTAATAAAGTGCTTGTATAATCACTATGTTTAACCCAATCTCTGTGGGAAACAAGACTTGACACCAACTTGTATTATCAAATGTATAATAATATCACAAGTCACCTCTTAATTAACAGTGCACTACCTAAATCAGTGCATAACCATCAGTTATTTATCATAACTGCACTAAAATAGTGCATAACCAAAAAAAAACACCAGTTAGTTATGATAAGTGCACTATAGACCAATAGTGCATGAGCATATATGTAACAATAGTGAAAGCTAACTATGCAAGAACTATGCAAAAACTATGCAAAACAATAACAAGATCAAAGTGTAAACAATAACAAAGTCACCAACAATGTAAACAATAACAAAGATCAAAGTCAATGTAAACAATAACAAAGATCAAAGTCAATGTAAACAACAACAAAGATCAGAGTCAATGTAAACAATAACAAAGATCAAACAATACGAAAACATTCGCATAAGTCAAATAAATAAACAGCGAAACTAAAAAGAATATGATGACAGAATGCGAAGATATGACAAACAAATGACGCTACAGTGTATACACAAAAAATTTACGTGAAGAACTGAATAATAGAAAAGAGGAGACCTACAAATACAAACAATCGAAATCGAAACTAAAAACAGAAAGAAAGAGAGAAAAGGAAAAAAAAAATATACAAAAAACAAAAATAAAGCACAACTCGTCACAACTAAACAGATATAGCAACGATTGTCGCTAGCAAATTTCACTGTAGGAAATTCGCACAGTCCCTAACGAAAACTCTAACAGTAGAACCTCTGTGACGTGGTATCTTCTACTGAAAGACACCGCCCAACCGAGAAAACCCGCTGAAATATAAACATATAAATATACAAATACAAATAACATATAACATGAGCATGTAAACAGTGAAAAATGTGATAGACAGAAGGCTCAGTTAGAACATAAGGGCACAGTTCACAAACAAAACAGGCCACTTAACTTCTATGTATCCACAACGTCAGCACAGTTCAGAACAGGATGTGATCAGCATTCTTAGGACAATGATCCAACGTTGATCCATATCTGCTCCCGTAAACTGCCATGACGAAGGAAATGAGCTTCTAACAGGAAACAGCTTCTGAACTTGACCTTCTGAATTCTACAAATTGACTTGAGCACTTGACCTTCTGAATCTGCAACAGTACCTCTGAGACCGGAACAGTTGTTACGGCACTTGTCCTTCTTCTTAACAGATCAGGAAATCCATTCGCTCGGTACTTGTCCTTCTAGTCGTAGACAACCTTCAATACTGCCGAGCAGCGCCGGGTAGTTTCAAAATATCAACAACTGTCAGTAATGCCGCGTCTTTCAAAAAAATTTCATCAAAGGTGATGAATAGAAACTGCAACGTTGTCTTGTAGTCTGCTGATGATGTCTGGGTTTGTTGACCCCCTTGAGAGTTGGTACCAGAATAAACCAACTTTTGGCCACCATGAATTGATAAGGGTGGATTTGAGCTGAAATGATAACTTGCCACCCCTATCGACACCAGGTATTACAGTGCAAGATGTGGGTGTCTTATCTGGTTTAGAATGTTGCTGTGCGTGTTGCAGTAGAACAGTTCACAAGGTACACCACAGGCAACATGACGTGTAGAGTCATAGAAATGGTAACTTCGCTTTAGTTTTATACCATTTATTGCACGCCACAAAACAGTCATGATATTTATGTCATCATCAGCATAGTATAACGAATGCAGCATTCAAAATCATATTAACTGATAGTCATGTAGGATTCAATACTCAATAGTTGTATTGTAAACAGATATCATAAAGTTCTGGTTCGTGAAGCTGTATCAATAATATATATAACTTCTGCAACAGTCAGCTGCAGATCTTCAATGTTCATAGACAACAATAAATACTCCCTTTCTGATGCTAGCAGATCAGATGTATACAATAAGTCCGTTTACTGTCTGCACGTGAATAGCATACTGGGCATATAGGTCATACCGACCTTTATAACGTTTCTAAGTCTAACCATCTGACTTGGACGTGATCTCTGATATAACGAATCCTGGAACACAGACAATAGTCTTGTTGGTCTAGAGCGACCCATATATATATATATATAACTAGTTCAGGTATAAAGATACCGGTGACTTAATCCTAGTCAAAGTACCTCTCCATTTTGAATCACACAGGCGAGCAAAAAGGCGACAAAATGACGAACCTCTAGATGATAGCATAAAGTTCGATACAAGAGGAATTACCTTATTTCGGAAAATCAACCATGAACATATGCCTCCAGGCAGGCTTGAATAATACTGGGAAATAGTCTAGTTAGCTAACTAACTCACAAAGACAATGTATTTCCCTCAGAGAATCACAAGACGCAGGTTGCGTCCGCTCGCTACTCAGACCATTCCTAAACTGCCCAGCTGGGCGGAAGACACAGAACGAACTCCCAGTTTTTGACATGCGCAGAACGACAATCTCTGAGTCGCCGTTCACAATAAGACGATTCTAAGAACATTCGGGATAAAAGTCTTACACAGTCGCGCCTTTTATGGTCATGAACAGAAGCGTTAAGACAGGTTTCAGGCATCTACAACAGTTGACTGATACTACCAAATAAGGAGATATGGTCACGCTTCGTTCAAGAAATTATAGACCGAACGTGTCTCTATACAAGAGAAGGACAACTCCTAAAAAATTGTAGTCTCGATAACTCGGATTATGTCCCTTTGACTGTAAAAAACATAATACACACTTCAGTCAAAAAAAATGATCATACATACGAAAAATGATCATACAAAGGCTTTGAAAAAAGTAATTATTTGTGCGTAACAGTAGTCTCAAGTTCCATATCGAGCAGGGAGGGAAAGATGAAAGAAATGATGTACATTCAAATTATAATACTTACCTTCACAAACCAGTGTAAATGTCTATGTAAACATATTCACTTTAAAAGTAATGAAAGTTTTCAAGCTTTTCAACCGGTGTAATGTAAATGGTGAATGGAAAATACTGAGGGCTTATGGAATTCCAAGCTGCATAGTGTCAATCATAAAAAGCCTCTATGCCAACTTTACGTGTAGCGTTGGGCAGAGCAACCTAATCTTTGAGGTGAAGACAGGAGTACGACAGGGATGCCCCTTATTAAACACTCTATTTTTAACAGTAACTGACTGGGTGATGCACCAGACAACAGAGGGCAGTCCAAGAGGAATAAGATGGACTACATTTTCTACATTGGAAGATCTGGTATATGCAGATGACATTGCACTACTAGCACATTCACATCAACACATCCAGGAAAAAAGGATAGACTTAATAAGTATAACCAGCAGGTGGGTTTGAACATCAATCTAAAGAAGACGGAGGTCATGACGCTCAATGTGAGCAACCCTAAGCCCATTACTAGTAAGGAATCAGCAACTGGAACAGACAGAAGCCTTCACATACCTAGGATGCATAGTAACACCAGAAGGCGGAGCAAACAAAGACATCAACAACAGAATGAACAAAGCAAGAACAGCCTTTTTTAGTCTAAACAACATCTGGAAGTCCTCTCAGTACAGCACAAGCACAAAATTAAGATTATACCAGAGCTGTGTGCTTTCTGTGCTTCTCTATGGTGCGGAATGCTGGAGAGTTACAGAGAAGGAAATGTCGAAATTGTCCTCTTTTCACACAACATGCCTAAGAAAAATTCTCAGAATCTTTTGGCCGAATACCATCACCAACCACGATCTGCTTACTCGGAGCAAGCAAGAGGACATGTACACCATCATAGCTGGCAGACGTTGGAGCTAGTGTAGTAAAATCCATCCGTTTTTTAGAGAGAAAAGAAAAAAAGTTGTCACCTCGTTCTATAGGGGAAGAGGAGAGGTGGATTTAACAGAAAAATAAAGCCTACACTGTGTATTTGAAAAGAAACTTAGATAATGAAAACGAAAGAGAGTAAATAAAAGAGATGCTTTGACAGTAGAGCAATATTGTTTAAAATAACATCATATAGTAACTTATCAGGATTTAGAGCAAGTATTTCCTTAATATGGTATCTTAGTGAAAAGAGTCCCATAATTAAAAAGGAAAAGTACAAAGATGAAAACGAAGATAAAGAAGAAAGTAACACCGATCTAGAAGGATAGATGACAGTAGTCTGATCAATAATCACTTTAAATATTTAGAATCGCCCAAGTAATAACAGAGATATGGTAGAAATACAAATTGAGACAGACCGACAGACTCACTGATAACCTTGCTCAGTTTTGAAAATCTTAGCCCAAAAAGTCAAAGCCGTTTGACTTGATTTGATTGGGTAAGGCTAGTTAGGAAAGGGGAGATGTCACAGAAGATTTGCCCGCTAACGCGAAACATATCCTTACACAGTAATATTAAAATCAAACTGGCCCAAAATGTTTGGGGTTTTCAAAAAAGAGTCAAATTTTGGACGCGTTGTTTCATTGGCTGGCAAGATTGATAATAGGAAAAGAATACAAGGCTAGAACGCCATTTAGAAACTTATATTCGCAGTGCTAAGATGAGATCAGAAGGGGAGCTTGCCTGAATGTTTTACCTTCTGGACAACGGCAGTTTAACTTGTGCCATTATTCTGCTAGTCATCTTGTGTATTGTGTAACATATTTCATTGATTGCGGTAAGAGAAATGATTTATTAATATTCGTATTAATGTGTAGATGCTAACCCAGATAGGGCGCCCACAAATTTTGTGTTGTGCGACATTGCTATTGTGGAAGCTTATGACATCCTAAGGGAGCATATGCATGCCTAAGCAGACTTTTGAAGCAGAAAAAAAAGTAAATTGTGTTTGAATATTGCCATGCATAACAAAATATTTGACTATAAGACCAGAAAGCCACTGGCAGTTTTCTACAGGCCACAATGTTCTAATAAACATTGGAAAAAAATAAATAAGATGTCATACTGCCAGAAGTAACACATTATTAAAAAAGAAACAGAATAGAGTGTACCCCAGCTGATGAAATAGAAAATAACAAAAGATTTAGGTGACAGAGGCGTTGAAGCATGTGGTAAGGAGAAGGTACTCACTGAGCAGGAAGCAGTCACATAACTTAGAGACGGTAGCTATTGATTAGCCTATGTTGCTGATCACCATGAATGGTTAATAATGATGTGAGTTGTTGGTTGTGGAGAAAATATATGGTGTATTTATGGAGGCTTATTCATATTGTTGAAGGGTTGAATCACCTATTTCAAACTGAGTCAAATACCTGGAGCTGCAGTACACGAGGCAACCTGCCTGGTGTGTACATTTCAAAAACCAAAGCTGTGGTTTCTGCCTCCAGACTACCCTGTTGTGAACGAGTGTGAACTTTTACACCAGTCAACTACTTTAAACTGGAAACAAAGTTAAGCCCTATAGTTGCGGGCACCTGGGATTTCATAATATATTCTCCACCATTAGGATAATTAACTGTTCGTGTGAAATGATGAGAAGACCCGTCTCTCCCATTAGTGACATTGTGTAAGACACTATTTCGTCAGCAGGGAAGACCAGTTGTAGCGAAATCTGTGAGATAATCGCTTATTTCAGTAAGATTTTAGTCCTATAATAATAAATACACCAGCCCTCAGGTGTCTGACTATTTTCATCTTCAACGCCAGTAGAGCGCTGCCTTTTGTGCAGTGGAAATGCTTAAAAAATGACCCTTCGTAAAAATCTAACACGCTTTTAGTTTCGGTTTAGAAACGTACAATAAACATTTTAACATCTCGCCGATCTGCTGCACGAAACGGCGGAAAAAGCTTGTAATTAACGATTTGCCAAATGTGTGACCAAACTGGCGTTTGAATTAACGTAATATGTTAACTTTAACACTAAAATTTGTAATAATTCGGATATTTCCCAGTAGTAAGAACGAGACGATTGTAATAATTAACGCCAACACTACCAAAGTTTTGAAAAACCCCTCTTCGCTCTGCAAGCGGTCTCTTTAATATGTACACGCTGTGGGCAAAGCCAGCAGAGACAAACACACAGACAGTTTTCAATTTCCTCCTAGCGGTAATATTCTGACGTCACTCAAACTAGTTGGTTATTTGAATAATGATAGAGACGGGGGTGGGGGGGGGGGGGGGGGGGGGGGGGGGGCCGACTTGTGTAAAAGTTATATTTGACGATTGACAGTGACAAAACTGAAAATCTAAACCATACTGAAACTGACCATAAAAATCATATAGTGGTATAGCTTAGTGTCCCCTGACCAAAAATATGTTTAAAAAAATATGGTAGTCCAAGTATTAGCCAAGTTATTGAGAAAATACTAAATGTCTAAGAACGCTTGGACGGACAGACTGTTGTTCTTGCTCGTTACACATAACGTTATTAAAGGGGGAGGGGGGGGGGGGGGGGGGAATAGGAAAATGTAACTAAAACTAAACATCTTTTTCTATTGGCATAACTAACGCAGACTGACCAATGGACTACGAGGCACATAGTTTGTTTGGAGTTTTGGTTTTGTTTTTTCAAACTAAATTCAAAAAGATGTAGTAGTGCCTGCTTTCATTGGTCGGCTCTAAAAGATATTGGCAAGAGGCATAGTGGTCTCGTGGCCATTTGACTAGAACATTTTATACAAACAACTACGTTGAGAGCAGATGTGATAAATTGTAAAATTAACTACTAATTCACAATCTGGACGAGGCAGAGCAAAACTGAGGCCATATTCTTTGCCAGTCAACGTTATTTGTGACATATTTCTTTGAACTAGTGGTAAGAATGCTTTATGTATTTACATGCTTGATTAAAACTGCACAAGTTAGATACTGCTATGGGGAAAAGTGAAGGACATGCCGAGAGCAAACATTATTGAGTCCTCACATTGAACTGTATTTGACTGTTGCATATTATTATGATTTTGTATTAATAATTTTGTATTGGAAGATGTTAGGAAGCCTCAGTATTCCATGAACACTCTTCAACATGACTAGAGCGTTTATAATTTAGAAAAGAAAAATCATATAAAAGGAGATGTGGTTACTCCACGTTATTGTATTGAAGCAAACTAGGTAAAAGTACAGTGGCGTATCTGCCATAGGGACCTGAGGTGTGGTCACAGAAAGGTGTGAGTCATATAATTAGGGGCTGATGCATATGAATGCACACGAGGCTGACCCCATACCGTCAGGTATACATAGGGATAAGAAGATGTGATCAGATATGAAAAGGCCAGGGTGTCTTTTTATTGCAGAGTTTTTATTTCCTGTTACCATCCGGTGACAGGAAACATGATGAGTGAGTGAAAAGTCTCCATTTAAAAGTTGCTGTCAGCTGATAGCCTGAAGGAGCTTGTGTGTGGGTTCTGATCTATTATATCTGCAACGACATCCTGACTTATTATCGTCATACCAAGAATCCCAGTTGACACGTTAACAGCTGGGACATCTGACACTTCCTCCTAATAAACTGGTTCTATCAAAATAAAACAGAATTATATGGGGAATGACGAAAACAACAGCTCCTCATAACCAATGACTAACACTAGCAGTTATTAAAGTTTTAGTCTGTGAATACACCTACAGGAACTCTATATAATAACATTACATTCATAGGACCAAGAGTCCATATTTTTTAGTTAAAGCATTATATGTAAATATATTTCCTCATTTTCGAAGACCTGTCCAAAAGAGATGGCGGGACAGGCAGATTAAATTTTCAAAGAAAAAACATTCCAATTTTAAAAGAAAACTTTAACCACAGTCTTATTTATTTTCTTATAGTGAGTTAAAGTGTATTGTGTTGATGTACCATCATTTTCATTTCACCCCTAGACACTAGAGACATCATACACCAGCCATTAGAATCAAAATACGGACTGTGTGAGATCTAGGGAGGTAGCGTTAGGTTCCCTGAGATATATATTTTCATCATCATCATCTTTTTTAGAGTCAGGGACCTACATGTGCTTGACCTCACACAGTTGACACAGACACAGCTATCTTTCTTGTTAGGTATAACATCTTAACCTTCCCAGCAAAATTACCCTTGCTACATAAATTGGTAGGCTTGTCCGGGATTGGAACTTCTAGTGCTACATATATTAGGGTCCTGGTCTGGGTTTTAGCTATAACAACATTTCTATTTACCCAGGGAATCCCCATTATTAATATTGCCCAAGATTTGGGAATTGATGAAGTGTCAGAGCCTGGAATAATTAATTAAAGTTGTACTTGTTTTAGAAATTGATTTAGAACATTTTAGTATTTATCAGATGGCGGATTTGGCCAAGTTTCGCTCTGCTGCTGTGCAGACTGCGAGAGACATGAATATGGAAGGTCAAGTTTTGATTGACTATGTCACCTCAGAATGTGATAAGTTTATTGCTAGGGAAGAACATAGGTTAGCTGAAGAGAGGAGAATGCAGTTAGAAGATGCCAGAGATATGAAGAAATTAGAGTTGGATAGAGAGACTCAGAAAGAAATTAAACGTTTACAAATTGAGGCTGAGAAGGAGGCTAGGGCCTTATAGGCTGATAGAGAGTCTGAGATCAAGAGGCTCCAGTTTGAGGAGAAAAAATTAGAAAGGGAAGCAGAAGAAAAACGACTGCAAAGGGAAGCAGAAGAAAAACGACTGCAAAGGGAAGCAGAGGCAGAGGATAAAAGATTACAAAGGGAGCATGAGTTGCGACTAAGGGAGATTGAGTTGCAAGGCCATGCTCCTGAAAATGGTCACAGCCCCTCTACCTCTGATACTACTGCTAGTCAGGGAGCCTCCAACTCAGCTATGGGGTTTCACTTAGATTATTTTGTTGAGAGAGATGATGATATTGAATCACATCTAAGTAGGTATGAGGTATTAGCTACAACTTATGGGCTAGAAAAAGAAAGATGGAGCTTGAAGTTATCCCAAGGTCTTCGGGGAACAGATTATGATGTTTTTTCCAAAATGAGCAGGGATGACCAAGACAATTATGATTTGTTAAAGCAGGCTCTATTGTTAAGATACGAAAAGAATGGTGAATTTTACAGGAAAAAGTTTAGAAATGCCAAGCTACTGTCGGGTGAGACTTATCACCAGTTCTCTGCACGGTTAGAGACTTACTTGGAGAAATGGACTGCTCTGGGGAAAACCCAAGATCTTAAAGAAATGATCCTTATTGAGCAATTGAGAGAGTCCATGGCTCCAGACTTGAGAAAGTTTCTCATGGAACAGGGTGCAGAGAGGCTGGGTGAGTTACTTAATGTCGCTGAGAGGTATCAGGCAGCCCAGGCAAAGGTAGCTGGCGCCAAAAAGAAGCATACAGAAAATTATAGGGCCCACAAAACTCAAATAGATTTGATAATAAAGATCAGGGTAACAAGTTTAAGCAAAATTTTGATAGGCCACGCAATGATAATAAACATAAAAACTCACAGTTCAATGACAGGAAATATAAGGAAAGAAAACCCCTTTATCAAGGAAGATACTATTGCAAATGGTGTAAGAGAGAGGGTCATGACACCAAATTGTGTACAAGGAAACCTTCTGGATGTGCTGCGATGAAGTTGGGGAAAAAGGAAGAAAAGGTAAAACCTACTGGACAGCAGGAACCTTATCATCCCCCAGTATGTGAGGACGTGGTATGCAATGGGGTCACAATTAGGTGCCTTTACGATACCGGTTTGGATTTCGATTCCGTTGGGAGTGCGCACTTGGTGAACCCGGATCAGTATACCACAGAAACAGTGGAGATACAAGGGGCGACCAAGGACCTACCACTCATGACACTTCCCATTGCAAGGATAACAGTGAAAACTCGCTATGTGGAAGGAATAATCAGAGCAGCAGTGATAGACGCACCCATTTACCCTCTGATATTGGGATGTCGTTATGTCTTCTTGGGGAATCCCAAGAGACCGGTGGTTCTGGCAGCAGTCCAGACCCGTTCACAATCCAGAAAGGAAGAAGATGAGCCAATAAATACTCATCCAGAGGAGATGAGGAAGGCACAGGCTGAAGATAGGACACTCAAGCCTTGCTTTAAGAAATTACCTAAATGCCACACACCTCCAAGCAAAGGGGATTATTATATGAAGAACAAATTGTTGTATAGGAAGACCGGAAATGGAACAAATGGTCACAGCCAACTGGTACTTCCAACTTCATATCGGGAGAGAGTGTTGGAATTAGGACATGCAGTTCCCTTTAGTGGTCATATGGGGATCAGCGCAACCGGACAGCGTATAGCTTGTCATTATTTCTGGCCCGGGATAACGGAGGACATAAAGAGATATGTAAAGTCCTGTCCAGAATGTCAGAGAGTAGCTCCGAAGCATTGGACTGCTCCAGCAACTCTAGGGGAAATGCCCATAGTGGGAACACCTTTTGAGAGAGTTGCAGTGGATATTGTGGGACCTCTTACTCGGACCAAGAGGAGGAACAGTTACATCCTTACTCTGGTGGACACTTGTTCTATGTGGGGAGAGGCGGTAGCCCTGTCGTCAATCGATTCGAAACATGTGGCAGAGGCATTACTTACTATATCCACGAGGTTAGGATTCCCGCATCAAATCTTGACTGATAACGGCTCTCAGTTCAAAGGGAAACTAACAGATGAAGTTTTTAGGTTATTTCAAGCCAAGCACTTTCACTGTAGTCCGTATCACCCCCAAGGGAACGGCCAGGTAGAGAGGTTCAATGGGACTCTCATTTCTATCCTGAGAAAGCTGGCACATGAGAAACCTGATACGTGGGACCAATATTTGCCCGCTGCGTTGTTTGCGTATCAGGAAGTTCCACATAATTCAATCGGGATGGCTCCCGCAACCCTGTTATTTGGGAGGCCAATAAAAGGTCCACTGGAAGCCTTGTTAAGGACGTGGACAGATGAGAAGGCAGAAGAGACTGTTACCTCATCATACCAATATGTGAACGAACTGACCACTCGTTTAAAAACTAGTTGGAAACTGTCAAATGAAAATTTGAGACAAGCCAGGAAAAAGCATGCTGCTTATTATAACAAAAAAGCGAAGGATAGGGAGCTTGCTGTATGGGGAGAAGGTGCTTCTTCTATTACCAGGCAGCAACAATAAACTTCAGATCGGATGGCAAGGTCCATATACAGTTTTGGAAAAGGCATCCAGAACAAATTATAAGATAGACAAGAAGGGAAAGGAAAAAGTCTATCATGTGAACCTTTTGAAGAAATATCTGGACAGACAAATCCAGGAAGGAACACACTTAATGGCCTTGTCAATTGCAACCGAAACGAAAAATGAACCTCTCACTTCATTTGAATATCCACTGAAGCCCAGTGAAACGTTTGAACAGGTGAAGATCAGTAATCACCTGACAAAAGGACAGAGGGAGAGGATTCAAAAGGTCCTGGAGAAACATACAGAAGTGTTAACGGATAAGCCGGGGCACACAAATTTGTTGGAATATGATATGAAACTACTAGACCCAACACCCATCTGTATGAGGCCTTATTCTATTCCGTTCGCTAAGGAAAAAGCTTTGAAAGAGGAGATAGATTATTTGTTACAAGAAGGGATTATTTCTCACAGTGAGTCTCCTTATAGTTCCTGTGTGGTTTTGTTGCGGAACCCATCGGGAGAACATAGACTGTGCATAGATTACAGGAAACTGAATGCTGTCACAGAAGATCAGGTGGATCCATTACCCGATACTACTCAACTTTTTGCCAGGCTGAACAAGGCAAAATATTTTTCCAAGGTGGATCTTAGCAAAGGCTATTATCAAATTCCAGTAAAGCCTGAGGTTCGACCTTACTTAGCCTTTAGCACCTCGGAAGGTCATTATGAGTTCAACATGCTATCGTTTAGGTTGAAAAATGCCCCGAGTGTGTTTTCTAGGATGATGCGAAAATTGTTGGATCCCCTGAAAAATCCATGTATCTCGAATTTCATGGATGATATCCTCATTGCTACTGAAACTTTTGAGGAACATGTTAACTCTTTGAATATGCTGTTTGATAGACTCAGAGAGGCTAACTTGACTGCTAGACCAACAAAATGTTGTATTGGGTGTAAAGAGTTGGAATTCTTGGGACATACCGTACATCAGGGTAGCATGACCCCTGACCCCAAGAATCTGGAGAAACTGAAAAGAGCACCTAGGCCATAAACAAAGAAAGATGTGCGATCTTTTGTGTTGTTGTGTGGTTTCTACCAAAAGTACATTAAACATTTTAACTCTATATGTGCTCCTCTGACGGATTTAACTCGAAAGGGACAACCTGATACAATAAACTGGTCCGCACAGTGTGAATTGGCTTACCAGGAGTTAAAAGAAAAACTCACAAGCAGGCCAGTATTGCAACTGCCTGACTTGAATCAAGAATTTGTCGTGAGAAGTGACGCAAGCAATGTGGGCCTGGGCGCTACATTGTTGCAAAGGTCCTCCTCACAAGATGGGGAATTGAACCCAGTCGCTTATGCAAGCCGGAAGTTGAACAAGGCGGAAAAAATTATTCAACAAGTGAGAAAGAATGTTTGGCGTTAATATGGGCTATAAAAAATTACAGATTTATTTATATGGCAGGACATTTGTGGTCCAAACAGATCATTCACCTCTCGTATTCCTATCACAAGCCAAGCACGAAAATGCCAGATTTTTAAGATGGTCATTATTATTACAGCCATATTCATTTCTGATTGAATATATTCCCGGCCCTCAGAACGTCGGTGCAGATTTTTTGAGTAGACATCCGTGTGATGAAAGTCAGAAAGAAATGTAGGACTTCATTTGCGCTAAGTTATCTCACAGATTGTAACCTGCAATGGATGCATGTTTTAGTAAGGGAGGTGTGTAGCAAAATCTGTGAGATAATCGCTTATTTCAGTAAGATTTTATTACTATAATAATAAATACACCAGCCCTCAGGTGTCTGACTATTTTCATCTTCAACGCCAGTAAAGCGCTGCCTTTTGTGCAGTGGAAATGCTTAAAAAATGACCCTTCGTAAAAATCTAACACGCTTTTAGTTTCGGTTTAGAAACGTACAATAAACATTTTAACATCTCGCCGATCTGCTGCACGAAACGGCGGAAGAAGCTTGTAATTAACGATTTGCCAACTGTGTGACCAAACTGGCGTTTGAATTAACGTAATATGTTAACTTTAACACTAAAATTTGTAATAATTCGGACATTTCCCAGTAGTAAGAACGAGACGATTGTAATAATTAACGCCAACACTACCAAAGTTTTGAAAAACCCCTCTTCGCTCTGCAAGCGGTCTCTTTAATATATACACGCTGTGGGCAAAGCCAGCAGAGACAAACACACAGACAGTTTTCCATTTCCTCCTAGCGGTAATATTCTGACGTCACTCAAACTATTTGGTTATTTGAATAATGATAGAGACAGGGGGAGAGAAGATGGCCGACTTGTGTAAAAGTTATATTTGACGATTGACAGTGACAAAACTGAAAATCTAAACCATACTAAAACTGACCATAAAAATCATATAGTAGTATAGCTTAGTGTTCCCTGAGCAAAAATATGTTTTAAAAAATATGGTAGTCCAAGTATTAGCCAAGTTATTGAGAAAATACTAAATGTCTAAGAACGCTTGGACGGACAGTCTGTTGTTCTTGCTCGTTACACATAACGTTATTGGGGACGCTAGTTTAAAAAAGAGGCATTGGAGTAATTCAAATCCTATTGGTTGGTATAAGAGTATAGGAGTAAAAGGGGGGGGGGGAATAGGAAAATGTAACTAAAACTAAACATCTTTTTCTATTGGCATAACTAACGCAGACTGACCAATGGACTACGAGGCACATAGTTTGTTTGGAGTTTTGGTTTTGTTTTTTCAAACTAAATTCAAAAAGATGTAGTAGTGCCTGCTTTCATTGGTCGGCTCTAATAGATATTGGCAAGAGGCATAGTGGTCTCGTGGCCATTTGACTAGAACATTTTATACAAACAACTACGCTGAGAGCAGATGTGATAAATTGTAAAATTAACTACTAATTCACAATCTGGACGAGGCAGAGCAAAACTGAGGCCATATTCTTTGCCAGTCAACGTTATTTGTGACATATTTCTTTGAACTAGTGGTAAGAATGCTTTATGTATTTACATGCTTGATTAAAACTGCACAAGTTAGATACTGGAATGGGGAAAAGTGAAGGACATGCCGGGAGCAAACATTATTGAGTCCTCACATTGAACTGTATTTGACTGTTGCATATTATTATGATTTTGTATTAATAATTTTGTATTGGAAGATGTTAGGAAGCCTCAGTGTTCCATGAACACTCTTCAACATGATTAGAGCGTTTATAATTTAGAAAAGAAAAGAAAAATCATACAAAAGGAGATGTGGTTACTCCACGTTATTGAATTGAAGCAAACTAGGTAAAAGTACAGTGGCGTATCTGCCATAGGGACCTGAGGTGTGGTCACAGAAAGGTGTGAGTCATATAATTAGGGGCTGATGCACATGAATGCACACGAGGCTGACCCCATACCGTCAGGTATACATAGGGATAAGAAGATGTGATCAGATATGAAAAGGCCAGGGTGTCTTTTTATTGCAGAGTTTTTATTTCCTGTTACCATCCGGTGACAGAAAACCTGATGAGTGAGTGAAAAGTGAAAAGTCTCCATTTAAAAGTTGCTGTCAGCTGATAACCTGAAGGAGCTTGTGTGTGGGTGCTGATCTATTATATCTGCAACGACATTCTGACTTATTATCGTCATACCAAGAATCCCAGGTGACACGTTAACAGCTGGGACATCTGACACTTCCTCCTAATAAACTGGTTCCTATCAAAATAAAACAGAATTATATGGGGAATGACGAAAACAACAGCTCCTTCCTCATTTTCAAAGACCTGTCCAAAAGAGATGGCGGGACAGGCAGATTAAATTGTACAAAGAAAAAACATTCCAATTTTAAAAGAAAACTTTAACCACAGTCTTATTTATTTTCTTATAGTGAGTTAAAGTGTATTGTGTTGATGTACCATCATTTTCATTTCACCCCTAGACACTAGAGACATCATACACCAGCCACTAGAATCAAAATACGGACTGTGTGAGATCTAGGGAGGTAGCGTTAGGTTCCCTGAGATATATATTTTCATCATCATCATCTTTTTTAGAGTCAGGGACCTACATGTGCTTGACCTCACACAGTTGACACAGCTATCTTTCTTGTTAGGTATAACATCTTAACCTCCCCAGCAAAATTACCTTTGCTACACCAGTATAGGAACATTTTAGTTAATAATTTAAAGGACAAGATGTCCCTCATATGTTTTTAAAAGTTATATATATATATATATATATATATATATATATATATATATATATATATATATATATATATATATATATATATATATATATATATATATATATATATATATATATATATATATATATATATATATATATATATATATATATATATATATATATAACTTTTAAAAACATATGAGGGACATCTTGTCCTTTAAATTATTAACTAAAATGTTCCTATACTGGTGTAGCAAAGGTAATTTTGCTTTGGAGGTTAAGATGTTATACCTAACAAGAAAGATAGCTGTGTCAACTGTGTGAGGTCAAGCACATGTAGGTCCCTGACTCTAAAAAAGATGATGATATAAAAATAAAGCCTACACTGTGTATTTGAAAAGAAACTTAGATAATGAAAACGAAAGAGAGTAAATAAAAGAGATGCTTTGACAGTAGAGCAATATTGTTTAAAATAACATCATATAGTAACTTATCAGGATTTAGAGCAAGTATTTCCTTAATATGGTATCTTAGTGAAAAGAGTCCCATAATTAAAAAGGAAAAGTACAAAGATGAAAACGAAGATAAAGAAGAAAGTAACACCGATCTAGAAGGATAGATGACAGTAGTCTGATCAATAATCACTTTAAATATTTAGAATCGCCCAAGTAATAACAGAGATATGGTAGAAATACAAATTGAGACAGACCGACAGACTCACTGATAACCTTGCTCAGTTTTGAAAATCTTAGCCCAAAAAGTCTCCACATAAGATATCTTTTGGGATGCGACCATCATCCATGCGGCGAACATGGCCAAGCCAGCGAAGTCTGCGCTGTCTAAGAAGCGTATACATACTTTGAAGGCCAGCACGTGACAACACCTCGACATTTGTCACTTTATCTTTCCACGAGATGCCGAGGATGTGGCGTAGACACCGCAAATGGAAGGTATTGAGCCTTCTTTCTTGCGTAGCATAGGTCGTCCAGGTCTCGCTGCCATATAGGAGTGTGCTGGTGACGCAGGCATTATATACCGAAGCTTTGGTCTTCATTGTGAGTTTAGAGTTTCCCCAAACACGCGATGTGAGGCGGGCAAAGGTAGATGCAGCTTTGCCAATGCGGCTGTCGATTTCTGTATCCAGTGAGAGTTTGTCATTGATGGTAGACCCTAGGTATGTGAAGTGATGTATGATGATACTTTAAACAAACACAACTGTAACTCAATGTAATAACTCAAGTAAGACAGTGGTTAAAGTTTTAAAGTTAATGTACAATTTAATTTCCTGAACCTTGAATTCTTTTGGCACAGAAAGGTTCAACTCAAAAGAAATGTGGAGACTTTTTGGGCTAAGATTTTCAAAACTGAGCAAGGTTATCAGTGAGTCTGTCGGTCTGTCTCAATTTGTATTTCTACCATATCTCTGTTATTACTTGGGCGATTCTAAATATTTAAAGTGATTATTGATCAGACTACTGTCATCTATCCTTCTAGATCGGTGTTACTTTCTTCTTTATCTTCGTTTTCATCTTTGTACTTTTCCTTTTTAATTATGGGACTCTTTTCACTAAGATACCATATTAAGGAAATACTTGCTCTAAATCCTGATAAGTTACTATATGATGTTATTTTAAACAATATTGCTCTACTGTCAAAGCATCTCTTTTATTTACTCTCTTTCGTTTTCATTATCTAAGTTTCTTTTCAAATACACAGTGTAGGCTTTTTTTTTATATCATCATTCTTTTAGAGTCAGGGACCTACATGTGCTTGACCTCACACAGTTGACACAGCTATCTTTCTTGTTAGGTATAACATCTTAACCTCCAAAGCAAAATTACCTTTGCTACACCAGTATAGGAACATTTTAGTTAATAATTTAAAGGACAAGATGTCCCTCATATATTTTAAAATATATATATATGAGGGACATCTTGTCCTTTAAATTATTAACTAAAATGTTCCTATACTGGTGTAGCAAAGGTAATTTTGCTTTGGAGGTTAAGATGTTATACCTAACAAGAAAGATAGCTGTGTCAACTGTGTGAGGTCAAGCACATGTAGGTCCCTGACTCTAAAAAAGATGATGATATAAAAATAAAGCCTACACTGTGTATTTGAAAAGAAACTTAGATAATGAAAACGAAAGAGAGTAAATAAAAGAGATGCTTTGACAGTAGAGCAATATTGTTTAAAATAACATCATATAGTAACTTATCAGGATTTAGAGCAAGTATTTCCTTAATATGGTATCTTAGTGAAAAGAGTCCCATAATTAAAAAGGAAAAGTACAAAGATGAAAACGAAGATAAAGAAGAAAGTAACACCGATCTAGAAGGATAGATGACAGTAGTCTGATCAATAATCACTTTAAATATTTAGAATCGCCCAAGTAATAACAGAGATATGGTAGAAATACAAATTGAGACAGACCGACAGACTCACTGATAACCTTGCTCAGTTTTGAAAATCTTAGCCCAAAAAGTCTCCACATTTCTTTTGAGTTGAACCTTTCTGTGCCAAAAGAATTCAAGGTTCAGGAAATTAAATTGTACATTAACTTTAAAACTTTAACCACTGTCTTACTTGAGTTATTACATTGAGTTACAGTTGTGTTTGTTTAAAGTATCATCATACATCACTTCACATACCTAGGGTCTACCATCAATGACAAACTCTCACTGGATACAGAAATCGACAGCCGCATTGGCAAAGCTGCATCTACCTTTGCCCGCCTCACATCGCGTGTTTGGGGAAACTCTAAACTCACAATGAAGACCAAAGCTTCGGTATATAATGCCTGCGTCACCAGCACACTCCTATATGGCAGCGAGACCTGGACGACCTATGCTACGCAAGAAAGAAGGCTCAATACCTTCCATTTGCGGTGTCTACGCCACATCCTCGGCATCTCGTGGAAAGATAAAGTGACAAATGTCGAGGTGTTGTCACGTGCTGGCCTTCAAAGTATGTATACGCTTCTTAGACAGCGCAGACTTCGCTGGCTTGGCCATGTTCGCCGCATGGATGATGGTCGCATCCCAAAAGATATCTTCTACGGACAGTTAGCAGATGGCAAGAGAACAGTTGGGCGACCACAGCTGAGGTTCAAAGATGTGTGCAAGAGAGATATGAGGGCACTGGACATAGATCCAGCAACATGGGAGGATGAAGCTGCCGATCGCACTAAGTGGCGATGCTATTTACGGCGCCACCTCAGATTGGGCGAAGAGAGGCTCACACAAGAAGCAGAGGTGAGGAGAAAACGTCGAAAGGAGCACCAGGAAAATAAGCAGCTGAGGGCAGTCACCTCAGGGGCGCATTCCCATAGTCAGTTATGACTGAAGGGGCTATTATTATTATTATTATACATCACACTTGCATTACCCTAGACACCTAGCCTTATAATATAATAAAGTAGAACCAAAATTATACACAGAGTGAGATCATAGGGTGGTAGCAGTTAGGTACCCTGAGAACTCATCAACATTTTCAAATATTAGACTCAGGGACTTACATAGCTTGACCTCACTCTGTAGACACTTACTATTTAACATCTAAACCCACCACAGCTGAGTTGGCCATGTCCTCAGAAGAGACCCCGATGCCATCACAAGAACAGCTATGCTATGGACCCCTGAAGGAAAACGAAAGAGAGGCCGACCAAAAACAACTTGCCGGAGGACTGTGGAGGCTGAAATGCAAAGAATGAACCAGAGTTGGGGCACTGTACGAAGGATGGCCACCGACCGAGTAAAGTGGAATCAATTTGTTGTTGCTCTACAAGACGCCACCAGGCGCGATGTAAATGAAAACATATTCAATCTATATTGTGAACATTTTTCAACCAGTGTAGATGTAAATGTAATCATATTCTATCTATACTATTAATCATTTCATATTAATGTCAATAAAATGTAAAGCTATTCAATTTAAATGTAAAGAAAGTGTTCTCTCGAGAGATTGAGCTTAATTCTCATCGAGGGTAAAAGTCTGAGGTAGATGGGATGGTGGAATAGGAAGATGATGACACATAAGTATGTGTCGGGAAACTAAATACTCAGAGGGTATTCGTTTTTCTTCTTTTACCATACTAGTTGGTGGTACCAGTGGAGGGTACTATCTCTGGAACAAGAAGGGTATACCCTGAAGTCGAAGTTAGATACCATCATCAGACGGGGCTTTAAGACGAGGGACCAACTTCGTAGACACTCCCTGACACTTCTGGGAAAGTGCTGCGTCCTACAACCTTGACCAGTGACGAGCGGGATCAACGATCCAGTCTACCACGAACCAAAACATCAGAAGGAGCAGAACCGTCACTGACAGCTAAGTAACACATAAAAGCTGTCAAGTGACCTCCTTTATAAACTACCATTACATCACACAGTGATGATAATTTTCTGATAAATAATTATTCACTTTTTAAACCGTGTTAAAACCTAAGTGATTATTAAATTTGTTATTTGTAAATATACAAATTTAACGTCGATTTAAACATTCTGAATGTACTGCATGTTTGTCTCAGTTAATTTACCAAATACACTCTAAACAGAGCTATCAAATAATAGGGAGAATTCCACTGAGTAAATCAGGGTGGGGGCTTGAACGAGCTTAAACTAATCATTGCATAATTATTCATAAAAGACGGCGGATCAGATATAAGTTAACAATTGCCCTGCCCAACGCAGCATTGTTCTTGACTTCTGAAATATCTTATGAATTCTCCCTTGAAATAGTAGCATCATCATCATCATCTACAGCTCTGCCAAGAGCAAGGTAGACACCTTTGAAGACCCATATTAGATACTCTTGAGTTTTGGCCACTGGTGGACTACTGCAAAGCAGGTGAGGCAATTCCGTGACAACACTGATGAATCAGGGTAAACAATAAAAAGTAGATTAGTGACTTTGTAACCAAAAATAATAGTAATTATTTAATAATTACCACAAAGTGGTCATCACTAGGAGTAGGCTTCTACTTTAACACTGATTGCTCATCATTTTAATAATACAGTAGTTATGAAGTTGACCTTTAGTCACTTGAAACTCAGCTCTAAAGTTCTTTGAGTTGGCACTCTTATGCAGTAGCGCCGTTGTCTGTCTATGGTTGTAGCCTATAGGCTTTTTGTAAATCAGTTTGTATTGTGGTGACTTTGTTCCTCTCAACATCAAATATGGTGTATAATGGTGTGTTTTTCTTTTAAAGATTCGTCGAGATGATTTCTCATTTACAATAGAACTGGCTCAGCAAAGTCCAGTGACAAGATATCCCTAAACATAGAATTATTGAGGCATATTGTATGTCTGCCAAACACTGGGAAAACATAGCAACAATGTCGCATCCGTTTATTCTCTGTCTATATAAGAACTGGAGTGTTGCAGGGATACCTTACCTATTGTTACCATCTCTCTTTTTAATGTCTGTTGGCTGGATATTGACAACAAATACCAACATAAATGGAATTTAATGGACTTTGACAAACCCACAGCTGTCTACGGCAGTGGACATTGAGCCTGGCGAAAAAAAAAAAAAAAGTGAGCTTTAGTAGTGTGATTTTCATAATGATTTTTTTTCTTCAATATAATTATGTAAGTTCTAAATATTTTCAAGACATTTTCACAGTAAATGTAAAGCATGAGTCCGTTCAACCCAGCGCTAAAGACCATTTGCTGCAATGGGGCACACTGTCACTGTCATTTTCTTAAGACTAGAGCTAAGAAAAATCTCAGTGAACTGTTGATACATTTTTAAACTGAGAAAATACTGACTTATATCATACCATATTTGAATCAATGTTACATTGCGTAAGGAATACAATTCAAGTTTTAAACAAATTCTGTTTCTCAGGGTTAAGCAGTTACGGTCAACCAGATACAAAATCAATGAAGGCAAAGAACATCTTGCTGAAGCAGCGTGGTAAAGATGAAGAACGGAAATGCCTTGATGAAAACATGTATTATAATAAGTCGAATCAGAAAGAACACGGAGCTAAGCCTAGTGGACGAAAAGAAGAGAAGGCAGAAAGTAAAGATAACGACAGACAAGGTGGCGATTCTGTTTGTTTTACACATTCTTTGTCTTCCTCATCAAAGAATAACTTGTCCGACGAGGAAACATTCCTTGACAAGAAAAGTCGCTGCTCTCAGCAGGACGTGATGGCAAGAAAGAA